>JAXQQM020087506.1:0-309350 GCA_034641835.2 Pinus albicaulis
ATAAGCAGAGTTATATCACCATCAGGCAGAGTGAATAGAACAAGTATCATGGCCCAGCTAGCTACATTTAGTCCTTCAAAGACCCCTACATCTTTCTGCAGATACAATAATGGAAATTAATAGTAGCTACATATCTAATCCTTTAATTGGAACTTGTACATAAAGTTATTTCCTGGTGGTATGGGGAAGTTTGTGCTTGGTACTCCATCTTCCCACAAATTTGTCCATTATCTAGTGGTCTGTGATCTTCTATAATAGTTGGGGCCTCACTAGGAATGTGCATGTACTGCTTGATGTGTTCTAGGTTTTGTATAATTTTAACAAATGATCTGTTCAATGATAGACCATAAGAGACGGCCATCCCAATGAAACCTGCAAGAGTTGAAATTGTTAGGAATGATCATCTGATACATTAAAGCAATCAGTAACAATAGAAATTACCCACAGTTAACATTTATTTTCATTGTTCATACCAATATAGGAGCTGCCCTATGGGAGTAGAACCATAGCAAGAGAAGAGGAGCAAAGCCCAGTTGCATTTAACACCTCTAGACTCTAAATCAACCAATCAATGGCTCAAAAAGTGTGGAAAAATGGGCTCGATTTTTTTTCAATCAGATCTAAGTTCTTATTCAAGAACTAATCCTAAACCATGTAAACCCTAATGGTCATTGTTCTTACTATGGATTCGCCAAAATGATTTGAAATGGGTGATTTTGTTGTACCATTTAGTCTGATCAGTTCTACCAAAAGAAAAATATTCTTCTCAAATACCACTACCTTGTCTCATGAATTGTGCATCGTCGGCATGCCATTGCCTTCATTCTTCCTGCCATGTTATGCATCATCGACATGTCATTTCCCTCATTCTTCCCACCACGTTGAGCATATTCGACATGTCATTACCCTCATTATTCCCGCCACGCTCCATAGAGGCCTTCCTGAGTTTTTTTAATGTGATTTTTTCTTCCTGCTACATTATGCATTGTCGGCATGCCATTTCCCTCATTCTTCCGGCCACTCTCCATAGAGGCCTTCCTCAAATTATTTTTTAATGTCATTGCTACTTCCCGCCACACTCAATAGAGGTCGTCCCCAAAATTTTTAATGTCATTTCTACTTCATAAGGCACGAATTAGGTGCAATATTTTAAAGCTATTAAACTCTTTGTGTGGTGGGACTCTCTAGTGGCTTTGACAGATAGTTTTCATGGTTTTAATTCGTGTTGTTTTATAGCAGCTTTGACAAATAATGTTCACGGTTTTAATTTTTGCTCTTTTCAAATATGGTTTTCTTTAGTGATTATTTTGAACAAAATTTGAATATGTATTTTATTTTTGAGTGAACACAATAAAAATAATACTCCATTAAGGATTGGAAAAATAAAAATTTTATGTGTAAAGAGAGAAAATCATGTTAGATACAAGGAAGGGTAATATTTATTTATGGATAAATTTTTACAAGAGCGATAATAAATTAGGGTAAAAAGGATTATTAAAGGAAAAAGAGCAACTGGTTGGTTGGTTTGTTGGTTTAATTGATTATTATCAATGTTGTAGTATTTGTTTAGTTCTTTATTTCCCCCTAGCTAGGTTCAAATTACTGATGAGACATTTGTCCTATGTTTATAACACTAGAAAAGTAGAAGCCTCCAAGGAGTAGGACCACCTCGCAAGTGTATCTCCAGACATCTCGACGCTTCTTACTAAATCACGTGTTATTATTATATACTAGCAGCATATTGGATATACTTTTGGGTTATAGTGGCTATCATTCCATTTCGTCTCAAGTATAGCTCAAATCAATTGGATTAATTACCAGTGTTGGATTTCTCTATAAAATTTTCCTAGAAGTAAATAAGAACATGAATTTTAATCTAGAAGGGTAGTTTCCCCAAGGAATGTGACAACCCCACAAGTTTATTTAGAGATGCCTTGACCCTTGCTAAATCGTATATTATTATTATAGACTTGCAACATATTGAATATACTCTTGGGTTAGATTGGAAGTCATTTCAGTTCATCTCGAATGTATCTCAAGTTACTCTAATGCTATATATATATAAATCAATTTTTTTTCTATTTATGACAATGATATTGACTATGTTAATATTTGTTGTGGTTAATCATTTTAATAGAAAATTTTCTGTTGGTTTAGTAGTGATCGTATAAAAGTGTTATAATTAGCATTATAGATGGATTCATGGACCCCTTTAAGTGGGTCATTGAATCCATATACCTAAATTTTAACATTGCAGATGAGGGCCTCTAAATTTTAACACTTCACATGGACTCAAAGACCCATTTGTCTCTAAATTTAGCACTACAGATGGATTCAAAGAAGGGGGTCTCTGAATCCATTTGTAGTGTTAAAATTTAGAGACAACAGAGTACTCAGAATTTTAACACTGTAGATAGATTCAGAGACACATTTGTCTCTAGCTTTTAACACTCTAGTTGTATTCAGAGGCCCATTTATCTCTAGCTTTTGACACTATAGCTAGATTCAGAGACCCTCATAGTCAAATGTAACACTTAAGTGTCAAAATTTCAATTTTCCTTTTATGGAGTGACGCAATTAAAAATTACTAACATAAATGACTAATTCATATGCTTGTTGTACTTATTATTTGGTCATATTTTTATTCTTGGACTATAACAGTCATTTATGTTAATCATTATTAATTTTGTGACTTATTATCTAGTCACTTATTTTAATCCTAGACTAAACAAGTCATTTATGTTAGTCGCTTTTAGTTTAGTCACTTATTATTTAGTCATATATTTTATCCCTAGACTAAATTAGTCATATAAGTTAGTCATTTTTAGTTCGGTCACTTAAAATTGCTGAAATTTAGTAGTAATTCACTTGAAATAATTGTGGTGACTAACTTTTTTAGTCACCTAGTCACTAATTTAATCATTTTCTACTACTGTTGGGGACGTTTCTTTGGTATATTTTTAGTTATTTGTCGTTTGGTTTGGTTTTTGAGTCAAAATATTTATAAATTTTGGGTTGTTTCATTTAAGGATTTAGTGAGAGGTGAATCATCATAGGCATTAGTGTGTTGTGAAAAACTCTTAGAGTCCTGTAGATAGAATTCAACGAATTGAAAAGAAAAAATTGTATATAGTTGGATAAGGGTTACTAATAAGATTCATTCACACCATGTAAGTTTCACGCCACATCCCAAATGTGTAAAAAATAACCACTTAAAATTAACACAATAATAAAATAAACCATATTCATACTTTTCCTTTTATTTGTATTACATTAATACTAGCTTAGGCTAGGGCCTTGGACATAGGTGTGTGAGTTAGCTGCTACAAAACTACAAAACAAGCTTAGTAGATATTGGGAGGGAGACAAATACACTTGCATTAGAATGGCCTGGGAAGCCCTTCTAACATGAGGGTCAATCACAAGGTCACACATGGGTTGGGCGAGGTGATATATCCCATTTTTCTTAGTTTCAGGTAGTGCGGATTGTGGAAGTTGCATGTATTACAAATGGTGTTATTAGAATTTTATTGTAGAACCTTGGGGCAACTCGGAAGGAAAATATCAATGGGGTTTCAGTCTTAACTCTCTGGGCTAAGTGCCTTGCCCTTGCATGTGAATTTGGATTACGATTGTCCCCTCAATATGTATTATTGTTGGTGGTAACTAGAGTGGCCAATATTTTAGGGCTAATACAAAGGTATAGGGTCGGGCTCATCTTCTTTTTACGTGGGAAATATATTATTCATACTCTCTTAATCCTCTCGGAGGTTTCCCCATGGATAATAAGGGAACTTGCGCTGATTTGAAAGATAAAATGGTTGGGAAGAAGGTCACTAGTATAATTGTCCCACCACCAGCTTGTTTCTATTTGATTTTCTTATGTGACTACCTCTTAGGACTTTTCTAGTGTGTGTTTTTTGGTTTGAGTCAATAGTCTTGCACTTAGGGTGTTTGCACTAACATAATTGTGTTAATTTAATTTTTTTCACCTTGGCTGAATATAATCATCTTCAGTTACATCCTGTTCACGGCTTTCCTCCTCAATGAGGTGGAATTATCGATCTGGCACGAAGAGTGCCTGACAATACTCAAGACTTAGATCAACACATAGTTTGGAATATATACCTAGTACTTCTCGTAATGATTTGATTTCCACTAAAACTTTGGTAGATGATTATGCTGCTCTCGCTAATGAAGCATTAACTAGTCCATTAGGACCTAAGTTGTTATGGATGAATCATGACGGTTCCACACCTTCTTATACATTTTTACTGTTGTGAGTTTTCTATCCTATGGAGGAGTCCGAGACATATTTACCATCCGCATTGGCAGTGTTAGCTTCCATGTCATTTCTAGTATTAAATATCTTAGTAGGTGTACCAAAAACACTTCACTTAAGTCATTGGTGACAAGTGATTCAAACAACAATATGTGGTTTTTTACGCTTCAAATATGCAATAATAAAAATGGAAAACCCGGAGAAAAAATATTTTATGCGATCCAAAACACAAAAAAACAATAAATATCCAATGTAATAACCCAATATGGAAATACATTTAAAACAAATAATCTTTTATTAATAACATCTTATGAAGGATATCTACAACAAGGGTCTACAAATCCCCCTCTCTGGGATGGGTCCTTTGATATCCGTTTGCTTCAATGATTGATTCTCTCTCTCAATATGTAAATTATGAATACTCTATTATATTTGGAAATAATTAAGAGATGAAATGTTTTATTAATTATTTCTCGAGGATTAGGAAAGGTGTGAAATTGAAAAAATTATTAAATAGTGATTTAACAATTATTGCAATAGAATTAAGGAGTAATAAATAAATAGTGATTTATTTAATTATTCCTAGGTGGTTTAGTCCAATGTGACAAGGAATAATTATCAAATAATGATTTAATAATTAATCCTAGATAAAATTAAATAAATAATGATTTATTAAATTATTTTCATGGGTATCTTTAATTTTAATTAGAAATAATTTAATAAAAAATATTTACTAAATTATTTCTCATGGTGAAAGTGATTTTACTATGATAGAATTAACCCTACAAAGTGTATTTCGATCCACCTAGTTAGACATGGCTAGGTGATCATTTTTTAGGTGATAACATATTTCCCCCAATCATGCGAGTGTTAGGATCAAATCATATGACCAAAGTACATTGTAGGTTACACTTCCATGAGACCCCAAAGGGTATTCAAAGCGAGAGAGAGAGAGAGAGAGTATTGAATCAATGCAAGTAAGGATGGAGGAATGGATGGGGAAATACCTACGAAACTGATATAAGTCTCCTTTTATTTTGTAGTACATTATATCAAATGAGGTGGGGGAGGAATACCCACACCTGTCCAGATAAATGCGTACAAATAACACTATTGCACCCAAAAATTGGGAGTGAACTACAAATTACATGATACATGATACATGATATGTTGGCATGAATGGGCAAGAAAAGAATACAAGGAGTCCCATATACATAATGTGTCTAGAAAAATAGAGGCCATGACTGAATATAATAACATTTGAGTACATGAGACATAATTCCCCTCAATCTGACATGGTGAGGGGGAATCCCAACTAAAGAAGCCTTGCTAAATAAGAAAGGGCTCTGAAGATATGAATGGTTCATCTGAAGGAGACATGCATACGGTGGGCATTGCAAGCGGCTGAAACCAAACTCATCAAATATGAAAAACTAAAGATGAGGCTGGATCATAATCGGCTAAAATCTAGGCATGTAGGGGGTTACCTGAAGGGCCACCCCCTCATGAGGTTTGGAACATATCACACGCACCTGGGAATCACTATTATAATCTATTGCATCACCGGATTGTCAAGTGTATGATTCTCAATCATGTTATAATTAGCTAGAGTCGATCACGTGAGAAACATCTAAGTCAAACGGAAATGATGATTCCATTTGCTTGAGCCAAGGCACCAAAAAATGATGAAAGCGGTAAATAAGGTACACTGCCCTCTAGGCAAAAATTCTGGAATAAATGTGTTGAAGTAAACAGAAGAGGGCGTGATGGATTTGAGGAAATGAGGAATCCTCAAAAAAGACATGAGGGGCCATATTAAAGTGACTGATGGACTGACACTAGGGATGTTGATGAAAGGAAATAAGATGAGTGGTGGGATGGCGACCTCCCTTGTGAGAGAATTATATGTATGGTTGTGTTAGAAGTGTCTGACTTAATTATGAAGGGGATGGTCAATTACTCAGACAAAGGTTTTTCAAAGATGGAGAAACATAGCTGGAGGCCAAATAGGATTAAAATGGGATTAATACACTATAGATATGGATGGAACACTGCAATTGAACTCAATGGGACTCAAAACATAATACATGAATGCAATGGTGAATCATCTCGAATGCTCTAAACAAGAGTGACATGATGGTGTTGCCACATGGGGGAGGCCAAGAGGAGACCATAAAAACATGAGAAAATAATGGTTACTCATGCTAAAAATTAAGACATGAGTCAAAAAATTCCAAGGAAAAGTAGTTCAATACTATAAGCAACTGATATGAATAAATTCAATTTGAATTGGCAATAAAGTGAAACCTCATGGAAAAAATAGCTTCCTAGTGAAGTGTCAAATTACCAAAAATAAAGGGAGGCTCATTAGAGGACTTAGTGATGAATTTCCAATGGTGCTATTGGTTCATAAAACTAAGCTATGGTTTGGTTGCAATGGACGAGAAAAAAAATATGATTTTTCATATAAAAGGGCTTCTTACCCCCAAATTCAGTTTATTTGCATAGTGTGCGTTAGAGCGGGGTCCCCTAAGTCCAAAGACCATTTTTGATATATTTTTGTAATAGATTTTGTAAGTTTAGTCATGCACAACACAAGTCAAGGGGATTTGGGGCAGGTCAAATCCCCTCATGAGTTTTAATGGGTAAAAAGAGTAGAACAAGGGGCCACAAACCATGGTTTACGGACCCTATATTAGCGTAGACTAAAAGTATAAATATGATTCTAAATCGAGTCGAAGAAGTTAGTATTTGGATAGGTTTGAACATAGGATGATAGATCTATCTATTTTGTGATATCTTGTGTGAAATGTTTTTGGTAGAAGGCTTTTTCTAGTTGTGTGTGCGGAGACCTTAGTCCTGCTATGTGCAGACCCTGCTGACTGTTGCACGGGTGACTGAAGGGTTTTTGTATGAAGGATCTTAATTGGTATGAATAAATAAATATTGTTGTGCATATATGAGTCTGAAATGCATCTATATTTTATGTTATGAATGTTTCTCCATATTATTTTTGATTCCTCTATTGTTTGCAAATAGATCTATTGCACAACTATTTATGTGTTTAGATGAATGATTATTGGATGGATCTATTTTTATTCGGCTCTGGTATTGTTTGCTAAGACTTATTACCTGGATTATAGATTTTGTGTTAATGTGCGCAACGAATTTTGCATAATTGGCCAAAATATGTCTCAAAGAGATCCAGGTGGATATTAGTGGCCACCCACTTATTCCATTTGGACCCGCACCATCAGTTCTTTTCGTTTTTCAGTTTCAGTAGAACTTACTATTTTTAGCAGTTTTTCGAGTCATGAACTTTTAGAGCTGTTTTTAGGCCCTAATTTTCCATGTGGATATTGGTGGCCACCCACCTATTCCATTTTAACCCCCACCATCAGTTCTTTTAGTTTTTCAGATTCAACACAACTTACTATTTTTAGCAATTTTTCAGGTCCTGAACTTTTGGAGCCGTTTTGAGGCCCTAAAATACGTTTTTTGGGAAAAAGGAGAGAGACATGGGTTGTTAATTGATGTTTTTTACTAAAAAGTTGTAGTCCTCGAATAGATATTTCTAATAAGGCATTGAGTGCATAAAATGAAGATCGGATGCCAAATTTACGTCCCTGGGAAGACTGAGGTACCAATTTACCCAATCAGGGCCCATAGTTTTGGTGCTTGATCTTATGGGGTTAGGTTTTTGGATGTTTAGGGTTTTCCATTGTTTCTGAGTAATAAATAGGCTCTCAAGCCTCATTGTAAAATTTTTCAAAGTCCTGTAGCCACCACATCCCTTTTTAGAAATAAGATACTAGTGCCCTAGCTAGTTTATTTCCGTTATGTCTGTAAGCATATTTCTGTCATTTTTTATTAATGAAAGGAAGTTTTATTTCCCCTACATCTCTGTGTTTATGTATATTTTATTATTTTATTGTGTTCCTACATAAATATGGATCAGTGGTATCAGAGAAGTCTGCTCTTTCTTTGCTTTTCTTTGAATGTCCCCAACATGGTGAGGGTATAAGGAGTTAGGGCTCGATCTAGTTGAACCCTTGCAAGATCAACCTCACAAACCCAGACGAACTCCCATGAAGGAAGAAGAGAAAGGCGAGGGAGTAGGAGATCTTATCAAAATATTGCTCGAGGAGGCCCTCGAGAATAGAGGAACACAATGACGGATAACTTTGCCTAGATCCTTTAACGACTGCCCACTGATGGCGCATATACATCCTATAGCCACTCTGGAGGTGCGACTCCTTTCAAGGTACAGTTAAACTTCAACATTCCTGTATTTTAAGGCTAGATAGATGTGGACATCACAACTAGTTTTAATTTTCTGGAAGGATATTTCTCGGTCCATGATTTCTCTGACTGAGAAAATATTATTTTTGCACTCCTCAAAGCTTCTCCCCATGTCAAAGGCTAGTGGGAAACCTGTTGTGAGCAAAAGAACGAGATGGAACCCTCTATGTTCTTGGCCACACCCACTTGGAATTCATTCAGAGACAACATCAAGGAACAATATTACCCTATGGGGAGCTATGAGGACAAATACATCCAATGGACCACGTTGCAGCAGCAAAGGGATCAAGATGTGCACGAACTAATGAATTTGTTCCATACCCTATGCACAAATTTGGGTATTAAATATTCAAACAGAAATTTGGTTCTCAAGTACTACAGTTTTCTACTTAGACACATTCTACAGGAAATGGAGTTCCTTGACACTACCTCGCTTGGCACAGCATATCGCTATGCCACCAAGATTGAGTAGAAATTTAAGTAGAAGAAGCGAAACTTTGGATCCATGAATCTGAAGCGAGGGAAATCAACCCCCGAACCACAAAAAAGGGGGAAAAGCGAAAGCGGGGTGACTCAGAAAAAAAGAAATTTAAAGAAGGACACGGGGAAGTGGTGTGATTTTCATAACAACCCCACTCACCGCACAAATGAGTGTTGGGCCAAACAGTCGCTCGTGGCTGAAATAAAGGCACCTAAATCAAATGCATGTTTAGATCCTGAGCCAGAACTAGAAAAGGGAGATGAGAAAGGAAAGAGAATCACTGATGCGGACCCCAGTGCCATTGTTGCCACAACCAAGCTCCAGAGGGAGGATCCCGAGAATCTAGAGGAGGGGGAGTGCGTCTTCCATTCGCAAATGTTGGTGAAGGTTTCTCCACTGAAATTCCTTGTCGATAGAAGAAGCCAAAAGAACCTCATTTCAACAGAATTCATGAAGCACCTTGGGCTATAGACCATAGCACACCTATAGCC
This sequence comes from Pinus albicaulis, assembly GCA_034641835.2. Classification (NCBI taxonomy): domain Eukaryota; kingdom Viridiplantae; phylum Streptophyta; class Pinopsida; order Pinales; family Pinaceae; genus Pinus; species Pinus albicaulis. Next base: position 9,557 of record JAXQQM020087506.1, read on the forward strand.
GTATACCATCAGGTGGCTTAACCCAGTGAGATATCTTCGCGTCTGTCAGTAGTGCTACCTTCCATACAACATTAAGCCATTCACGGATGAGGTATTGTGTGATGTTGATCCTCTTGATGTAGCTAATGTATTATTGGGCCAACCATACTTGTGAAGGTGACATGTTGTGTACGAGTCTAAGCCTTCTTCTGTTGTTATTACTTTGGGAAATAAATTGTATAGGATACTAGAGGAAGTATCGCCTCCTTCCATCTCCTTAACTATTGCAAAAAAAACACAATAAGATTGTTTCCCAAACCAGGAAATTTATATTCCTTACAAGTCACTCATAGGAAAAGAAGAAGATTATGGCCAAAGCCTCAAAACAGGGCTCCGCTACATGGCTGCAGCAGATGGACAAAGTCATGGAGGAATACGAGGACATTTTCTCCTTACCCACTGAGGTTCTTCTACATTGTCAGGACAAGCACTCCATTGATCTGACCCCCGGTGCACCACCTCCCGATGTTGCCATACCTCATGGGAATACACAGATAGAATCCACATATGTAGTGTGTTAGGAAACCAAATTTATTGAACATATGCAGCACGTTCCCCAGCACATCCACCAGGACGTCCATGACATCCTTGACAAATCCAATACCAAGTTTAGCAGAATTTGCCTCTCATGGCAGAACGAAATGCAATGGGGAACATTAATTCCTAAGGAGGGAGGAATTATCTAGGTGGATATTGGTGGCCACCCACCTATTCCATTTGGACCTGTACCATCAACTCTTTTAGTTTTTTAGTTTCAGCACAACTTACTATTTTTAGCAGTTTTTTGCGACATGAAATTCCGAAGCCGTTTTGAGGCCCTAATGATCCAGGTGGATATTAGTGGCCACCCACCTATTTCATTTGAAGCCCCACCATCGCTTATTTCATTTTTTAATTTCAACGCAAATTACTATTTTTAGCATTTTTTTGGGTCCTAAAATTTTGGAGCCATATTGAGGCCCTAAAAGACGTTTCTTGGGAAAATGGGGAGCAACATGGGTCATCGACCGATGTTGCTCACTAAAAATTGGTAGTCCTCGGATATATTTTTCGAACGATGTATTAAGCGCATCAAACGGAGATAGTATGCCAAAGTTACGTCCCCGGGAATATTGATGTACCAATTTACCCAATCAGGCCCACAATTTTGGCGCTTCATCTCCTAGGGTTAGGCTTTGGATGTTTATGGTTTTCCATTGTTTCTCAATAATAAATAGGTCATCGAGCCTCATTGTAACACAGTTCAGAGGCCTGTAGATGCCACATATTTTCTCATAGATAAGATACCAGTGCCCTAGCTATTTTATTTCCATTATGTTTGTAACCATATTTCAGTCATTTTTTGTTAATGAAATGAAGTTTTATCTCCACTGCATATTTGTGTTTATGTCTATTTATGTATTTTACTACGTTCCTGCATAAATCCAAATCAAAAAGGGTTTCCTAGTTAGGGATTCTATTTAGAAGGTATGTTCATGGTTACCTTAGATCTTAGGGTACCCATGCCATTAAAACCTCTCTCACGGTGTCGAACCTTGGTTCGAGCACCACCCCATACTGCTTCAGGTGAGACTTTGACTTGGGAAGGCAGGTTACTACCAAAAGGGCCAGTAGTAAGAGGCTTTTCTTGGTTAACCTCAACTTTGAACCTGGGTCATGACCCCTCAAGCCAAAAAATGGTTTCGTTCGTTATCACACTCAAAATTTCCAAAATTTTGTTTATCCTAAGCCCAAAACCCACATATATAACCTTTTGGGGCTTATTACATGATAAACCCTTTTATTATAAAGTTTTAGACTTTAAGTTATAATCTTCACCACCCATCGAATAGCCATGTTATATAAACTTACCGTTATATATATTTCATATCATATATATAACAAAAGGCCTCTTAAACCATTGGTAGGACCCCTTGTGCCTTATCGCATATCGCCATTGCAAAGTTTTGTTACAAAAATCAAATGCTAAACTTATAAATCACTGATGTGATATGAAGTGGGACCCATTCTCCACCATGCTTCCCTTCCATTTCATTTTCATCGAAATATATGTTAACTTACCCCTTTTCCGCCTTTCCTCTTTGCCCTTCGACCTTTACCGTTTCATCGCTTTTGATTCCCCAATCGTTGATTCATAAAACGCCGCCATATAGCTATTGGGTACCTCTTCCCCGAATTTCAAAAATTTTAAAATTTAACCCCGCATAATATAACTAAAAGATAAATGCTGCGATCTGCGATCTGTGCTGTGGTCCATTCCCACTTCTTCCCTGCCACATCATTCACCTTCTCCCACCCACGTCGCATTTCGCTGTGTTTAAAGTTTATATCCTCCACACTCATAACGAAAGGCTTAGAGATGTGATATGCATTGCAGTCCAGTCCCACCAACCCTCCACGTCACCTACCCATCGTATCGGTTCGCCGGTTGTATTCCTCATAACTTAGACTTTAAAGGTTGCAAAGTGTGTGGATGTGATGCACTTCAGAATTAAATTTTAAAAGGTTTCAAGTATGGTATTTTGGGTTTTTCACAAAAAAAGGTTTTAACACATCAAGAGGGTTTTGGGTAATAAAACAATAGAAAGTTCAAGTTAGGCAACAAAAAGTGTTGAGCACTCCATTCAATAGCAGATCTACTGCACAACTCTAAGATTTCCTGACATCATGTCAGTAAATTGAGGTCCACATCATAAACTGCCCCACTACATTAGCACATTAGCAACAATGCAACACAGGAAAAAAGGGTCAATTTTTTGTGTTTCAGTGAGGGCATTTATTCTTTTGATGGTGGATAGTGCCATTCGAGCACCTAACTACTTTTGATGTAACTATGCACTCCTTCAGTTAGTAGTTTTAGTAAATAAAACAAAGTCCTATTAGAAGTATAAGTCTTTTAGAGACTAGCTGTCTTTTTCGATTCCAGGAAAGTGGTTTATAGTTATGATAGGTGTCAAGGTCATAGTTTGATGATCTAGCCAGCTGGGAAGATCCTATGTATTCAACAGAGGTCTATTTATAGCCAGGAGATCGAACGAGACCATGTGGGGAGATGTTATGTAAGCACTACTTTTGTAATCTTTGTCTATCAATAATATACAGTTGTAACAGCCTATTTTAGACCTAATATTATTATCCGTATTATTATTTATGTTTATTATATTAGTATTTTACTTTCTCTCTAGTGTTCTAGTTGTATAATCACTTGGAATTCATGATTACATGCTCTAACTTCCTTTATACACCTAGTATTTTGTTCTGTCATGTTTTATTAGTTTGCTTCTATATAATCACTTGGAATTCATGGTGACATGCTCCAACTTCTTGTATGCATATAGCATATTGTTTTGTCCTTCATGTGTGGTTTAATAAGAATACAATTGCCTCAGCTTCCTTGAGATAAATTGACTTGTGACTTAGTTTTCATATTGACTCTATAAGCCCAATGGTAGTAAACCCTTCACATCTTTCACCTACACTAAAACAACAATTTTCAATCGAATTCGGAGTTAGCCATCTGCTTTCAAGTTATTCATTGAATATCTTTATCGTTTTGAGAGAGCCCTCTCAAAATGGAAAGGATAATTTCCAGTTACAAGTTGGATTGAAATAGTTACTCCTAGTTGACCATTAAAGCAGCCCAACAGGAACTCAATTTGGTGATAACATTTTGGCACCGTTTTTGGGGACATGAAGGTGAAAATTTTCTCTGGGAAGAACGAGAAGGTTCATATTTCACTTCTGATGGTGAACAGAAACCAAACACGGGAAGGATGTACCATTCACCTGGTGACTCCATTTTCCAAGATCTCGAGCTTCAAATTTCAGAGTGACTTTTGTGGGAAGAATCCATATTTCAGAACATTTATGGTGATCCAAGATGACAGGGTATGTGGAAAACCCTTTATATGATGAAATGTTACAAAGTGTAAGAGATTATTTAGCATAATTTCAGATAGATGAACATTTCTCAACAATAGTATTCCGTTGTTTGAAATCCAGTAGAGTCATGCCTGAAAATAAAATTTGTTTTCTTGGTTTAGCTGTTGAAGAATTAGAAAATGAAATTCAACTATTGGATGTTCAAATTGGATCATATGATTTCCAAGATCCTAAACAGTTCTTGGAAAGTCTCCCTCCTCCAAAAAAGGAGGAAATTGTTATACCATTTGACTTGCAGATAAAGGAGGAATGTTTTTATGAGCTTGATATTGTAGAGTTGGAATCAAGGTTCAGCCTTGATGAAAAAAATGAAAATGATATCCAAGATAAATTTTTCATTGAGAGCTTAAAAGGGATATCAATAAGTTATGTCTTCTATGATCACATAGCTGATTAAATGGAAGAGTTCTATAGTCCAAATTTTCAATTATTTTTTCACTATGAAAAACATACCCACTTTTTGTCACCTTTATAATTTTAGAATACAGTTTTCTTTTGGCTTAAGCATAATCAAGGAGTTCAAGTATCAAATCAGCTCATTGACTGGATTTATTGGAGGTTTCAAGTCACTTGAATCAAACATGAAGATTGCAGTTGTTAGGGTAGGTAGGAGTGTGTGTGAATAAGATCAAGTAGTTTGATAATGTTTTTAGCATGTACAGATTTGGTTTTTCAGTAGTCATCAAGCTTGAGCCCAAGGAGAAGGCCATAAAATCTTGGCGAGGTCTTCATCAATTTCAGAAAATTTTCAATTTTTCAAGAGAGAGAGGCACTGGAAGTACAAGTTCTTTGATGTACAATAGACGCACACCATCCCCAATGGAGCAACTATTATCACACTCAAAATTTCCAAAATTATGCTTATCCTAAACCAAAAACCCACAGATATAACCTTTTGGGGCTTATTACTTCATAAACCTATTTATTATAAATTTTTCGACTCTATGTTATAAGCTCTGCCACCCATCGAATAGTCGTGTTATATAAAATTACCATTATATATATATATATATGTATGATATATATAACAAAACGCTGCATAAACCATTGGTAGGACCCCTTATGCCTCATCACATATCACCATCACAAATTTTTGTTACAATAATCAAATGCTAAACTTATAAATCGCCAATGCGATAAGAAATGGGACCCATTCTCCATGCCGCTTCCATTCCATTTCATTTTCATCGAAATATATGTTAACTTAACCCTTTTCTTCTTTTATGCTTTTCCCTTCCACCTTTACCATTTCTTCACTTTTCATTCCCCGATCTGCAATTCATAAAACTCCACCATATAGCCAGTGGGTTCCTCTTCCTCGAATTTCACAAATTTTAAAATTTAACCCCTGTAGCTTATAACTAAAAGCTAAAAGCTCCAATTTTCATTGTGGATCAGCCCCACTTCTTCCCTTCCACTTCATTCACATCCTCCCCTGCGCATTGCATTTCATAGTGTTTAAAGTTTATATCCTCCGCGCTCATAACTAAAGGTTAAGCGTTGTTATATGTGCTGAAGTTTAGTCCCACTAACCCTCCACGTCACCTACCCATCGCCTCTCGTTGCCTATTGTATTCTTCATAAATTAAAATTTAAAGGTTACGAAGTGCACATATTCGATGTGCTTTAGAATTAAACTTTAGAAGGTTTCAAGTCCGGTATTTTGGGCTTTTCATGTTTTTTTATTAAAAAAAAATGTTTTAACACAACAAGAGGGTTTTTGATCAGTGGTTTTCATTGATGTAAACCCAAGGAGCAGCAGGGGCTACCCCGATCTTGCATGGGAATTTTTACCTACCAAAATACTATATTCTAGGTCAAGAATATTTTTTATGGGTTCTACTTGTCGAGATGATTCCGCTGATATATGGCACGCCATGTAATTATTCACGGTTTGAGAGATATTCATGCGTGAAGTTTGTAACCCCAGTCAATGCGCTAAAAACCCATGGTGTTGTGGCATGGGTCATTGAAAAGTCAATAATTAATAATTTCTAAGCTCCTAAAATCCCTCCCATGTTCACTTGTTGAAGTCCCTCTCAACGTAAGCATTCATATAAATTGTGATCCTCATATCCTCCTCTTGTAGGGATTTGGCTACCTGAAACAGGTCATCATGGAATTTTCTCTATAACGTTTTTTATACGAAGGTTCAGAAGCTGAAATCTTTGTAAGGTGAAGACAAAATCCTGTGAAAGCTCCTCTAAAATTTCAGATCAAGGTGCGTAATATTTTCGGAGATATGATCTATGGAAGTCAGTGTTTTTGTAGGCTCCTGAAATTCATCTCAATGAAGTGACCTTGGGAAAATCCTCATAACTCTCTCTCTGAGTGTCAGATTGGAATTATATAAAAAGTGGTGAATAGGGAATGGACTTTAGTTTTCATTGTATCAATGTCAGAGCTAAATGAAGAAACAGTGACATGTGGCACACCATACAAATTCTCTCTATTGAACCAGTCCATAATTAGGGAATTGTGAGAGATTGGCCATAGCTATCACTTGAAGAATCCAAATTGGGTCAAACCTGTGGCATTGGAAGGAATACCTAGAGGAATACTACAGGACAAAAAATCACATATTGGGGATGTGAAATAACATAGATACACCAGATTCAATATAGAGCTCCTAAAAGTCAAGAAAAATCTAGATCATGTGTTGTCAAGGGTTGCAAAGGACCAGAATTTCTAAGGAAGAAAATCAAAGCAAGGTGGAACAGAGGGTAGCATGAAAAGAGGAGAAATCAAGGTGCAGAAAAATAACAAGAATTTCACCACATGAAGTCTTCAAGTGGGTAGCACTGCATATAATCATTGTGAAGGTATCATTGTACTAATTCATTGTAAATGCATCATTGTAAAAATTGTACAAGTGTCTATCTACCAAGAGTTGAAGAGGCACTGTCAGGAGGTCTAGGATCATCATTACGTGGTTATGTCATAGTTGGGGTTATGGTCTAGTATGTATTTTTCTTCTACATCATTCTATATCATTTTAAAGTGGAACATTTTCCCTGGTACGGAAGTACATTCTTGTTTTATTATTCTATAGGGTGGTAGGGTGGTACTAGGGTGAGTAGGGCTTAAATTGGTGAATTTAACCATGAACATAGTGACAACCGTGTTCATTCCTTCACATTTCTCTTCAAACTGCCTCATCAAATTTCTTTTGGTGGTTACTTTCCTAATTTCTAGGATAGTAGCTGTCATGTCATTTATTTTCAATTCTTCAAGTTGCTATCTATTTTTTTTGTTTAGGAAATTGATTAACCTAACATCCTGTTCTGGTTTATCTGCCAATTATTATTGTGTCTTTTGGATCTCTGCCTGAGCTGCCAATAGTAACTCTCTCTACTCAGAAATTACATGAATTAATGGCCAAGCATCATGAATGGCTTCAATTACATTGTTCCATAGGTAATTTTTAATATATGATATTTGGTCCTTGAGAGTTAACTCCTTTTGGAGCTTCTTTACCTCTTCACTCAATCTGTGAGCATTATGTTCATGTATTTTGGCATCTATCTGAGTTGCTTTGCTTGTTTTCTCAAGATTTCAATTATCTTGGTCAATCTATTGATTTCATTGGTTTTCAAGGACATCTCTTCCATTGCCTTTACTAATTGATTGCTCTCATCTGTAGGTGGCAACATTGTTGTAGACGATTTAGTCACTGAAGTAGTTGAAGAAGTCACTGGAACTGCAGTGGCCAATGGCTCTTTAGGTGCCAATTTGTCTCCTAGAGTAGATGGTACTGTTGCTATGATGACTGGGATAATAGTGGGAATGACCGGTTCCTTAACTGTCTCTTTTTATTGGACAACTTGCTCCATTTATACTTCCATTTCTTTGATTTGAGATGTGAGCTGAAGTATCAAACTCATCATTTCATTCTTCTCCTTTTGGTCCTGTAAAATTTCCCTTGTTTAAGGATGCTCAACTTCAGGAAGCTTGAGCTATTTCCTAAAGGTAGCTATGTCTTCATTTTTCCTTTTAACCAATGCTTCAGCTTCTTTGGCGTTTGGAGGATCATATCCTACCTGCAATACTAACTCTTCTAAAGCCTTTATTCTTATATCTTTTGCATATAGTGAAGCTTTATCCATTTTCATTTGGTCCTGCATATTAGATATGGTATTTTGAAGCCTATGAGCACTCATAGCTTTTGTTGTCACTGTGGAATAGAGCATCTTTGATGTTTGCCTGTGAAATTCAATCTGATCCAACTCATGGATTTTATCTGTGGCTACTTCCATATCAAATTTTTTATAGTCATCCACTGTCTTTGGCGCTAGTACAGTGGGATGTAAAACTGACATAATCAATTTTAGAGTTAAATAATCAAAGTATGATAGGAATCTGTTTTGGTTACCTGGCTTCTACTTCAAAATCTGAGAATATATTTCAGTTTTGATTTCCTCATTCTTCAATTTTATTTGCTTGTATTTTTCCTTAATATCTAAATCCTTCTCCTCAACTGAATGTGAGGAAGAAGCCTCCATAATTTGTTGTCTCTCCATTATCTGTGCATCTTCATTCTTCAACTATTCTTAATTCTGATTTGGCTCACTGATGATTACAGTGGCTACATTGGTCTCTTTCTGTGCAATGTTGGTATTCAAAGGCTATGTATCTTCAACATCTATTGTTACTTTACCTTTAGCTGTTGTATCCAGTTTTGTCCTCGTACTGTAAATTATTTTAAACTTAGTCTCTATTGTAGTCTTTGTAGTATAAGCTCCTTCTTCTCTGATTCTTTTAGTGGATGTTTATGGTTGTTTGGAAACTTCCAAAGGGTGACTAGTATTCCTTTGGTTTACAGCCTCTGTTAAAGTATTCTCAAGCCACTCAAATTGATTAGAAAACTTCTCTATATCTGGCTTTGGCTCATGGATAAAAGGTGTCATTTTACATTTTACCCTTAGTTTACTTAAGATCCTTTGTGCGTCATAATTCCATGGGAATCTTTCTTCTAATTTGTATTCCAGTAATTGACTTGTTGCTTCCTTTTCTGCTTCTCTTTGATTACATATGAAAGGCCCAATTTGATTTTTGAGTTTAAATTGGGTATTTTTCTTGGCTGCCATAAAATTAATTGAATCTGAATTTAGGATTTTCCTAATGTACTCTAAGGCAAACATACTCATAGATGGACGTTTAGGTAACTTGTAGGGCAACAAGTTAGAACCAAAAACTCTAATTTCAGTGAATTTCTCATACAAATACCAATCACCTACTTTGTTTTTCTCTGATAGCTATAATATTCTCTTCATTTCCTTCACTGATTCTAGGCTGCTCTGCTTTTGTCAAGATGGTGGTCAATGGATGTACAAACAACTCTGCAAACTTTAAATAGCTGAATTATGTCCCTTCTTTTCTGAGTATATATGTCTATAAGAAAATTGATAGAGGTTTTCCTTATATATCCAATTTCTGAATCGAAATTAGAAAGCTCTCTGATTGAAAAAATAGAAACAAGTGGAAAAGATAGGAGGTATATCTGAATAGCCCTTCCAGCTGCAAATTATACAATTGATAGTGAATGCTATCAGTTATAAAACTAGCATAGTCAAATATAACTGAGGGTGATTGTCCTGGATAAAATTTAGACAAAAATCCCAATATTGACTCATCAGTATGTTCATCAGTGAAATACCCAAGATGAAGGAAGGCATGGAGATTACATTCCTTGAACCTTCATAGAGCTTGGAAGTTGAATATGGAGGGTTTAATTTGGGAATTTCAACATGCAGAGGCATGAAAGTTTGGAAAATCATAAACCTTTTAGGAAATTCTAAGTTAATGTATAACTTAGTGAGGGCTTCAATAGATAATGGTACTGCTCGAGGGTCTAGTTGAAGCTCCAACATTTGGTTTATGGACTCTACTATAATGGCAAATAGGACCTCTTAATTTGCATTGAAAATAGCACTCTGTTCTGGAATGTAGTACTGGTGCCACAGTCTAATAATATCTTGATAGGAGTGAGTTAGGGGACTACATATTTGGGTAAATTAGATACCCAAATGTGAACATCTTCTTGATCATCTATGGATTTTTCAAAACACTAGTTTTGGACATCTAACAGAGTGAACTCAACTATAGGATCAACTATTTTGTAGTCAATATTAGTAAGAGTAATATGCTCAATATCAACAATTGGGGTTTGCAATGGGTTGACTATAATGGAAATATTTGGAGTCATGGCACAAGTAGCTTTAGGAGTTTTTGAACCTTCAGATTTGTTTACACTCTGTCTTTTAGGCATATTTATTGGCTTCTGCAAGTTTAAACTGTTTGAAGAGGAAATTTTACTATAACAGAGGCTTGATTAGGTAATTTCAGCAAAATAGAATGTCTCTTTGGATTTTATGCTCAATTAGGTCTCTCAAATGAAGTTCTGAGGCTAAAAACTGGTCTAAAATAGAAAATAGGGGTTTTCTGAGTCTTTTGACTACAAATTAGGATAAAACTCTGATAAAAAGGTTTTTCAAAAGATATAGGGAAATTGTGGAGGATTTACGGCCTTTGAAAGCTTGAAATTGATCAATAACTGTGAAAAACTGATAAATTTCCTTAAAAATGGTGTGTAAAAGACAACTAGGGTTCTTGGAAAATTTTTGCTAGGGTTTTCCCTATTTCTGAGACTTTTCGGCAATTTAGTATGATTAATTTCTTAATATTCGGACACTTTTCTCTATTTTAAAATGTTTTTGAATTGAGTTGCAGGTTAAATTCTTGGAAAAATACCATTTTTGATGCAGGTATATGTTTTAACAGGGTATACTTCAGTCTTCTAGTCAAATTGATTGCTTTAGAGGTTGAACTGGAGCGATATAGCTCCAAAATAGTCTTTTTCAGGCTTCTTTGGTGAATTTGGGAAGTTTTGGGTGTAAAAGTGGGTATTAGAGGCTTTTTTCAGCTTTACATAGTCAGGGGGGAAAAACACCGGTTTAAATGCGGAATATAGGTAGAATAATTCATAAACAAAAGTTTTATTAGAATGTATGTGTTAACCCTTGGCATTAATTACAGGTCTTATCATGGCAGGAAGTGGTTTTAGAATTTCAAAGGAGAAGAAAACCGACAGTTTATCGCGTGACTTTTAAGTGGTAAGCAGTTTCAAGCCAAACTCATGCAATCCAACCATTAGAGGCCACGTGGAGGGGAGGGGTCAGCGCGAAACTGCCTATTTCGCATGGATTTTACAATGGAGTGGTCGAGCATGTTATCTGTGCGATATCAACCCTCAACCGTCGGATCTAAAGGTTAGAAGCAAACGGCTGGGATTTCTTCGGGCGCTGCGTCGGGATGAAAAGATGGGACTAGGATGGATAAAATGTACCGGAAGGGTTTAATATATGTCTAAACCTTTATAATAAATCAAGGAGTATAGGTTTAAAACATATATGCAATGTTTTATTTATATATGGCGGCGAGATTTATGGTTTAAACATTTTATTAATATTTAATAAAATATACAAAGTGAGGCTTTAGACATGGTGTGTATATATATATATATATATATATATATATATATATATATATATATATATATATATGGCGGGTTAGGTTTTCAACATTTTAATAAAAATTGTTTTCGCAAATGTGCATAATGATATGTTATATTATATAGTTTTTCAACCTTTTTGAATGGTTTTTAAACTATAGGGGCAGGATAAAAATAGAGATAGTTTAGACCAAAGGACTTTATAACTTGGCATTTTTATTTGCGCACATGGATAATATACTTTGGCCTTAAAAATTATAATAGTGGATTTTTTTTTCTGTTTATTAAATATAAGGGAATTAATAACTAGGAAAGGGTATTTCTTCGGGATTTAATAAAATATGTCAAAAGTTAATATGAGAGGGGAGTGAAATCTAAAACAAAATAAACATTATCTCCTAGTATAACATAACAATGAAGCATTTTCTCATCTTTATATTTCTTTCGATAATACTTAGGATAAATGTGATTTTTTGGGTTTTTATGAATGTTTATGAAGGGATGGAGTTAATTATTCTAGGGTTACAATTTTACTAAGTACGAGTGTGTTTTTACTTAGGAAAAGGGGGTTTTAGTACATGAATGAAGGGTAAATGATGATAAATGAGGATTTAACATAAAAACTCAATATTTTCAACTAATCAGTCATAGAGCCTTGGGTCTAGTCCCAACAAAACTCAGAGAAATGCTCTGAGCCTGTTTGACTGATAGCTTAGAATATTGAACACTCATGGGGGAGGGGAAATTAGTGATGTTTCCCAATGATGTATTATTTACATGATTGCTCCACTGCTTTCTACCTACCCAACATCCATTTCTAACATTTTTTTCTTCATTTTGCAGGTGCATTTAGGCTTTCAACCTTAAAACATTTTCTTTCAAAACATAAAAATATCTAAATGTACCTTATTTCATCCGAGGGCTCAGATTAAACTATTGAGCTCCTCATTATTCTCTACCTATCTACTAATTTTTCAAGTTTAAACTTTTTGACAAATCTTTATTCTCTATCTAAAACATGAAATTGAAACATGAAAAGTTAAGATTAAATTGTTTAACTAATCATGGATTATGGCATTTATTGACACTCCGCACATAATCATTATTCTTGCAGTAAATTAAAAGTAGTGGCATTTGGATTTTTTCGCTTTCAGGTTTTATTTCTCTTTTTATTTTGGGGTTTATATTTTTCTAAGTCCTTTGATCATTCTTTTAGGACTTTTTACCCTCTTTTTGATTTTTTATTATTTTTCATTTTTTGAAAATATGGGAAAACAACTTGCAGAATGCAAGGTATGTACATATTTACAAGAATTATCAAAGTCAATTCAAAATTTTATGAACCCTATTATTATAGGACCCTAACAGTGGCTCCACATGGGGATGACATTTCCTAGTGAAATATCAAGAACTCTAACCCTTCTATCCTTTAAAATTTTACTGTGATGACCCTATAAATGTCGTCTGATATCTGCAACTTATTCATATTTATGATATTTACTTTTCAAAGCTTAGGGTCTTCTCTTCGAGCTTCAACTTTGCTAAGGAAACATCCAATCCAATCTAAACTTTGCAATGTATATGTACAATGGTCAAAGTGAATAAAAACTAACTATTGGTTAACTCAGATGAGTAGTAGTGCTTCAATATTCTGCCATTAACTGGTCCTTCTTGAAGATCTATTCCATCCAATTCTTTGAGAAAGAAAGCATTATTACCTCTATATCCATAAATTACATAAGGCCCTTTCCATAGAAAATCAAATTTTCCATGTTTTCCTTTGTCTTCTCTTCTAGAATCCCATTTTAACACTTTATCTCCTAGGTAAAAATCATCCTCTTTAGTCTTTTTATCAGGTATTTTCTTGATCTTATCCTGAATGACTTAAGATTTGACATAAACTTCTTCCCTTGTTTGTTGCAAGTGAATATTTTGATTTATCATTCTTTGGATGTCATTAGTTTCAACCTATAATTCTTGGATCATTTTCATCACTGGTACACCTAGGGACGAAGGAAAAACAACATCCATTCCATAAACTAGTTGGTAAGGTGAAGTACCAATGGAATTCTTAGTAGTAAGTGTATATGCCCATATGGCATTGACTAACTTTTTATGCCAAGTCTTTTTATTGTCTTCAAGTAATTTTTTGATGATATTTACTAGGCTTTTGTTTGAGGATTCAGCTATGCCATTACCTTGGGGGCAATATGCAGTAGAGTGGCCTAGGGTAATATGGTATTTGTGGCAAAATTCAATCATTTTCTTATATTTGAATGATGCTGCATTATCAATAATTATCTTTTGAGGGCATCCATGTCTTGAAAGGATCTTGTTTTATAGAAAGGAAATAATGACAGTATCAGTGGATTGTCTCGAAGGTACGACTTCAATCTACTTAGTAAAATAATCAGTTTTTTGTCAAAATCCACTTATGTTGGCCTCAAGAGGGAGGGTGAATTTCACTAATGAAGTCTAAAACCCATTGTTGAAATGTCACTTCAGTTGAAATTGGTTTTAAAGGGAGGGGTAATAATTTCTTCTTACCCTCAAAAATTTGCCACTTATGACATGAACTAACATATTTTTTGACATCAGCAAACAAGGTAGGCCAGTAAAAACCAGCTCTCAGGATCTTGTAAACAATAGTTTTCCAGTATAAATTTCCTCCACAATCACATGCATGAAATTCTTCAAGTATTTTGCTAGTTTATTCCTGTATTAAACGATTTAGTAAAATCCCACTATGATCTCTCCAAAAAAGTACATTATCTAAGATACGAAATCATACTGCTTTAAGTTTCAAAAATCTAGCTTTGGTTCTTGACAATCCAAGAGAAGCTTGTAAGTTTTGGAGTACAAATATAATATCTGTATACCAAGGTGAGTGTGAAAATGCTTCACTGATCAATGGAGTCGCCATCTCTTCTTGATCATCAACTTGAGAAATAAAATTTATATCTAGGGAATTACAATTGGATTCAGCCAGAAGTCTAGCTAATCCTTGACCTTTAATGAGCTTGATGGGTTTTATCTCTATGTCATATTCTAAGATAGTGGCAATCCACTTACCTCTTCTTCCATCAGGACCATCCTGAGTAAGAATGTATTTAAGTACAGAATTTTGGACATAGGAAATAATGTGTGAGTAGATAATATACACTCTGAAGTCTTTAATGGCTTTAACCAAGGCTCAGGTTTGTTTTTCCATAATGTTGTACTTCAAAGGGGCATCTATAAGGGCCTTACTAAAAAATGCTATGGGTTGTTCATATCCTTGGTCATTTTTTTGCAGTAAAACTACAAGAACGGTGTGTTCTGAAGCGAATGAAAAAATCATGAAATCTTTCTTGAAATAAGGACTTATTATGACTGGAGTTTTAGTTAAGGCTTGTTTGATAGATTCAAATGATTTTTTAGCCTCAACATTCCATCTAAGAAATAAATTTTTTTTAGCATGTTATTCAATTCTCTAATTATCTCAGCTAAATTGGATATAAATATTCTTCAAAAAATTATCTTACCTAAGAAAGCTTGTAATTCTTTGATGTTTCTTGGTGGGTTGATGTTTAGAATTGCTTCTATCCTAGTAGGATCTATCCTAATTCCTTATTTTGAGATTATATGTCCAAGTAACTTACCTTCCTCTAAACCAAAAAAACTTTTCTTAGGATTTAAAGAGATGCCATATTTCCTACACTTAATGAAAACTTGTCTCAAATGATCTAAGTGTTCATTATCTGTTTTTGAAAACACGGTAATTTCATCTAAGTAAATTACTAAGAACTCATGTATTTACTTTACAAATGCTATGTCCATAGCCCTTTGAAAGGGTTCTCCTGCATTCATTAGTCCAAAGGGCATTTTCACATACATAAAAGTGCCCCACAGAGTAGTAAATGTTGTTTTAGCTTGGTCTTCTTCTTGAACTAGGATCTGGTTGTATCCTGAAAAACCATCTAACAATGAAATCCTTGAAGAACCTACTAACCTTTGTAATATGTGGTTCATTTTATGTAAAGGGTAATTATCCTTTAAGGATAATTTGTTAAGATTTATAAAGTCCACACACAATCTAATTTCTCCTATTTATTTCTTGTTGGAACTAAGTTTGAAACCCAATCAGAATATCTGATTGGTGCAATGATCTGGGAATCATACATTCTTTTAACTTCTTTTCCAATGAAAGGTAGTAGCACAGGGTTAATCCTTCTCAAAAAAAAATTGAATGGCTTTTGATATTCTTTTATTGGAATTTTGTGTTGAATTATGTTTATATCATAAGATTTTAAAACTTAATAACTCCAAGCAAACACATCTTGATATTCCTTTAAAAGCTTAATGTATTTATCCTTTTCTTGTTGATGTAAAATTCTAGACAGTTTGATTATCTTTGGTTTTGACTTTGTACCAATGTTACATTCTTCTATGTCAGATCTTACTAGCTCCATTTTTGGTTTTCTAGCTACATCATTAGAGTAAAAAAGATCCTCTAAGGGGTTTAAACCTTTAGGTAGAAAATTATCCTTAAGATTCACTAAGTCTGGTTCATCTTCGATAATTTCTTCAATCTCTACTTTCTCTAAGCTATCTATGTCAGCTTGATTAAATCTAGTGGGTTTATCAAATTTTATTTTATTTACATATAAGTCATTTAAATATATTTCACAATCCAAATCATGATTTACTGTACAAGGTGTATCTATAATACAATTATGAAATTCTCCTTTATTGTTCATAAACTTGTAAATTTGTTCATCCCGAGAAAAAATCTGCCAGTACTTAAAATTATCTGGAATTATTGGCCTATGTTTGAATTCAGCAGTATATTTGTGATTAGATTGGAATGGTAAATTGCATGTGCTAGCAAAATGTGCATGACAATGAGCTTGTATATTTTTATTTCTAGGTATAACAACAAACTTACATTCTAATAAATCATCAGTTAAATCTATGACCGTGTCTCTATTTCTGCTTAGTCTAGGATTGTAAACATAATAAACTCCATTTAGCTATTTAATGATCAAATCTAAATATCTCATTATTAAAATTATTTTTCCTCCTGAGTTTGTAACGATTTGGAGTCCTAGGATAAGGGCTTCATACTCGGCCATATTGTTTGTACATTTGAAATTTAGCCTGAAAGCAGGACCTTCAGAATGATTGGCCTCCATATTTGTTATCCAAACTCATGCTCCTGCTCCTAACTTATTCACTGAACCATCAAAGTCTAAATGCCATTGAGATTCATGGAAAATGTTATCATTTTTTGGTTCTCTCTTTTTATCTACTATTTTAGCTTCGATTTCATTTGTTACATAGGATAAAGGAATCGGGGTCAATTGGTGTAGAGTAAATTGGGTATTTTATAGATCTTTCAGCACTACTGACCATGTACTTCATTAATGTTTCTCTATATAACTTTTTAGGCTAGCCAAACACCGAGATAGTAGCATAAGACATGTCCAATTGTAGAGATCCCTGCAACTTTGCTCCCCATGAGCGAGAAAGTAGCATACCATATTTTGGTGGGATATCAGCTACTACAATGTCCATTAATATACTCTTACCAAGGTATTGAACTAGTGTTACACACAAATCCTTAATTAAACCTAAGCATTTAACCTTATTGGAATCAAAGAAAACAAATCTTTGTATGGCCTTGTAATTTCTAGATTTAGAGTTTCCATGATGGATTTTGGCATTAAGTTATCGGAAGCTCCTGAATCTAGCATTGTGTTATGTATAATTTGATCATGAATGGTTAGACTGATACACAATGGTTCAACTGCACGATCTGCATATTTTCCATTTACATCTAGGCCAAAAATCAACTCTGGTTGATCATCATTTAGATTTATGGATTCTTCTCCATCATTCATATTTAATGTTTTAGTTATGGTTGATTTTTACAAGTCATTCTTTACCAATTCAGTCAAAGGAATTGGTATTTTATGTTTTGCAATTTCTGATTGTATGTTGAATGCAGGTTCAACTTTACTGATCTGAATCAATTATTCTTTGGTAACTGTAGTTTGTGTTGGTTTGTCTTGCTTTTCTACAGTTGTTTTTTCATTTTAAATTGTTCTAGGATTCTCTGTTTGTGTTTCCTGTGTCTTACTAATTCTAAGTTTATTTTCAGGGATTGTTTGCGAAGCAGTAGATGTTATTTCTAACTTGGAATTTTTAGTAAATGTTTTTGAAGCAACAGTCTTTGGGTCTACTATTTTAGGATCAGCAAAAGGCTTTTTGGGATCTAAATTTTCTAATTTTATAGAATTAGAAGCTTTAGCAACAATAGATTTTTGAGAATCCTTCGCAAATTGAGCAACTTCATCAGTAATATCAAAAATTTTAGGGCCTGATGCTTTCTTAGGACTAGAAATGTTTTGGGAATAATTTGAGCTTTGCATATTCTCCCTTGGGAGAATTTGCAGAACTTTTGTTTTAGGGGCTTCAACTGTTTTCTGATTCTTATTTTGGGAAGTTTTCTTATTAGAAGAATCATTATTTTTCTTGTTTCTAAGGTTACACTGGCTGTGTATTTCATTCATTGCATAGTCATAACCTTGCTTATAATCAAAGGATTCACTAAAATCTAATTTAAGATGTTGAAGTTCAAACAATTCCTGATCTTTCTGAGTAAGGAAAATAGTATTGTTGTCATCAATTCCCATTAGATTAATAGTATCCTCCTCATCATCATTATTATTCTGAGAACTTTCAGCATAGTTCTCTTGGAATGGTGGCCTAATTGTTTGATCTGGAGATGTTTCCTTTGCTTTTCCAGAATTTACATTTTTTCTAAAGTTGGGATTTCTAATCTGTTGTTGGTTATCCCACTGAGGTCTTCTCTCCATATTATCTAATCTATCAATTAATATTTCTAAGGTTTTGGCTATAACATCCATTTTTATGTCTGAATTTGTGCTCTCTTCTTTGATAGTCACTCTTCTTTCATTTCTAAGTCTAGATTTTCTGGCTAGAATGTTCACTTCTACACTTAATGCATTAGTTTGCATTTTTTCTAAGGTGATTACATCTCTTTCCCTTAATTGGTATGCCATATCTGTGTCAAATCCATTAGGGAATTTGAGCAGAATGGAATAAAGAGTAGGTTTCAGATTTGCAGGGATAGAATTATAAACACTATTATACCTGGTGCAGTAATCTTGAACTGACTCATTTGGATCTCTTTCTAAATTATCAAATTTAGACAAAATTTGGCGGGGGTTCTTTTTCTTTTCCCATTTATTTAAAAACAAAGTAAAAAATACAGCTAAATCAGTTACACTACCAGCAGCTAAATATTTAAACCATTCCTTAATTGCTTCTGTTAAAGTTTGAGCAAACAGTTTCATTTGAACATCTTAATCATCAATTTCATAAATTTCAAAAAAGTCTGTCATTTTTGTAATGTGTTGTTGAGCAGAATATTGAGTAGTGCCATCAAACAATGGTATTTTTTTTTGATAGTCTTGTGGCATATCATGAAGTTGTTGTGGTAGGACAAGGGGGGCGTATCTAGCAGCCATAACTTAAAGCTTAGCATGACTAGGAGGTAAGGTTGAATTGCTTGGAGCTGTGCTAGAAATGATAGTGGAAGAACTATATATGGTACTTGAAGTGTTGGGAAATGAAGATGATGTTTTTAAGAAATCAAAGGGTGAACTAATTGATATAGTGGATGAAGTTTTTGGTGGAAGTAACACTCTAGGTTGTAGAGGTAGTTTAGGGATAAATGGATCTGTAGATGAGCTGGTAGTAGAATTTATGAATGATGTAACAACATAAAGAGATGAATCTATAGCTAGAATTATTGTGGTATGTAATTGGGAAGCTGAAGGTCTGTTTGCATAAGTCAATAAATAAGCTAATTCAATAGCTTCATCAATATCCTTTAGAATAGTAACATTAATCTCTTCAACTTTGGTTTGATATTCAACTTTCTTAGATCTAGAATTTACTGCAATAGATTTCTGTTTTGCATTCAATAATAAAAGAAAAGCACGGTCTAAAACAACAGTTTTTAAATCATTTTCAGATTTACTTTTAAATAAGGGATGCTCAAATTTCAGATCAAAATCATCTTGCACACTTTCTAAATCACTTGGTCATGAAGTGATTCTTATCAATGAGATTTCAGCTTCTAAATTTTTTGTTTTTTTTTTCTTTATATGAATTGTGTCTGGGTCATCTACTATGATAGCAGGCTTAAGATCCGGGTTAGACCTAGTATAATAGACTTTCCTAGAAGCTAGAATTACAAATTTTCAATACACACAACCTATAAAAACAATCTTAAAGTAAAAGGAAAATTTAAATGATTCCTTTAAGACTAATTTTATGACTGAGGACTGATTATTTCCCTAGTATGATCGCCGATAATGTAATCACTCCATTAAATTCTTAAGTTGTGGGATTTTGGTTTTTTAGTCAAATAATACTAGAGGTAACCACAAACCAAATTCAAACTCTAGGATCTAGCCTTCCTAGGGTTCAGAGACGGCTCTCTCTTTCAATTTTAACTTTGTTTTAGTTCTTAATATTAGGCTAGTTATTAAAGTGCAATTTGGTTTGGTTTTGTTGGATTTGGTGGGAAAATTTCACTTGGAGGATAAATAGAGGGAGATATACTTTTCCATTGGGCTATGGAGTCTAATTCAATCTAACAGAACTAGGATCAAGGCCTAAAAGGTCAAATTTATGCAGGGAAAGGTAGATAATCCTTGGAGATCATGGGAAATTGGTTTTTGAGATAGTATGATCGGGATGAAGGGAACTTAAGAATCCTTAAATCTGGAAAAGGGAAGTAGATGATGGAGGTAAAACAGGAGAGGGAGCAATTAAGGGTTCCGTACACCCAAAATTAGAAGAAAACAAAGAAATTATAACTAGTTAAAAACAGGGTGCTATTAACGTGTCCTGTAGTAATACTCCTAGTTATACATTCAGATTTAGAATTAAAACACAGATGTATGCATGAAATAAAAGAAGATAACAATGAAAATTTTAAGAGAGCACTTCACTCCAGATAGCTTATCAAAGGGATCCTGAAGTATGATGCCAAAAAGGTGATCCAGTATGCTACTCAAATTCAAAATCCAAAGCCTTCAAGTCAACAAAATATCTATAGTAATCTCCAACAATTTTATTCCACACCAAAATACTTCCAAGAGTGAAGTATTTATATAAAATGTCTTACAAAATATCCTAGATGACTTCTAGGAATAAACTTAGGAAAATTAAATCTCTTACAACAACAATAGTGACAACTTGCTCAACAAACTAGCAAGCTGTCCTATTTTATTCAAAATAAATAGAAACTATTTTAACATAAGAAGCAGTTGGCTGCTTATGTGTCCTCTTTGCTGGCCTTTTAGATATTTTCATAATCTAATTTTCCTTCACTTATACTCTTTATCGCTGATACTCTCTATCACTTATACTCTTTCACTTCTGATACTCTTTACCTTTAGTAAGATTGCCTTCTTGTTGTAAAAATATGTTTTGACTATAAAAATCAGAAAATAGATTTTTTCTTCTTCATTTGTTTGCCTTTCATTTTTTATAGCAAATCAGTCAATGCCTGCCACTCCTCATTTTTAGGAATTCTAATATTCTTGAGTTTCCTAAATTTCTCATCAGCCTCAGTGTACCTAGAAAATGTAGGTTTGATGACAAACAAATGTTTGATTTCATACTGCAAATAAAACAAATCTTCAAAACTTTTTAGCAATACTTTCCCTGCGGGAATACCTTGGCCTATTGGCTTGCTCACCTGATCTTTGGCATGTTCTCTGATATTTTTTTCATAATCATTCCAAGGCATTAACTTGTCATTATTCACCATAATATCTGGAAGTCCCTTTTGTCTTAAATTGGTGAATTGAACGATGAATCTAGTGACAGTCGTGTTCATTCCTTCACATTTCTCTTCAGGCTGCCTCATCAAATTTATTTTGTTCATTACTTTCCTAATTTCTAGGATAGTAGTTGTCCTGTCATTTATTTTCAATTCTTCAAGTTGTTGTCTGTTCTTGTTGTTTAGGAAATTGATTAACCTAACAGCCTGTTCTGGTTTATCTATCAATTCTTCTTGTGTCTTTTGGATCTCTGCTTGAGCTTCCAATAGTAACTCTCTCTGCTCAAAAATTACCTAAATTGACGGCCAAACATCATTAATGGCTTCAATTACATTGTTACATACATAATTTTTAATATATGATATTTGGTCCTTGAGAGTTAACTCTTTTTGGAGCTTCTTTACCTCTTCACTGAATGTGTGATCATTTTGTTCATGTATTTTGGCATCTATCTAATCTGATTTGCTTATTTTCCAAATATTTTCAATTATCTTGGTCAATCTATTGATTACATTGGTTTTCAAGGACATCTCTTCCATTGCCTTTACTAATTGACTACTCTCATATGTAGGTGGCAACACTGTTGTAGAAGATTCAGTCACTAAAGTAGTTGAAGAAGTCACTAGAACTAGCATGGCTAGTGCCTCTTTAGGTGCCAATTTGTCTCCTAAAGTAGATGGTAATGTTGCTATAATGATTGGGATAACAGTGGGAATGACTGGTTCCTTGACCGTCTCCTTTTCTTGGACAACCTGGTCCATTTGTACTTCCATTTCTTTGATTTGAGATATGAGTTGAAGTATCAAACTCATCATTTCATATTTCTCCTTTTGATCCTGTAAAACCTCCTTTGTTTGAGGATGCTCACCTTGAAAAAGCTTGAGTTGTTTCCTCAAGGTAGCTATGTCCTCATTTTTCTTTTTAACCAATGCATCAACTGCTTTGATGTTTGTAGGATCATATCCTACCTGCAATACTAACTCTTCTAAGGCCTTTATCCTTAGATCTTTTGCATATAGTGAAGATTTATCCATTTTCATTTGGTCCTACATATTAGAGATGGTATTTTGAAGCCTATGAGCACTCATATCTTTTGTTGTCACTGTGGAATAGAGCATCTCTGATGTTTTCCTATGAAATTCAATTTGATGCAACTCATGGATTTTATCTGTGGCTACTTCCATATCAACATTTTAATAGTCAGCCACTGTCTTTGGCACTGGTACAGTGGGTTGTAAAACTGACATAATCAATTTTTTGAGTTGAATAATCAAAGGTTAATAGGGATCTGTTTTGGTTACCTAGCTTCTGCTTCAAAAACTAAGAATATATTTCATTTTTTATTTCCTCATTCTTCAATTTGATTTTCTTGTATTTTTCCTTAATATTTAAATCCTTCTCCAGAGCTGAATGTGAGGAAGAAGGCTCCATACTTTGTTGTCTCTCCATTATCTATGCATCTTCATTATTCAACTATTCTTGATTCTGATTTGGCTCACTGATGATTACAGTGGCTACATTGGTCTCTGTCTATGCAGTGTTGGTATTCAAAGGTTGTGTATCTTCAACATCTATTGTTACTTTACCTTTAGCTGTTGTATCCAGTTTTGGCCTCATATTGTAAATGATTTTAAACTTAGTCTCTGTTGTAGTCTCTACAGTATAAGCTCCTTCTTCTCTGATTCTTTTAATGGATGTTTCTAGATGTTTGGCAACTTCCAAAGGGTGACTAGTATTACTTTTGTTTACTACCTCTATTAAAGTATTCTCAATCCACTCAATTAAATTAGAAAAATTCTCTATATCTGGATTTGGCTCATGTATAAAGGGTGTCAATTTACATTTTACCCTTAGTTTACTTAATTTCCCTTGTGAATCATAATTCCATGGGAAGCTTTCTGCTAATTTGTATTCCAGTAATTGACTTGTCGCTTCCTTTTCTGCTTCTCTTTGATTACATATGAAAGGCCCAGTTTGATTTTTGAGTTTAAATTTGGTATTTTTCTTGGCTGCCATAAAATTAATTGAATCTGAATTTAGGATTTGCCTAATTTACTCTAAGGCAAAGATCCTCATAAATGGATGTTTAGGTAACTTGTATGGAAACACGTTAGAACTAAAAACTCTAATTTTAGTGAATTTCTCATACAAATACCAATCACCTACTTTTACTTGCTCTGATAGATGTAATATTCTCTTCATTTCCTCACTAATTCTAGGTTGCTCTTCTTTTTTCAAGATGGTGGTCAATGGATGTACAAACAACTTTGCAAACTTTAAATAATTGAATTCTATCCCTTATTTTTTGAGTATAGATGTCCAGACGACAATTGATAGAGGTTTTCCTTCTATATCCAATTTCTGAAGTGAAATTGGAAAGCTCTCTGATTGAAAAAATAGAAAAAAGTGGAAAATATAGGAGGGATATCTCAATACCCCTTCCAGCTACAAATTAGACAATTGATAGTGAATGATATTGGCTATAAAACCAGCATAGTCAAATATAATTGAGGGTGACTATCCTGAAGAAAATGTAGACAAAAATCCCAATATTGACTCATCGGTATGTTCATTGGTGAAATACCCAAGTATGAAGGAAAGCATGGAGATCACATGCCTTGAACCTTCAGGGAACTTGGCAGTTGAATATGGAGGGTTTAATTTTGGAATTTCAACATGTAGAGACATGAAAGTTTGGAAAATCATAAACCTTTTAGGAAAGCCTAAGTTAATGTATAACTAAGTGAGGGTTTCAATAGACAATGGTACTGCTTGAGGGTCTGGTTGAAGCTACAACATTTGGTTTATAGACTCTGTAATAATGGTAAATGTGTCCTCTTTATTTGCATTGAAAATAGCTCTCTATTATGGAATGTAGTACTGGTGACACAGTCTGATTATTTCTTGACAGGGGTGAGTCAGGGGGACTACATATTTGGGTAAATTAGATTCCCAAATGTGAACGTCTTCTTGATCATCTAGGGATTTTTCAAAACACCAATTGTGGACATCTAACAGAGTGAACTCAACTATAGGATCAACTATTTTGTAGTCAATATCAACAATAGGAATATGCTCAATATCAACAACTGGGGGCTGCAATGGGTTGACAACAATGGCAATATTCAGAGTCATGGCACGAGTAGATTTAGGAGTTTTCGAACCTTCAGATTTGTTTACACTTTGTATTTTAGGCATCTTTATTGGCTTCTACAAGTTTAAACTGTTTGAAGAGGAAATTTTACTATAACAGATGCTTGATTATGTAATTTCAGCAAAATATAATGTCTCTTTGGATTTTATGCTCAATTAGGTCTCTCAAATGAAGTTCTGAGGCTAAAAATTGGTCTAAAACAGAAAATAGGGGTTTTCTGAGTCTTTTGACTGCACATTAGGCTAAAAATATAATAAAAAGGTTTTTCACAAGATATAGGGCAACTGCAGAGGATTTCTGGCTTTTGAAAGCTTGAAATTGATCAATAACTGTGAAAAAATGATAAATTTCCTTAAAAATGGTGTGTAGCAGATAACTGGGGTTCTTGGAAAAAATTTGCCAGGATTTTGCTTGTTTCTGAGACTTTTGGGAAATTCAATCTAATTAATTTCTTAATCTTTAGACACTTTTCTCTCTTTTAAAATGTTTTTGAATTGAGTTGCAGGTTAAATTCTTAGAAAAATACCTGTTTTGACGCAGGTAAAGGTTTTAACAGGGTATACTTCAGTCTTCTAGTCGAATTGATTTCTTTAGAGGTTGAACTGGAGCGATATAGCTCCACAATAGTCTTTTTTAGGCTTCTTTGGTGAATTTGGGAAGTTCTAGGTGTAAAAATGGGTATTAGAGGATTTTTTCATCTTTACATAGTTAGGAGGGAAAAACACTAGTTTAAACACGAAAGATAGGTAGAATAATGCATAAAAAAAGGTTTTATTAAAACATATGCATTAACCCTTGGAGTTAATTACAGGTCGCATCATGGCGGGAAGTGGTTTTTGAATGTCAAAGGAGAAGAAAACCAATGGTTTATCACGTGACTTTTAAGTGGTAAGCAGTTTTAAGCCAAACTCATGCAATCCAACCATTAGAGGCCACATGGAGGGGTGTGGTTAGTGTGAAACTGCCTATTTCACGTTCATTTTACAATGGAGCAGTCGGGCATGTTATCTGTGCCATATCAACCCTCAACCATTGGATCTAAAGGTTAGAAGCGAATGGCTGGGATTGCTTCAGGAGCTGTGTCGGGATGAAAAGGTGGGACCGGGATCGATCAAATGTAGCGGAAGGGTTTAATATATGTCTAAAACTTTATAATAAATCGAGGAGTATAGGTTTAAAACATATATGCAATGTTTTATTTATATATAGCGGTGGGATTTATGGTTTACACATTATATTAATGTTTAATAAAATATACATAGTGCGAGCTTTATACATGGTATATATGTATGGCAGGTTAGGTTTGCAACATTTTAATAAAAAATGTTTTCGCAAATGTGCATAATGATATGTTATATTATATAGTTTTTTAACCTTTTTGAATGGTTTTTAAACTATAGGGGTGAGATAAAAATATAGATAGTTTAGAACAAAGGGATTTATAACTTGGCATTTTTATTTACGCACATGGATAATATACTTTGACTAGGAGGTGGAGCTAGAAGCTGAAGGGAGTAGCACATTGAAGTTGCAAAAGCAACGTAGCAGCAACAACACAGGCAGTTATGTGACTTCGGAAATGCAGAGCAAGCTTGCTTACATAGAGCAGATCTGTAGCAGCGTAGAGGCTTCTGGAGGACAACACAGTGCAATAGTAGAGTAGGGAACTTCAGCGCATTGGGGTTAATGTGACTTCAGCAGCATAGAGGAGGTCTTCTTACGCAGTTCAGAGATGTAGCTATGCAACAACCTCTATATGACAGAATAGTGCAGCAGCCTATGGAGCTTCAGTGATGAGGATGTAGCCCAACTGACTTGTTGGTCAAATATTGTGCAGGAGTTTGCAGTTTTTTCTCTCAGCAATTGAGTTGTAGTGCAGCAGTTGGCAACAGATTGTAGTAGATTGGGAGGGAGATGTAGTAAAAATTTGGCAGTGACAGTGGCAGAGTCATGGGGAGAAGTACATAATGGTAGACCAATGCAATGATGAAGGGTAGTAAGCCAAGCATCAGTGCATAGATCCACACCATAGATCATTATAGCCTTTAGGGTGAAGTGTTGTGCTAGAGCACTTTCCTCAATAAGAGGGAGTGTTGAGTTTTTGATGTGTTGGGGTAGCTTGTGATGTGCTCTAGCTCCAAAAATTTGTGGAGGGACTACAGTACATGATATATCCAATACCTAGAAAGGGAATTGGGAATTTCCATCGAGTTCGAGAGATAATTAATTAATTACTATTTCTAATTAAAGACCCAAAGTCTAACCTAAAAAATTAAAATATTAAAGGTAATTAATTTAAACATGTGAGGGAAATGACTTAAGTCACACAGATCAATCTTTGTTTTAATATTATCCATCGATTCAAGATTAGATCATTGTCGTTTGTTCCCAAAAAATAAAGTATAAAGGAAAGGCTTAGGGTCAGTTGGAGAAAACACACAGGAAGGTAGAGTAGTGAGACTAAGCTGGAATTCTAGGGCAGGTTTGCTAAGAATTTCCAGAAGTGTTTCAGCTGCAGTGAGAGGTAGTATTGGCTAAGGGGATGATCTGATCCAAGAACCAAGAATGAGAAAGAGGCATAGAAGTAGCAACTTGGAGCAAGGCACAAGAAGCAGAGGCTATGCAACAACTATACAATAGTTTCACAGTGTAGAGGGTTTCGGCCACTACAAAGACCCATAGAGGGCAGCTCAGAGGCAACATGAGGCCATCCAGGCTTACGTGGGGCTAGCCAGGGCAACGTAAGGATGACATCACCTAGTCTAGGGTTACACAACCCTCTCCTGAGTAGTGTACGGGTATGCAGAGGCTAGCAGGGCTGACACAGGTAGCTTTAGAGCAACGATGGGGTTTCTAGAGGCAGAAAGGGGTTGATTTCTGTAAATCCCATTTGAGGGTGTGAATTGGCCTATTTTTTAGTCTCTAGAAAAAATAGGTATAGATGAAGATCTTATTTTCTCTGTTGTGTTAAAAAGTAAGGTGCCCAGATTTTTTTTATTCACAATCTACTTAATAATATAAAACCTTCAACAACTAGAAGATCGGTTTTCCCACAATGGGTTTTTTCAGGGATAGTTGTCCAGAAAATATTATGTGTCACTTTGTTTGGGTGCATGTATTTTTTCTTAGATGTGAATCGGTGAAGAACTGTTATGTGTTTACTTCGATGTTAATCTAGATTTTCAGCATCAATAACTTGATTAAGTAGGAGAAGTATAACCAGATCTAATAGTAGGGTTTCCGCATAAAGTAATATTCAAAAATTTTCACATATATATCGAAAAAAATGATTGGATATAATATGCATTTTATTTAATATATTTCCAAAAATTAAAGACCAAAGTAGCCAACCTGAATATTAATTCTTGAGAGGGAGGTGTAACAAGTAACTGGGAAGTTTCTTATCTCATCTCGAATTATACATCTAAATTTTAGATTTGGTAGTTGAACCACCAAACCATCAACAGTTCTGGGAAGGAATGGGGATTGATATTGATATTCTCCATAGCTATGGGAAATTTACCCATTCTTGAGACTTTAGAATTGAACACGTAATCTAAGAGGGGGACCCCATAATCAAGTGTAGGAATATGGCGTGTGGTGTGAGGAAGTAGGATATTATGGCTTTTTGCAGATGGAGAGAAGGAAATTTATTTTGTAGTTTTGTGTGGTCATGTTCAAATAAGTATGTGAATTTCAACCTAATACAACCCATGTAAGAGAAATCATCCCACACATGCATGTTGATAGCATAGCTCTGAATAACAGGTGAAGATTTTCCTTTTAACTGAAGGTAATATTTTTGGAGTTGTGAATTTACCTCTTAGGTGAATAATATAGTGCGAAGCCTCCAACCAGAGCTAGAGGTTTATGATAATTTTCCGATTAATTTTGCTAAACTAAACATGAGAGGCATGAAGTAAGAGTAAGTACAAAAGAAATACTAGATATGAAGAAGACTCCTTTCGGGTTGTGCAATATCATTATGGAAATAATATGAGCATTAAGAAGCACCAAATTAGTGGTTGAAAGAAAAAATAGTTATTTATGTATGTGAAGGAGAATTGTCTTCATGTCCTCTACCCTAATTTTAACCTTATTAATCCTTGAGTGAGTATTCCTCTTAAGACATAAAATCTAGCTTTCAGTGGCTAATATAGTGTATTTGAACCTATGGTTGGGTGGATAGTGGCTCTCCCTTCTTCAGTTTTTATTAAATCTTAACATGACATAAATAATTGTATTTATTTCCCCTTCAATAGAATGATCTCACTTTCAAAAGATTCATGAATATTTTCATGCTATGTTACTAAATATGTATGAATAATGAGCTAGAAGTATGATTTGAGAATGTTTTCCTATAATAGTTTTGAAGTATATTGTGTTGAGGAAAATATATAAAAATTGAAACTATAAGGATAATTATGTATTTGTAATGTAAATTCCCTTTACTAATCTAGTTGTGTGATGTAAAAACTTTTTTGTATCCTTAATATGGGAGAGTTTATTTCCTCTAAAGATAATATGGAATGATGACCTCTCTGTTTCCAAGAGTTTGGAGTTGAAGTTGAAGTTGTAGTATTAGAGGAGTGAATAGAGTAGAGAAGCAACCTTTTGGTTTACCTTCTTTAGAGAAGTAACATTTTTTAATGAACTATTTTGCGATTTTTTTATAGATATTTGATGATTTATAAACCTTCATAAGTGTTTCGGAAAGTGCTTCACTATTAAAGTCAATTTCAATCTTTATATCGGCCTCCAAGCTTAGCAAAATTTTTAGAAGTTTGGGATTGGTTAGAAAACGTTTTGGGAATTTAGGATCATAATTTTGCTTAATACACTAAGGGAACCATGACCATGGGCTAGTGGAAAGGGATAAAATAAGTGAAAAATATAGAATCTATTATGTATCATGATCTTTCTAATGCAACAAACTCTGTGAAGTGCAAGAACCAGGAACCAAGTTATATCAAGGGATCATATTTGAGGAAACAAAAATCCAAAATTTTCTAACGTAGTTAGTAGGGAAGTGGGGATTTTTTGAATATCAAAAGATATGTACATCAAAATAAAATTTCTAAATCTCTTTTCTCCAAAAAATCGAATGCCGAATGAGGATATAAAATTTTCTAAGTGGAACAAATAGGAATAAAAATATATCAAGTGATGGAGATTCAGACCATAATATGTTAAGGGTGGAATACTAAACATCTATAAAAACTTATAAGTTTCATTTTCCAAAATTTCACATGTTCAATGCCCAAAATGGTGGAACCTACAAGTGCCAGAAAAAAGCATGGGAGGAACCCTAATGTAATGGTTTTGAGAGACGCAAAAATCCAAAAAATGTTATAATGATAACCTATCTAAGAAACCCAAATTTGGATCATAGAATAGTATACCATGTGGAATTTACATGGATCCCATGTGGGAATTCATGAATCCTACTTGTGGGAAATTGCTAATGTGGCATGACGATGTGTCACACTAACATGCCAAGAGGTAGAAGGTTTTGATGACATCATATCATGACATATTATTTACATAGCATGTTCACATGGAATGATGATTTGGTGAATTATGATGTGGAAGAGTTGGCGTGGTAGTCAACATTCCATTGGTCGTGGAAGGTGATGTGGAATATGGAAATATGATTGTCTAGAGTTTGAGTGAAATGGGACTTTTAAGATTTCCAGGATTCATATATCTAGAGGTTAAATCCATTGAAATTAGTGGGAATACAAAGTAAATGAATATATTTCCAAAATAAAATAAGTCATGGATCTCGGTGGATCGAGAAGACTAGAAATCCAAAAATTCTTCTAACAATGATAAATGGAAAATATTGGATCTATATGTGAGTGACGAGGTGACATGTTAGGTGATCAAATGTCTCTAGCTATTAGTAACACATGGGTAAGTACTACCACATGTACACATGTTATCTAACATGTCATTTTACAATGAATACACATGGAAAAAATGATTTCCACATGTATGCCATGTGTTAATGGTATGGATGATGATGTGGCACTTGAAATGATGTGTCTTTAGATGGCCATAAGTTTATGTCTAGAGATTAGATTTGGATGAAATTTATATCGTTGGAAATTTTTTGACACGCACAAGGTGATGATGATTTCAAAAAATATTTTGAAGGTGTTTGAAATAAGAGGAATTTTCATAACCCCTCTCTATTTAGTAACCTTGGAGGTAAGGTATAGATACCCTATTCGCTTAAAAGACCTTGAATGGGATATTTATCATACATATTAGATCCAAATAAAGTATTTATATCTATTAAAATTATGGTGGTGTTCATTTCCTTTATATCTCTCTATAATTTCATAATATGTTATTCTTTGGTGACAATGGGGGGCTAATTCACGATTTCAAGTCTCAATTTCTTATGTAATTTGATATGAAGGACTTGGGATGTACATAATATCTATAAATATTTTTGATAATGAGAGATAAATTAAATATAATGTTTTGTTTGAGCTTAATAAAGTATGTAAACTCAATGCTACATCATTTTTAGATGGTAGAATGCAAACCATTGAGTGTTCCAATTCTAGTGGAAACTAAACTAGGCTTTTAGTTGGGTGGTGTCCTAGAACAACCATAGAGATGGAAGATATGCATTTTGTTCGTTATGGTGGTTAAATTAATAATTTATCATATGCTATGTTTTGTACCATACCATACATTACCAAAGAACATCGAGTATTAAGTTGATCCATTACTAGTTATAGATGTGAGGACTAGCTTGCAATGAGTAGGGTTTGTAAGGTTTTCTTGAGGTATGAAAAATGTGAGTATGGATTTTAACTTATTGTTATAACACTAAAATTTAATTGGAGCCCTTATACTATTAAATATTGTTGTTTAGATTATAATAATTCTATGATGTATTTTAAATAATACATTGAGCATATTTTTGATAGAGTTATTTTTTCTTTACTTTCTCTCAAATTTATTTTCCCTATTGTATAAAAGTTTGTTACATTGTTTTGTTATTTTCAAATTTTTGCTTTATAACTCTCTCTCTATATAATTGTCAAAAGAAACTTCTCTTTACAAAAGTACAATATGCTCCTCCATTTTTCTTTATATACTACTATAATTAAACACTATATCTAAATACTAAAAAAATCAACTACACATATCAATCAAACTAAATTATATAAATATTCATAAATAATGTATTATTATATATTATATATATAAATTAAATATTTTTAATTTATAGATACCTCATTCACAATATCAACAATATGTTAAAGCAATATTGTGGTGTCTTTAGAAATATAAATTTAGTTATCACTTAGAGAATTTGATCTTTAATCTTTGAACATAAATATATAATTATGTCATATATATTCTTTTTAAATAATATTTTAGCATCTTTAGAAAATCCATGTGTTAAGTATAACATCTATGTTTAGTTCAATGTTATCATAAATTCATATTTTATTTCAAGCAAAGCATTTACATTTAGCATTGACTATTTCTTATTCGTTGATAAAAGGTGTGTTCTCAAATTGATGTTCTATCAAATAATTAGAATACTAATTTATATAATAATTCCGAGACTTGAAGTGATTTGAAAATCATTCACCATATGGGCATGACTCATATTCAAATGAATAGTTGTAATAGGTTATGGCATGTTTGTAAAATTTTATACATTTGGACAAAGTTGTTGGTCCTTCCATTTTTTTATTAAAAAATATTATGGTCTTAGGTCAACCAAGATGTGGCATGTAAAATGACTTTATTTAGTACATTAAAAAATACTAGGTGGAGAATTGAGTGTGACGTGTGTATATTAGAAGGAATAGATGATAAAGAGTAAAGTTCTTTTATTGGTTAGTTAATAGTTGAAAGTATTTTGAATTTATGTAATCCTTCTCAAGGATGGTGGTGGAGAATTTAATATGAATTGTGTATATTAGAATGGAATAGGTAATAAAGGGTAATATTTATTTATTGGTTTTCTTGTGGGGGTGATTTCAATGTAGGATAGATGGAGAGGGAGGTGACGGTGGTGTTTGTATGACTCTCACGCTTGTTTCTTATCATTGTTAATGTGAAATGATGATATTAGTACAAAATGGCTAATTAGTTACTAAAAAATGATTAAAAGTTTAATATAAACGTCTATTTTTCAGTCGGTGACCAATAGTATCTAATTTAAAATATCTTATAAAACAACCAAATTTTAGTCGTTTTTAGCTTAGTCACTAATTGGTTGTATCAATTTTGTTGTCTAGTAGTATATTTGGACATTGATTTAGTCATTGATTTGGTCGTTAATTGTCACAATTAATGACCAAATATAAAATAAAATATATTACTAAATGATCACCTGAGAAAAGCAATTAATGAACAAAAAAATATGATATAAATGTTGGTCATGTTATAAGATACTATAAATTAGTTACTAATAGTCATATATATGCAGATTTTAGTCATCGTTTGAAACCAATTAATTACAAAAGAAATATGACTAAATTTTAACCATGTTATAAGACACTGTAAATTAACTACTAATAGTCGTATATATGCAAAACTTAATCTTAATTTGTAATCACAAATTTATCATTTGCAATATTCATTTATATTTTTTTGGTAGTTTAATATGCATTATATAAATAACTACTTTAATATTTTATATTAATTTCATTTAATTTCATTAACAATCATCATAAGCAACTAATTTAGTCGTATTTTCATTTTATTTGTGTTTATAATTAATAAACATAAACTATTTATCTAGTAGTTTTAGATTGATTTTATGTGTTTATTCTTAATCAACATAAATTATTTCGTATGATTTTTCAGCTAAATTTATTAAAAAAAAAAAAAAAATTCATACAAAGCAGATGTCCATCTAATATGAAAGCACAAATTTACATATGTTAATTACAATATTAATTAATATCAAGTGCAACTATAAATAATTTCAAGAACAAATTATATTATATAAAATGTCAAGTATTACAATATGAGTTTCCAACTTAATATTGGTTGGAGAAAAATTTGCACATGAAATATTTTTTTTTGTAAATATAGTAGGGCCTCACTATTTTCTATTTATATTTGTAAAGTAGGTTACAAAATTATAAAATCCATTCTGTGGCCTCAACCTGCCCATAGGAAACCAGGTTTTTTGGCCATCTTAATGCATGAAAAGCAAACCAAAATTGAAATAGTTTCATCCGTCTATAACCCGCATGAGCTATCTGTTCTATTGCATAAGTATCTACATACTGATAAGATAAAATGAGTTCATTTAAGACTGAAAATTTCATAAAAAAAAATTATAAAGGAAACCACTAGCCATCAGAGGAAGAAACTAGAGCTGGGTCTTCCACTGTAGACCCTGGCATATCCACTTGCTGTCGCTGCTGGAGCTACTTCTCCATACGGCCTACCCGATCATCCAATCTGCTAATACGATCTGTTGCCTCATACTGAGTGATCTTGATATGTTGCAGCTAGTTTTGCATATCCTGTAGCATGTCTAGAAGGCGGAGTTCAATCTTTGTTGAGTCTTGTTGAGCTTGGCCAGGGGGGAAACTCTGTATAGCCTTTTCTAGAAGGCATTTAACTATCCAATACGTATGGATAGTCTGCTGGAATAACGTGAGATGACCCTGGGTGTTTCCAGGGTCAATTATGAAGTCCAAGATTTCAGTTTCCGCTTCATTATCTTCAGGGTCAATCTGAATGTCCCGTTCCCAACCATGAATTTCCTGGCGAACCGTGGATGAATTTCCCATGACATATTTTGCAGCTAGGTTCTCGAGAATCTCTAAATTGAATTTTTGACCTCGCTTCTTTGTAGCCTGCTCAAACTAGGCCTGTTGTTTCCCATTTGCAAGCTGAGAATCGGACCGACACTTCCCCATAGTGGACAGAATCCTATGCAACAACACAAACAGGCAGGAGAAAACGATGAGGGAGTGAACAACATCATAAGACCACCCGGCGCTTACCCAATAAACATCAATGGTGCGTCTACTTGACAAGAAGGGAACTACTAACCACAGGACCCGATTACAAAAGCAGTAAATAAGGACAGTTTGACTGCCCGAAGAGAAAAAGACCGAGAACCCTGTAACCCAAATCCTAAGACAAAAACCCTGATCTAAGATGGGCTGGAGGAACTGAAGCAGGACTAACCACATGCGGGAAATTTTGGTCGAGCTCGCGGAATTAGCAGGAGCAGGGGTGATAATACGGCACGTAGAAGGAGCGGAACTCATTTGGAACTTCACCCTAGTAAAACCCCAACACAAAAGATACAGGAGAGACCGAAAACATAAACAGCCCAAATTTGTCCCATTGATCATGAAATTGACACCAACTACATTCGCCAACCCGACAACTTCCACTGTAAGTAACATAAACTATTGCCCGACACCAAGAGTCCCACACCCTATCTGCAAAATGCCACCCCGCCACCAACAAGGTGCCTGACGGGGCTGACCTGACTCTGATCCCAGAACAAACTGGATTTACAACACGAAAATTTGGTGTGGCTAATAGGTTGCAGGGGTCGCAGAAGCATGGTTTAACCAGCTTCAGCTTAGGGGTAACAAAACTAAATACCATTAACAGAAGAAAAACCACCATAGTATACACCAACCAGAACAAAACCATAGAAACTACAACTGTGAGAGCAAGAAGAAAACCATATACATACCCCCACAAGGTTGAGTAGCTAACATATTGAACGATGCATGGCTTCCTCCTCTGCTGCCTCCAAATGCTTGTATGTAAGGGGCGATGCGTGAACGAATGAAGGGAGGGAGGCAACCCACTTACCATAAGAGAAAAATTCCGTGGGCAGTCTGACAGCACAGGCTGGCCATCCTGCAAAATCATTAAAGGGCGATTTTTCACATATTGTCGCGAGCTGAGATGCCAATGTGCCATTATGAACTGTAATTGTTTGAAGGACGAGCAACCGCCAACTATCATCACTTATGACCTGCTGCCGGACAGGTTTACACCCCGATCGGGGGGTTGGAGATCCTTACTCACAATCAGTTGGAGAGAATGGAGTTCCACATCCCATATGGCATCAGTGGGGTGAGCATCTATGGAATGCTCAAGATGTTTACATCCCAAATTATCCAGATAATCTGCCGCTGCATTACCTTTTCGTCGAATATGGATTGGGATCAAGTACTGGATCTGTTTCAACAATTGGCTCACTTCTTGAATGAGGGCTATTGTTCGCCAACTTTGTGAGATTTTCTCCCAGGGTGTGCCTTGCTGCAGCTTTCAGAGAACT
This sequence comes from Pinus albicaulis, assembly GCA_034641835.2. NCBI lineage: Eukaryota > Viridiplantae > Streptophyta > Pinopsida > Pinales > Pinaceae > Pinus > Pinus albicaulis. The sequence goes on from JAXQQM020087506.1 coordinate 45,376, forward strand.
CCTGTGGCCATTGCGGAATCTCCCTCAACTATGATTCACTGATAATTTTCTCTAATTATAATAAGAATGCCTTGTTTGACCGCGATAAGTTCAACTTCATTATTTGTGGCATGGCGCAAGTCCAAGGCATAAAATCGGTAGACTACCCCTTGAGAGTTACGAAAAATCCCTCCTGACCCAGCTTGCCCCAGATTACCTTTCGAAGCCCCGTCATAATTAAGTTTAATAAAGCCTTGTTGGGGGGGCGTTCAATTTTCCTCAATAGATTTGCTAGGTGGTCTATACTTCCACAAAATTTTGTACAGCATCTGCGGTTTAAGATTTAAATAGTCTAATATCTAGGATTCAAAACCCACCGTCTACCAATCCTCCTCTGTCCAGCTTTCTACTAAGATATTTTTATGAATATTGTCTATGGAACGCTGCCAAATGTGATGCAGTGGTTGTTCAGTGTCTTGGAAAACCCTGCGATTCCTCTCTTTCCAAGTATGCCAAAGGAGGAATCCGAATGAGAGTGTCCATGCTCTATTAATCACTTGACAGTGAAACCTCCCCTGTCTCCAACTGCGGATGGTTTCCGTAATGCTTTCATTATTTTTATCTGTTTGCCTAAACAGTTGTTCCAAGTTCCTCCACAGCTGCTGCACCATTGGGCAAGAGTTCAGAAGATGTTCTATCGTTTCAAGCTTTGTTTGATAGAAGGAGCATCGAGAGTGCCCTAACATCCCACGTTTCTGTAGATTTTCCCAGGTCAAAATCCTTCGATGGCTTACCAACCATAAGAAGTGGAAAAGGTCTCTACCACATGAAATATTGTTTCATCACTTCAAACATTATTATTTTGTTTCCAATATATTGCAGGTGAATTCACCAACTTTGAAGACTTGACGATCAGTCTCTATGTGTGTGTCTTATGCTAGATATTGCCTCTACAAGTACCACTATACCAGTTCTCTTCTCTCACTTTAATTTGCATTTTTTCACTCTAGTGTTATTGTTCTCCTCTTTCTTCAATTCATGCTTATTACCATCAATACCGAGTTCATTTTCTGCAAAAAAAAAAGAAGACAATGAAAAGTATAAGACATGAAAGTCGATGAACACTGGAATATAAACTAAAGTAAATTATAAACGATTTATACAATATATACTTCAACATAAGAAATATTGTTAATGTCATTTTTCACCATGAAAGCAAGAAACTCGAATAAGGTTTCCTCAATTGGGCAATAGTGGACATTATTTATCCAAATGGCATGTATAAACAAAGAAAATAAAACATCACCAAAGAATGAATTTTGTACCTATTGTGTTCGCAAGTGTACAATGTGTTGATGAAATGTTATCTTTAACTAAAGTAATAAATGAAAATAGAAACACACATTTTTATCCCAATATTTTGGATTATCATGCTTATGGTACATTGCAATTTTTATTTTATCCAACATAATCAAACACAACAAAGCTAGCAATTTCTACTAAGAATATCTCATGCTCCACTTTTGTAGTTGTATTGTTATCTCTCGTTATCTTTAAAAAGCAGTGACACTTCAACATTAAAACTTGTCAATAGAAATCTAATGGGTGGAGCAAAGTATTGATGACACAAAATTACAACAAGAAACTAAAAAATAATAAGATAATAATTTGTAAATTGTGATACTAATTGGGAATATAGCTTCAATATAACAATTTGCAATTGTCAGCATACTATTCCATGGAAAAAGGAATCCAATTCCCAGAATCCAACAAATTATATCTAGAGAAAAACTAAACATGTTGGCTGCACATTCAAAGGTATTAAGTAATTGGCGACTAGCTATATCAGATATTTTTTAGATTGTATGGGTAGCTACTAACACCATTAACAAAAATTTTAAAATAGATCTACCACATATGACCTCAAATGTGGCAACAAGTTTGATATATGCACTACATGTATACATTTCAAAATGCATTGCAATGATATAAGAGTATCATCATAAAATGTACATAATTACATATTCATTATCCACTTTTATTCCAAAACAACATTCAAATAACTATTATAACTTATCCCAAAAAATATGTTGAAATTTCCATTCATTGTCATGAATATCCTTGGCTTCCAGTTCCTCGGAAGGTGGTTACTAAATGAAATCTAGCCCAAAACAAAAAAAAACTCAATAGGAGAAAAATATGACAAATACCCATACCTTTTGCTCCTTTAAATAATGTAGTCTTCTCTTAAAAACGGTCTAAAAGTCTATGCAGTTACCTATTAAATCGCAAATAGAATAGCTATGGGAAAATAAGAACTGCACAAGTGGAGGAAAAACGTTTTCCACAGTGCGATGTGGCACATAAAACCTTTCATCAGTGCTAGTGTTAGTTGTTGTTAAATTTTTTAAAAAGTAAGTATTTAGTTGCTTGCTTGTTTTGCCGAGGTCAGAACCAAGATAACAATATTTTTTCTCTTGTTTCACAATATAATCAATTTTTAGTTCCCTTCAAAAATGGATCTAGTACCAAAGAATTTTTCACCAAAATTGGCAATCAAGGCAAAGGAAAAATAATGAAACTAAAAATGTCTTACAAGATTAAGAGGTTGCAATGTCATTTGAGCATATACTTCATATGTTTCCAAATCTGCCTGGCATTCAATAAGGTGTTTGTTAAATTTTAAATGTTGTATATATATAACGATATGAATTAAAGTGTTCACAACCAAAGCAAGGATGAATTGTAGAGAATCCACATGCATTGTAACAGTGTGAAGTTGGCAGATTAATTGAGTTGGAAGATTCAAATAATTGGATATATGAGCCTCAACCTACTTGTTAGTTGAAGCAACTAACTGAAATCACATTGATTATGATCGGTTTCATTAGGTAACATTAAAATTTCAAAAAACTGGGGTCACATGTTATGATGAAAATAAGACAAGAATTCATTATTTTCGGTTTTTTGTATCCAAAAGAAGATTGAAAATTAAAAATTATTGAGCAACCACCTCACTTTCTCACTCTGACCCTGTGGAAAATTAGCAATCTTGCTCCCAACAATAGGTAAGGACACAAGAGGTCCAACACAGCCATGCCAAAGCTCTGAATTAAGGCATCTCCTTTCCCCACTTGATGTGACATGAACAAACAAATTGTCAATTGGATATTCCTTTAGAAACCTCCTAACATTTCAATAGTAAATGTATAAAGTAATATGATATTATGATTGTAAAATTTGCAGTATAAAGCACATTGACTTGAAAAATATTCCAAATTACAATATTTTCCATAGACATTTTTTCATTAATTATTTTTCTGAGGTGTCACAGTTTGATATGATGAGTTAATTTAAAATTATTCGTTATCTTAATTACATCTCAATATGCAGTTCTAGAATCCAAAAAATATCACTGGAAGGAAAAATCATTCAAACTAGAGTAGTGGACACATTAAAAAGGTAAGAAGCACCATTTGCATGTTTAATCTCTTAGAAGAATTTAAGCAGAAAGTCGTTACATAGATATATTTTATTTGACATTCCATGAGACTTCGTGGCCATATGGGGAAATGAAAATGTTACATCATGCGTGACATTTTAAAAGAAATTAATGTTAAAAATGGCAACAAACAAAGATAGAGGTGAAAATATGGTAACCAAATCTTGGTCCCAACCTACTCATATGATTAGATTGTTAACCAATTCATAATTCTCTACAAGTTATTCAAGAAATAGAAAGAAAGCTAATATATGAAGGAAAGTATAAACCAATTCTGAAATAAAAGTTGCTTCCCTGAAAGCAGTGTACTCTTATAACTGATTACACCCTAGTAAAGTTTGATAAAACCACATATGATAACATATTCAGTTCATTTTGTGTAAACACAATAAGATGTGAAAATACATTATACCTAGGAAGTATATAATAACACTTCTTTGTGCATACATCGTTCAAGGTTTTCACTCCCCCTACTGGTATGTTATGGTTCAGTCCATCAATAATTTCCCCTAATGGATACAAAATTCCTGGATATGGCAAAGCGAGAACTATATTTCTAGACATAGAAAAGGTTGATATCTAGAGCTCTCTATGACATTTTACAAATGAGTGGTCGAATGCTCAGGTTTCCATTGTCTTTGACAACTCAACAAATGTTCTTGGTGTGTTACCTAGTAATGTAATCTTCCTTACAGCCAAAGACTCCTCATCATTTGTACTATCTTCTGGGAGCATTACATACCTATTCTCAAAAACTAATAATGATATAGGGCAATCCAATACAACACAAGTCATTAAAGATAATGTAGCTAATTGTAAAGTATCAGGAAAACCATTGAGCATGTACATCCTCACATTTTTACTCTGATTATTTTCTACACGTGTTGACTCCTTTAATACATAATATTGTTAAGCACAGAGAGCATGAATAGATCAATGCCTTGTAGAAGGAATGGAATTCCATCATAAAATTCATCACAAGCATATTGTTGTCTAGTATATTTACCAGATTCACTCTAAGTTACAATTACTTAAGCTCGCAAGGACTAGATTTGGTAGCCATTAACACACCTATAAGTGATTGTTGAAGATAATATGAGCATTGGCTAATACGATGGTGAGTGATTTATGGAAGAACTTGATGATAAATAATACAAAAAATAGAGATAGTGCTTTTGTAGTGTAAGATATCATTTTTTATCATAGTTTTTGGTCAGAGATTAATATGTTTTGCAATTCATCGAATATAAATTGACTTGATTTGTAGATTGAGATCAATTAACTATTGGGGAATTGCATGAGCAAGAATTATGGGGGGGTGTTGGAATCCACAACCCTCCCAGAGGCACCAACACTTATATCAAGTATATTTTAGCTTCAATTGGTGAAGTTGGGGCATTAGAGACACTAAGAATTCCCAACAACTCTGTCTCACAGGTAGTATTCCATTCCATATAAAGATTGAAAAATCTTAGAAAATACACTCTGATACCCTGTTAAATTTTCAGAACATGATATGTAGATGTGCACTCCTAAAATGAAACCCTAAATGCTAGGAAATTGAGAACTTAACCTCATATTCACACAACAGAAAACACAGCCCTAGATTTGTAAACAAATAAGTATGAAAAACATAAATAAAAAGCTTCATAATGGCACATTGTAATGTACTAAATTTGAATCATTTGATCTGTGGAAATTACAAATAGCATATAGAGTTAGCTGCACATAATTTCTCATATCTTAATTGATGGGAAGAAGAATATGATTACAAATCAATAACTCAAAACTAAATAAACAACGCTCCTGCGCTGTATTTATTTTATAGAAGAAGAAAATGATATGGAATTACAAAAACAGACCATCGTTGTGGTGCACGAAGATTAGGAACAAAAATCCTTACAATTGGCTACCTAAAAAGGTGTGCCTAGGCATACATGATGTCTTTTCCTAGGAACCAACTCCTACCTAAACTTCAAACATCCTCTAGCTCATGCACTTTGTCTAAACTTGGAAACTATTACCTAAACAACATTGAAAAAACACCTGCTAAATACAAAACAATGAGCTCCTTCCTAAACTAGGAAAGAAAATTCTAATTGTGCCTCCTCAACCTCACAACAACCCAAGGCTATACAAACTATAAGGTTGTGATAGATCTATTGGTGAAAATTTTCTCATCACTGTTGCACCTTTTCTTTGGGAGAACACATATGCAGAAGCACATAAAACTAACACTTTCAACCTCCCCAGTTCCATAGAGCACTCTAGCCATAATATTGAGCAGCAACACCCCCATCTCTGCATAGCCATGACTCATGATAGCCACTTGTCCTCACTCTAGATTCATTTTTTAATAATCCATTATATACAATCTTTGAACTACTTGTAAATATTCCAAGGGAAAATGTTATTTGTGATTGTTAAATAATTTTGAGTAGCTATACCCTAAGAAGCGAATGGCAGTTGGTAAAGAGATTCGATGTTGTAGGAAAAGATCCGTTCAAGGCATTTTTCTTGGCAGCAAAAAGCCTGGAGGTGAAGCTATTTTTGAAGATATTCCCTTATTGTATTCATTAGTATGGGATCATACCTTGAGTATGGGGCACCCACGCCTCTTTAAGGGAAATCATTTTTTTTCATGTTAAAATAATGATGAATGTGAGCTCTTTGGAAAATGAACCTATAGTCATTATTACGCCAGGAATTCGGTTGGATTGTTATGGAACACAACCACTTGATTTGAAACATGATACAGTTCCTGTCCTTGGCTAGGGATCAAATTTATATGTCTCGGAAGCCACCGAGGTAGCTTTAAGAAAACAAGTTTTGCATGTAGAGCACACTTTTATTTCTCTTAGTATCAAGGGTAAATCAAGCACTGTTTACAACCATCCCCTCAGCACCAGGAAACCATTATCCCTTATAATTTTAACATTCAGAATCCCTATCTACGACTGGCCTCTCAAATCTTATATCACTACTATGTGAGCTAGATTTGGCATCATCATCATGACAATCACCAGCTTCAAAGGAATTCTCACTATCCTTGGTCGATCTTTGAGGACTCTCTTCCCCCTTATCATCTGCATTAGCATCATGTTCTCCTCCTGCCTCAACACCACAATCAACCTCTTAATCTTCACGTCTATTCCTATATTGCATTTTTTCACCATTATCCTCCTCACTATACATGACATCTATACCAGACACTGCATTTCTAGCATTGACATACAATGTGTTTTGTCAATCCTCAGTCTTTGTTATAGCTGAAAAACTCACCTTCTTATCTTTCAACTTTCAAGCTGTTATGTACAGATCCTTCTTCAAGATATCTAAAATCCATGGCCCTACCTTTTGTTCTTAAGCCAATATGTCGTCTCTCAGTTTCCTATCCAACATTGCATGACAAATTCTAGTTACAGAGGTGCATATACATATACAATTTTTAACAAGGGTTCACATACAAAACTATTTTTTTAGCTCACAGGAAACAGAAAAATTAATTAAAAGACAAAAAATACAGTGACTTTCATGTAAGAACTCTCTTGGTATTGCACCTCTCATCTCTCAAACCAAGTAAATTATAGATAACCACAAAATTGCAAGAAAAAACAAGTACTTTTTTCACTCCACATCCAACCATAAATATGTTGTGACATACTACAAACATATAAATGGTAATGAACTAAACTTCCATGCATTGTAAATTTATAACAATGAAGAGATCATAAATCATTCCCACCACTAAGAGGTGAATCAAATCAACATGGTAAGAGAATAGCTCATAAATTATTTTTTCTATGAATCATCATAATTTATATAGCATGTAAAATTACTTAAACATAAGATGGGAGGGAGTTATTTCACTAGCAATCAACTGTGTTTCATTTAAAACTAATGCGATACTTATATTTGATTTTTTTAAAGATTCCCAGTAGTGTATTTTAATCAATGATGTATTTCATCCTATGTCCTCTATGTATTTATAAATTTTAAAACAACAACGTAGACAGTTCTAGAACCATACCTCTACTAAAGGCCACACCCTATATTTTATGGAAGGCTCGGGCCCACTTTCACCAACCATTTTCCCAGGCCTTGAATGCATTGCACCCATCCCTACCAAGAAGGCCACAATAATATGAAAATGAGAGACATAAACAACAAAATAGGTAAAAAAAACTTAAAATTATCTATTCTACACTGCTTGTTAAATTCGAATTCTTCTAATAAGTTTTAAGTCTCTTGAAGTTGTGAGTGTGCCCCATACATGGGATAAGTATTCTAACCTGACACATGGTACGAAGCCAATCACCCTGAACTTGACTCTATTGGATCAATAGTCACAAAATTTGATTCATCTAACTTTTCAATGTGACCAACCTGCATGGATGTACCACGAATCTCATCAGTAGCAGGTGCAATGGAATGCAAATTTCCACCCTCACTTTTATACCCATTTTCATCAGTTTCATGAACACCATCTCCCTTGATGGCACTCTCACCATTTGCCGTTCTAGCCCTGTCAGAGTTTGTTGTTCCCATTATTAAATTTTCCTCACCATTACCACCCAGAGTGTGTTGTTTCACATTAATGTTTAAAATTTCAGCTCTAGCACTGCCATCACTCTCCCCTGTTATACTTGCTGCACTACCTTTTGCAACATATTTCTTCACTTTCACTGCCTCCTCTGTGTCCTCTGCACCATGAGGTCGCGGAGGGGTACCATGAGCTAGATTTGGCATCATCATCATGAAAATAACTAGCTTCAGAAGCATTCTAGCTATCCTCAGTTGAACTTTGAGGACTCTCTTCCCCCTTTTCATCAACATCATTATCATGTTCTCCTCCTCCCTCAACACCACACTCAACCTCTTCATCTTCACAACTATTTCTATACTACATGTTTGCACCGTTATCCTCCCCTCTAGGCACAACATTTGTACCAGACATTACATTTCTAGCATTGGCATACAATGTGTTTTGTTGACATTACACCACCACGCTGTTATCAACAAAACTACTCTCATGAACTCTCATCCAAACTACCCTTACTACACTATATTTGATGAGTGTGCCACATAATGTATCCACTGTGTGTGCTGGAGGAGAACAGTGGCCAAGAATTTCAAGTATAAAATAACAACAATTGCAAGCAAATAAAAATGATTATAGTAATAATAATAGAAATAGCACCATGGAAATAACCATACAAACACCCTAAAAAATCAAATGCTTATCTTTCGAAGACTAGATCCTATCTCATTCCATTTTTTTTATTTCATATAAATTGAATTATTCCACTTTCACCATATGCAAACACTACTGATAGAAGAACAAAAGAACTTCATAGCTACAACTTAACCTATGGCCCAATTAGGTAACAAAAACTCAATCCTCTTTTGAAATTCTCAAGACACCTTAAACTACAATCCTAAAAATGTGAAATTAAGTCATCCCATAAGAAACAAGATATCACTTCCAGCAACTGTGGTCAAATTTTCCAACATCGATATCCTTAATAAGACATATTTGGTATCAGTTTTGGTAGCTACAGTCTACAATAATTTATACCATTAGTAGGGCATCTTTAAGTTTTGTAACAGGGAGCCAAGTTTCTTATTCAACCAAATTTTTTACAAAAAGTTTAAAAAATCCATCTTTTCGCACAATCTCAAAGGCAAGAACTAGTCATATTTGCAAATCATTTACCTACTAAAGTGTCATCAACACATAACAATGAACCTCTTATGTATAATGTGGAAATCAACAATGTCAATCTGAATCAATGATCCAAAAAATGAGGCACTCTGGAATTTTCAAGCAAGGGCATTAAGGTTTTTGTATATTCTAAAAATAGAAATAAAATGCACAAGACTCCAAAAATATTTAAAATTATGTTTCACTCATAATTCTAAAATACTCCTAGAACATTTAAACTTTGCTCTGTTTATAACTAAAAGCCCAAAAATTCTATGAGAAGGCTAGAATGTAATGCAGCATTGACAGCTGCATTCATAAATATTTTAAGAAACACAGTATGCATAATCCAAGGGATAAGGGAGAATAGTGAGGAAGAACCAAATTTCAAACAAGGGACACACTTCTCCTAATAAGAAGTTGAAATTTAGAGAAATATAATGTATATCAATAATCATAATCCTTAATGTGCTTAACTTTGTTTAAAATGATAATAATGAACATCAGGTTGTGGTCTAGTGGCAAGTTGGAGCAATTTTTCTGACAATCCTCACAGTTATACTCCTCCCCTACATGGGATATGGTGGATATGCCTATTAACCATGGACCTTGTGCCAAATACTTATTGTATTGTTTATGCCTTGAAGCAGATAATTCCATTAACCATTGGAAAAGTACCATCAACCTATTCTTTGCAAATGCGAAAGGGTTGGAGGGTTTATCATTCGTAAACACAAAGGTTCATGTTTAGAGAAGGAAAAAAGGCACTATCATGAAAATACACCCTTTATTCCAAAAATATTTGACAAACAAGCCTGTATAGGGAGCTTTAGTGCAAAGAACAGACTATGGTGCCAAGTCTAAGCAGTATCCATTCCACTAAAATGACAAAGGAATTTCACATAGTCCATCCTTTTGAACTCATGCAATAATGATGAGCCAATACAAGCGGGCAAGAACAACGCAAGAAATTAAACCTTGTCGATGGCTAACCATCTGAACAACATCTATATTTTTCTCTGCAGGTATCGTCCGATTTGGCATTGGGCGGATGTAAATGTGATTCGAGCTGTGGGGCTAAATAATGTATATAATATCGACCATGCTCTGTAGTCCCTTTTTTATTTGAGTTGTGAGACTGTGATAACTTTGATTACACCCATCGCAAATGATATTATTGGGCTTCTCCCCATTTTTACATAAATACAATATTTTTCCTTTATAATTTTTTTTTTTCATGGAAGCTTCTCGGTAGAGGGGAGACTGCCTATATGTTCTATTGAACTCAATCAGAAAACCCATAAAACCCTTCTTCAAAATAGTGTTACACCTTGCAGCAAATGGTAGGATTTGTTGAAATTAGAATAGTTAATTTGAGTTTGTTTTAGTAGAAACATATATTATTGGTGGTTTACTAAATGACAAGTTTTGTACTTGAATAATAAGGCAGGACACAACCTTTTAAGAAGACTAAAAAAAATTGATTTCCTAGATAGAAGCACTTAATTTGATGATAAGAAAGTGTTGTTGAGCATAGTATTGGTAAAACTGTTGGTAAAATCGGTGGAACAATAAATATTCTTGATGTTATTTCTCTTCCAGGTTGAACCTTACTTTTGGTATTTTGTTTGGAATTAGCGCTTTTTTATGGCCTTTAGAAGTTTAAAATGGTGCCCCTCATTTTGAAATGTTTGCAGGGACATTTTTGCAGATATTAATATTGACACTGCTTATTTATGAGATCTATGTGCTATATGGTGATTACAACATTGCCACTTTGGAAATATTTTTTATTATGTTGTGTTTAAATTATTTATGGAATTTCCAAAATGTTCAAGGAAAATTATTGGAAAATGTACTAGGAACTTGTGTAGCTAGGTGCTTTCCCTTGATGCTGAAATGTGAGTTGAACATTGTAGAATCAATTCAAAAATGTTTCAAGTTTAATGATTTGGAAATTTATGTTAGAAATTTCATGTTATCCTGTTGTGTTAGCTACCTGGAAAAGAAAGAATATTTATTTCTTTCATTGGGGCATGTTGAAATGAGAGAAGTGAGGTGAACTCTATAACACAGGTGGGGATGGAGTTGACCCATTGACTCTGTGTGTTACTGTGCCTAGAAATACTTTTAATCTACATGGTGCTTTGAATATTTAGGTGAACTGGATCTGGCTAAACCTGCATGTGATGTGAACATGTGATTCATGTTGAATATCTCTAACTCAAAGTATGAATCATGCATTGAGGCTATCAAAAAAACTTGGAGTTTGACTCTTCGGAGTTGGGACAAAGGCTCGATTCTTTGGTTGGTGGATATTTTTAGAAGATTAACTACATTCTTTAGGGGATACAATAGAGGAATAGTTTTAGTGAGAAGAAGAAATCGTAAGTTATTCCTTCATGTGTTGGTACAAGTGTTAAGGATGTTACAACATAGCCCTTATCATGAGCGGTGCCAAGCTAAGGTGGTTACATGGAGACATTGACCAAAGGTGGAAGAGACATACAAAGCAAGGAGAGCCTAAATCAGACCCTAAATTCACTTTCTTAAGTTAGGAGAGAGGCCAACCAAGGTCTTCTTCATAGAAATCAACTACAATATAGTGGAAAACATCAAGGCCTAAAACAAAAAAAACAAAAATAATTGATGAGGTAAATAGAGAGAAAGAGTTTTTTAGTGACTATAAAATAGTTTTTCAATCTAAAGGATATGATGGAGAAAATAAAGGTAGTCATGCAAACTTTTATTGATGTAATTTCCAGAAAATCGATGCAAGAACAATAAGGAGCATGTGATTAAAAATGAACCTTAGGTGAGTTGACAATGACCCTTAGGGAGATGATCGATAATAAGTCCCTTGGCTAGGATGGTTATTTATGAAAATTTTACAAATCCACTTGGGGCTTTATTGGGCCAAATTTTGGAAATATTTTCTGTCGATGGCAAAGAAGGAAGTATGTAGATGGCTGTGCAAAGAACAAAGCACGAAGACAAAGAAAATATTTACGCAGAGCATTGAAGTAGAGGTCGAGCAAATGCATAGGCAACGAATACAGGAAGAGATGCAACTCATGGAGCATTAGAGGCAGAGGTAGCATATGAAAAGGTCGAGTGGTGCGCAGGCACAACAGGCAGACGTAGGCGAGCGTAAAATTTCGAGAATCTTTAACTTGTACTGAAGATACACTAAATGCTAAAGCTTAAAAAGTACACATATATATATATATATATATATATATATATATATATATATATATATATATATATGCAACACTTTATACAAGTATAGTGGGACACCCCCCCCCCCTTCATAAAATTCCGAGAATCGCTACCCCAGCTGGAGGATATAATAAAGATGGAAGCGGAAGCTTATATATATATGCAGTGAGATACATATGATGTGCCTTATATATATATAAAGGTCCAAAGCATATACATTTTATATGTAGCGTGAGATCTAAAGAACCAAAGGTTCTATCAAAAGAAAAAGCCTTATATGGTGGGACCCTCATCAATCACATCGGAAAAAGGTTGGCAGCGGATCATATGCAACTAAAAGTTACGATTGCGATTGAAGCCTGGACCTGATGGGCGTATAAACTGTGATTAACACGTATTTGAATTCCGGCCTAATCACATCGGAGCATCAGAGTATAGGAATATCGGAACATCCAACCAAAAGTTGCGATTGCGATTGAAGCCCAAACCCGATGGGCGTATAAACTGTGATTAACACGTATTTGAATTTCGGCCTAATCGCATCGGAGCATCAGAGTATAGGCATATCAGAAAATGCAACCAAAATTTGCGATTTTGATTGAAGCCCGGACTCGATGGGCATATAAACTGCAAATCATACATATTTGAGTTCCGATAAACAGTGATTGATCGAATCGGAGCATCGGAGCATTGGAATGTCGATACATTCAAATGGAAATTGCGATTGTGATCAATCGCAATCGGAAGAAGTCGAGGAGTAATGTATAGCATCGGAAAGCATGGCAAGTGGGCCCGGATATATGATATTATATTGATTAAATGGAATCGACCCCTTATATTAATGTTTATAACGCTTGACTCGGGGAAAATGCATATATGGTGATATATTTATATATTGTGCTAAAGTCGACACTTATAGAAAATGAGGTGCGTGCTAGGCATTCGCCAAAGTGAATTCATGGGTCTTTACATTCCGTTGGAGAACACACACACACACACACACACACACAAACACACACACACACACACACACACATATATATATATATGCAGTGTGGGGCCATCGCATCGGCACGAAGGCTGAGCAGTGGAACATACTAATGAAGTTTGCGATTACGATTAATCGCATCAGAACAATTGCAAAGGGTGTAATCGCAATCAGAAATCATCAGAGGAGACTCATCGCATCGGAGCACAAAACAAAGTTCGGATGGTGGGCCCGAAAGGGCATTTTATATGTTAAACAGGCTTTTACTATTATGCCGAGAGCTGAAGTTGTGTTATATATAAAAGGCGTTGTTACAGATACATAGTAGTTACACCACGGCAGTGCACATATCAAAACGTCTTTTTATTATTGTGCTGAGAATCAATTAGCTTGATATAAAAAGCACAGTTACATATGTATGACAGATGGTCGTTACCCTGTGACAGTGAATAAGGAAAAAAACAGAGCCGAAAGGGACAAAGACACAGTCAACAAAAAGACAAATGCGCAGCGAGCCAAGAGGCTGAATGAGTGAGCTAGAGTTTTCATTGTAATTGAATGTAAATGATTTTGATTTTTGTTGTTTGTGATGCATTGGCAAGTCTCCGGAAGAAAACAAAATTCCCACTGTAATATTAAAGTTAGTACCTACAGTTATATTTTTCTGAGTGAGCTGAAAAGAAATGAGAAGGTAGAAAATCAAGAGGTATGACTATCCATTTTGAATTCCTAAAGGAAAACAAACAGTCATCAAGAAATCTATATAAATAATATCATCTTGATATGAAGAGAGAGAGAGAAAGAGAGAAAATATAGAGAATGCAGAGTATAGAAGATTGAGGCAGAGAAGATAAAGAAAAGAAGAGCAGAAAGAGATGCTACATATCAGAGCTGATATCTGAGGTAAATCAACAAACATTCTGGTTGATAAATTGAGGAAGTTGGAGCTTCCCTATCAAGTTGAAGCTTGATAGCTGTCAGTTGTAGCTGACTAAGGTTGGAGCCTCCTATAGGTTGGTGCCTGCAAAAAATTGAAGGGAGTTGGAGCTTCCTTGCAAGTTGTAGCTTGCGGAATTGAGGTTGGTGCCTCCTGTAGGTCGGTGCCTGCGGAAAAACAGTGGTGAGAGGGAGTTGGAGCTTGCTTTTGCATCACAACAATAATAAGATGTGGTTTTCTCCCTTTATGGGTTTCCACTTAAATCTACTGTCTCTATCTGTGTTGTCTGTGTACTGAGATGATTTACCAAATTTGCTTAATGTTTGCTGCTCTCATAATAAGTTTGAAGTCACATTAATTTAATACTTGCCACATCATATTAATACTGTTCATGTACTAAGGTTGATTATAAAAGTAAGTTGTAAATTAAGGGCGGTGAAAATTTTAAAAAAGCTCATATATAGTGTTAAACTGATTCACCTCTCGGTTTAACTAAAAATTCAAAACTTTTGTTTGGGCCAAATTTTCCCCCAAGTGTATAAAGTATTTGCGTATGGACACATACACAAGGTAACCACATCAACAAGTTGTTGATCGAGATTCATCTTGAAGTCGGGAGACCCATTATTAATCACAATTTAGTACCGATAACTTTTACTTAATCTACCTTATAAAATTTTAGCCAAAGAGCTCGATTTTTAGCTAAAACATATCTTGTCAAAAATCATTGTAGAAAAATAGCATGGGGTTTTATTAGGAGGCTGGATACATTTTGGATAATGTGAGTTATTGTTTGGGAAGGTATTGAATGAGCTAGAAGCCAAGGAGCCTAGAGGCCCTCTTCATTAAGGTGAAAACTTCAATGAGACTATGGTATAGTGGAATGGTTGTTCAATCTCTCCATGTTGAAGGTGCTTCAATTTGATTCATTTTTTGTTAATGTAGTTGTGAACTTTATTTTCATGGGCTGAAACTTGCCTTTGATTAAATCGAGGCCAAATTTGAAGAGATAGTGTGATTTTAATCTATACGCGAAATGGTGTTTTTTTGGCCTTGATTCTCTATGTAATAGTCATTGAAGCACTTAGTTATCCAATTCAAATAAGAATTGGATAGGGCCTAATCAAATATATACACCCCTTCCTGGTCGTAATTGTGATGAAATACTAAATATGACACTTTCACGAGCTTCGTTCTTTTCCTAACCATCATTGAAGAGAAGCAAATTCTCGGAACACATTATGAATTCCTTGCAATTTTAGTGCTTGAAACCCTTAGGTCAAAATTTCAAATGGCCATAACTAAATGTTATTGATAAAGGAGTTCCTAAATTGGTTGATAGGCAAAGAATGGACTTAATTACATCTAGTTAGGGGTTAAAATTCCTAGAAATCCCTTTTCATTTGAAGCCTTCATGAGTATCTTTTCAAAGCACTCCCACTTTGAGTTGTGTATCTATTACAAGTTTGAAAGGAGTTTTCTATCCTTATTTAAAGCGTGCTCCACTATGAATAAATGTGGATGTGTGGATCCCTTTAGCATGGCCAACGTACGCATTTTTAGGACTTCTATGGAGATGAGAACTCATGGAAGAAAAGGACCCATTGGCACATTCTCCAATGCCAAAGAGAACTATAAAAGGTTAAGGGACATCCTTCCTTTTAGGAGAATGGGTTTTATAACTTAATACTAATAGCCTACACTATGGTTATACATGTAGTTCTTAAGACTATGAAAGCTCCGATATCTATGGTTTATCCTTACAAAAAAATCATGCCCAATTTCTTTGAATTATTATAGAATTCCTAATCTACTTGAATTTAGGTTCTCCACGTACAAGGGCATCACTAGAGATAATTTTCACAAAAAGAAATGATTTGAGTAGAAGTTCCCTTTTCCATTAGAGATGTGGCACCCACATCGATTTATATATTTGTGTGTAAATGCCCATATTGCTCCGAAATTTATATTGTGTATTTAATTTTTCTCTCGTATTATAACTTATCCTGTGAGTTGTCTAGTCATTCTTATTTGGTACAAAGGAGTTGGACTAGTGTAAGAGTTGAGAGATTGCTCCAAAGTGGCTTCAAAAATCATATGTATTTTGATTCTTATTTAAAGACAATAATCACAACATGTTGCAATTCAAGTGTTTTTTTTATAACAATCTAGTCATGCCCTTAGAAGCAGTATTGGTTCTATGTTCCTTTTCCAAAGTGATCCCAATTATCATTTCTTCTAACATGAAAAATGATCGAATACCCTTAAATGAGAAGTAGGTGCTCTATACTTAAGGTCTTTATACTTATTTATGTTCCCATAATAATGAATATAACAAAGGGGGTACGTTTGGTAAATAGCTTTTCACCTCTAGGATGTCCTCTACTACCATGAAAAGTGCCCGGAATGGGAAACTTTTCTAATGTATCAAACCTTTATGCTAACTTTTACACAAACTTCTTAGGGAAAAGTTGCTCAAACAATGTTAGCAACATCCAAAAAGAGTGGATCCCCATGAAATATGTGCAAGAAAATCAAATATTTTCCATAATAGACTATTACAAAATGGGTCTAGAGTGAGGACAAGTGGCATTGGCAAGATATATCACTCCAGACTTTCCTTACCAGCTAGTTGTAGTATGATGTCCATTTAACCTCGTTTTTGTAGACAATCCATGTATGTAAATATTGTAGCCTAAGGCTATAAAGATGCAATTTTTTTGTTCCCAAGACCGGGGTATCCACTTTATGAAACATTGTCCGCGCATACAATGGCATTGAAGACGAGGAAATATAATTTTATTTATAGAAAAGGAATTGGAAAGGTGATTTAGAGAGCACCTTGAAATAGTACCTAAGAAGAGCATAGTAGAAATGGTTCTTAGTCAATCCTAGTAACCCTTGGGGTGTTGTTTACAACCATGTGAGAATTTAGCCAAGGGTTTCGTAGATGGAAAACAAGTTAGGCTTGTTAATAATTTCCGAGGGAGTATATAGACTTAAAAATTTTCCCGTGAGGATGGTACTTTTCCCCCCATGCAACTTTGAAATAGAAATCATGGCTGCGCAGTCGCCGGTACCTTCCCCCAATGCGGCTTTGAAATATAAATTATGGTTATCCTTTGGAAATATCACGTCCAACACCACAAATCCCCCGCAAATTTATGGGAAATTTTTGGCTCATAAATGTCATAGTAGATGATGATATTTCTTGGAAAACATGGGGAGTCTCCTTTATAATGAAAAATTTATTTTATTTCTCTTCCGAAATGGCTTACATGTGTTTCTTAGTCCTTCAACCTATTGTCTCTATTTATGTATTTCTCTCTGCTTCTCAATTTCCCACAATCTCTTATCTTTTCTTTTTATGTAGTGTTATTGTCTACGGCAATTAATTTTTCATTTTCTATCCATATTTGATGCAAAGTGCCATGCGAGTGTTACGTCCAGGGCTAATTAGAAGCTTCGATCTCTTGATATATCATATGCATTCTCTTTTTAATGGAGTGGTAATGATATATTGGTTTCCCCAACATAGACTATGCCGCATAAAATTATGGTCCTTCTTCGAATGTTATTTGTGGGCTCTGCTATAATATGCATCATGTCTTACACATTTTTACTAAACACTTATCAAGAGATTTGGCACAACTCTAGATAAAATAAATCGTTCATCGTAAAGTAAAGATAGAATAGTATAGTTGGAAAAATGGTTCGAGTTCAATTGTTTTCACTTGTATAGCTTGGTTTTTGAACAATACATGGAATTAAATATTGCATCATTATTGCCAAGATGGAAACAAAAATGCTTTCTTCATGAGCAACAACATTAGAGCCAAAAATATTTACCTTTTTAAGGTAAACTGTTCCCAAATCCTCATGCTAAATATTGAATTATCATACTTGCAAAGAATTTTTGGCTATTCCATCCCATGGATGATCAAGAAAAATAACTCCAAAAAATAGAAATTTATGATTTCTCACACATATTTCCACGCCTTACAAATACTATGATTTGTACGTATAAAAAAGAGTATAGCAAATAAATTTTATGGATGATTGAGTTTTAGTTGAAGTGTCCTTGTCTACACTCTAGGAAATGCAGATTGTTAGGGTTCTAAGAGGAGATTCTTCTTAGATAGGATATCTCGGCTTTGTCATTCATTTCCGGGAATACATGAGCTATAGTGGACCTCATGAAAATAGAGGTGATCTCCTTAAATTTATTTATATTTTCCAACAAATCGATATGTTACGTTTTTAGGAATGTTGTGAACATTTCGATACCAATGAAGAATCTCACGAGATCCTCAAGTTCTCTCTTATCCCTTTATCAAATGTTTTTCTTAGTAGAGGTTTTTTATGCCAACAAATCTACAAGATTTTTAGTCCCCGTTCTTGAGTTCCATTTGAAAAATGATATGGTGGCTCTCACGGTTTGCTTGGTTGATCTTACCAATTTTTGAAGTCATTATAAAATCTAAAGAGCCTGAAACCTCCTTCAACTTTCATTACATATTTCTCGCTACATGGTTGTAACCTAGACCCTCACTAGAATGGATCACAAGAAGGGCATATTTGGTTTTATCATCTATCCACAGTTCCTCATGCTAACCATTGAAGTTTTCTATTTATTTGTTGACTAGAATTTTCTGAGTTGTCATGCTAACTATAATTTTTGGATTGAGTCTGAGTCTCTTTTGAGCTTATTGAGTCTACTTATATTTTTGTCGTTATTCGTATACGCATTCTCTAGTATTATAGTAGGATTCATATGTTTTAGTTTTCATTTTAGTGGTTTATATTTGTTTCGGTATTATTCTTGTTTCATCTGTGTTTCCACCCAAGATATTTTAACTACTTTTAAGATGGGGGAAAGTGAAAAATGATAACAATGTTTACATGTACAACTCATACTACGAGTACACCATCTTAGTTATAAATTTATACCAGCATCTTACTTAGAAATAGATTACTAAACACCATCTGACTTACACTAATTTAAACCACCAACATTCCTATGTACCCTACAGAACTCGAAATGGATGCCGAACAAAACACATACGATGATGAGTAGATCATCCAGAAAGTATCCCCACTCAGGCATGTACATTCATACGTCTACTTATTTGTTCATATATAATGATGTTGTCTTCCAGGGTCCATTCCCTTATTCATATCCTAGTGTGGCCTTATAGTGATACTTACATGGGAAGTTCTTAATCAAAGTTTATGCTCTCGAGGGGGTTTCAGTTTACAATAAACTCATCCCCCCTACAAAAGCTGTTTGCGTAAATTTAGAAGACACAATAATGTTATTAACTTATCCTCCTATCTTATTCATTATTCAAAGCATAGGATATGGTGGGTGAATTCACATAGAAAGCCGATTCCAGACTACTACTACACATCATCCCCCAACACACCTATCCCCAAGTTTATCGTGACGGAAGACATCCACCGTATGAAAAACCTTAATACCATTGTAAAGAAACTTTGGTGATGGTTCCAATCTACTCTAATTTTACCTTGAGGAAAAAAATGTTCACCTTTCACCATAAAGAGTCTGAGTTGAATGGCCACTATGTTGTTTTTATTAGTAGATCGCGGATGAGCAAGTAGGTTACTTATTTCGAGACTGGTTCTTACAATTAAAATAATAAGTATGACCTCAAAGAGAGTAATATTGAATGAGAATAACACATGGGGAAGGGTTTTTAGCCCCCCATATGAAATTTTTGACAAGCAAATAGGGGCTAAATCATTGTTGAGTCTTCAAGGAATGCATTTCCTACGACACACACAGCCTCCCTTGAAGCCTCCTTGTGCCTTATCCCTTTGATAGTATCCCCTACATTGATTCCCCTTTTAAAGCCTCTCTCGTTATGTGAAGAAATGCCCAAAGGCCCCTTTTTCCCTCTCATTTCCCCCACTTAGATTCTATCTTATTTCCCCTTCCATTTCCCTTATTACCCTTCAAATTCCCCCAAATTTCCCTTCAAATTCTTCCCCCTGCCCTTTGTTGGCCACTTTCCCCTTTATCCCTCTATCGTTTCCCTTTAAAACCCTTAAAATCCATTGAAATGGGCCAAAAACCCACTTTCCCGACCTTATTATAGGGCTTAGCCCCTTTTCTGCCAGCCCCAACCACTTCCCCACATGTGCCCCGGCGCTGGGACCAAGCGTTTAAGTCCCAGGCGCTAATCGCAATCGAAACTACTTCGGCGGGAGGCAAAATCCTTTTCGTAAAAAGCGAAAACCCCGATGTGATTGTTCCCTAACACATAAGTCCCGCGATGATTTTTGAAGTCGTCGATCTATCGCGAGATGCGACGGCGAGAGCGCTAATCACGGCCCCCGCCCCGATCGCAATCGCAACATTCACGACATGCCCTCCGCATCAATCGCAGCCCATACCTCCGATCCTCCGATCCTACTCTCCCTCTGATCTAATCTTGACCGTCGAACAGTCTGTTATCCCATAGCATCCAACCCGGCACACATGCCGATCGCAAGTCCCCTTCCAATCGCAATCGCAAACCACTGCGTCCGACTCCCGATTGCGATGCTCCGATTCAATCACGCGCTTGTCCATTCTCCCGCAAATCCGACCCGGTCCCTGCGCCAATCGCACCCTCCGGCCCGATCGCCGATCGCAAGTCCTTCCGTTTCCCTCCCAGATTTAATCCACGATTGTCCATTCCCCCTCGATCCAACGGGTCGGCGCTCTCTCCGCCCAATCGCAATCGGAACTTTCAATATGTGTCACCCCTGCCCCGATTGCGATCCTCCCGATTTAATCCCGACTGTCCATTGGATACGAGATCTAACGGCTCGGATCTAAGTCGCCCTCCGCCCTCTGTTGGGTCCCACACGTACATTCGTCTGCATCGCATTTCATGCATTTTTGCTTTGTTTTTTTCGTTCGTTTCATGTATCTGTTACGCCCGGGTCAATCTCCGCCGTCGATTTTCATCTCCGGGCACGAATCCCGAGCGGTCTGCGCGTCGCATATTTCTGCAAACCCTATTGTCCACACATTCCCACCACTCACGCGCATTTTCATCTATAATAGCGTTAGTTTACATCCGCCACCCGCACCACCATTTCGTTCACCCTGCGTCTATTGCTCCGTCCATTGTTTTCTTCATAAGTTTGCTGTGTTGCAGAGTTTCTAGAAGATGACACCACCGCTGTTTAATGTACTACCTCAATGGCGAGCGACGCAGTCAGGATCAAATCTAATGAGCCAGTACCATCAGGAAAGTCAAGGAATGGGGCCGTCAGGACTCACATTAATGGAAACCAGAGTTCAAACGTCGAAAACCATGCCGGCGCCATTTAAAGCTCAAGCTAACTTGACAGAGGCAGTAATGAAGCAGCAAGGAGTTTCAGTACAGAGCAGAGGGATTAGTGCACGTCAACGAAGATCTCGAGCTCTGAAACAGAGGTTTAAAGAGGCAAAGCATCATTTTGAAGACCTCGAGGATCGATCTGGAAATCCTGAACATCAATAAGAGGTAATATCAGGGTTTTCTTATCAGCAGAATGTTTTTCCATAAAGGAAAGGTCTCCCATACAGTCTTTATTATGCGCCGTGTCCCTGAAGGGGTTTTTCGTCCCAGCTATAGTTCAAAACAATCTAACATCTATGAGGCAGACCTCTTAGCAGTTTCTTTCATTTTGTTCAAATCACCTGGAGTACTACAGCCAAAAGGTCAAATCATATCCAGAGCAGATCTTTCTTTCACAAGGAAGGTGACAAAGATTAAATATACAGCGTATCAAGCGGAATGGGCCTCGGCCCTGCATTCATTGATGCGTTTAAATGTAACATTTAAAATTCACCTACCTCCTCAGTCGGTCCTCTGTGTCTCTTCTGCTATAAAGCACAGAAGGATATCATTGTAATGGTTGTTGGTGCATTATCAGTGAATTGCAAGCTTTTTTGTCCCGAGCCAAGTTCTCTGTGTAATGATTGTATGATAGGTTGAGAAATATGATGTATTCAGGCTGAATGTAAAAGCTTTGGGCAGTGATGTACCTGATTGGTATTGTGTTTAACATGATAAGCAGTTTTCATTGGATCCTGATCTACAGCAGTTGGTGATGTTTTTCTCATCTCTGTGTTTATTTCCATTTCATTTCATGTTCTTCTGACTGGCATCTGAATGCATGACATAATATTTACCCTTGTTAGGTACCTCATGTCCCAGCTCTCTCAGTCTTTAATGTTTTCTGCTCATATGTGTATCTGAATATTGTTTTTTAATTGACTAAACCAGTGTAGTGGATGATTATTGCCTGCTCTCTGATGTGCAAGTTAATAGGATCAATGTTCAGATGTTTTTGTTAAGATTTAATTGAAAGAGGTTAGGAACATTGGGAGGTGTAAAGCCCGTCGCTGCCTCTTCATAACCTACCCCTTCCATATAAACCTTTTCAAGATCCCTTGTGTTGCCTATGGTTTTGTCCAAGCAGGCCTGGAGTTAAATGACCTCTAGCCTGATCTATAGACGAAATCAGATGGTTCTCCATCCTTCATTCTCATCCCTTAATGTTCCATCCCACCAATCAGTCTTTGAGATCCAAATGCTCTAGATGACTAGCCCAACTGAAGCTTACACATTGAACATAAGTAAATCCTTTCTTGACTCCATTTCCCAATGGCCTTGATGTTCCCTGAGTTATCCTTCCTTGTCTAGCTCCCTTCTTTACCTATCCTTGTCTTATGGTGAAACCTTCCTTCTTGATTCTCAACAACCAAACTCAAACAATCAAACAAACAACCTTGAGCCTATAACTAGCCTAAAATCACAATTGAGAACTTCAAAGACATATATCCTTTGATAATCATAGAGAGATCCCTCTCTGGACCTAGGAGGGCTAGATCCTAGGGTCTGAAAGTGGTTCTATGTTGTCTCATCTTTTGGTATTGCCAACCTTGCCAAAACATGGGAACCCCAACATAATGGCGACTCCACTGGGGACTATCTGAGTACTTTCGTCTTGTTGCATCTCCAAGCCTCAGAAAACCTAGAATCTCTGTTTAGGCTGGCAGTAAAACACTTATCCTTCCTTACCTCTGGTGCGTTTTACCCCTTACTCTCAGAGAGAGCCTGGTAAGGGCCAGGTAGCCTCCGAATCTCATCCTCTTTAGGAGGTGACACATCTGATAAATGCCCTCCCAGTCCATCTCTGGTTTGAGTTTGCTGTGTTTTGTGGGATATCCCTGAAAAGGATATTTCCTCATCACTGCAGTGGACAGTGTACCCTCTAGAAACATCCTAAACCTTCCACCTGGCGACTCCATTATTCCCAAATGAAAAGACTCCACTGGTGATCAGCAGGCCTACTGATTACCTTGGTTTCACATAAGACTCCACTGGGAGACCAGATTCAAAACATAATGAAGGCTCCACTGGAAGACCAGCCCTGAGACAACATAGAACCACTCCGAAACTCTGCTATGAGGCTTGGATCTATTTCTACACATTATTCAGAGTCCTCCATTAGCGAAGTGACTGGATCTTCGGCATGGATGATGTTGTACTGCGACATGGTCTCCCAGTGGAGTCACGTGAAACCAATTCATACATCATGATAAGGAGAATTAATGAAACAATCCATCTTCAGCAAACAAGGGAGCAGGTTTATGATAGAGCTGTCAAAGTGCAGGAAAACATGAAGAGACAGTTTGACAAAAGAACCAAAGCAGCAAATTTCAAAGTTGGGGACAAGGTCCTGAAGTTGGATTCAAGAAGAGAGGATAAAGGCAAACATAGAAAATTTGACAGCTTGTGGCAAGGTCCCTTCATCATTCAAGCCACTGTGGGTCCTAATGCGTTTTTCTTGCAAGAAATTGATGGTTCTGAGTTTTTTTGGGGTCCTGTCAATGGCAGGATGCTCAAACACTATTTCTGCTAATTCTCCATTTCCAGTTTCATTTCCATTGTATATACCGTTGCAAATTTTCATTTCCAGCAAAAAAGAGAAGAAATTGCCCCAAAAGACAGAATGAAAAGAGAGGTTCATACATGCTCAAAATATGAACCTCTGAGGCAAAAGGATTGGCTCTAATAAACTCAAAACCTGAGCCAAAAGGAAGCAGAATAGCTGATCCAAACAAGCTCAAAATCTGGATCAACAAAGGAAAGAAGTGACTCAAATATGCTCAAAACCTGAGTCACAAGAAAGAAAGAAGGATGTTTCACAATTGCAGAGTTCCATGCCTTCTCAGTTTTGTTTTCTTCAAGTTTCTGCCCGGCAAGTCAGACAGTCTAATCCTGGCTTGGCTGTGTTTAAATTTCCTGTCTTAGAATGTAGGTGAAGAAACCTGTTGGACAGTTTAATCCCAACAGGTAGTAGATTAGGTAGAGAAATAGATGAGGCCAAAAGTCTAATCTGGCCTCATGGAGCAATAAGGGTAGAATTAGAATAAGTTTGTTTTTGTTTTTCAAAATAAAATGTAAAGGGTCTGCTAGTTCGAATGCACCCAAGGGAAAATTGTTAGAGCTCTAGTTTGGCTAGGTAGATTGGTTGGGAAAATGTTTCTGCTGAATTGTGTATCCAATGTATTGTGGCAGCTAATCTAAAGAAAGAAGAAAGATGGCTTATAGCAGCAGGCATCTGGCCTACACCAAGAGATCAATTTCTGAATTCTTGACTCCTTCAAGAAAAAGCCATCCCCATGTGGAGCCACTCTTAGCCCCCCTATGAAATTTTTGACAAGAAAATAGGGGGCTAAATCATTGTTGAGTCTTCAAGGAATGCATTTCCTCTGAAAACACAGTCTCCTTGAAGCCTCCATGTGCCTCTTATCCTTTGATCAAATCCCCTCTGCTGATTCCCCTTTTAAAGCCTCTCTGTTATGTGAAGAAATGCCCAAAGGCCCCTTTTTCCCTCTCATTTTCCCCACTTAGCTTCTATTTTATCCCCCTGTCTTCCCCTTCTATTTTCCCTTCTTACCCTTCAATTTCCCCCAAAATCCCCTTTAATTTCTTCCCCCTGCCCTTTTTTGGCCACTTTTCCCCCTTATCCCCTTATCGTTTCCCTTCAAACCCCTTAAAATCCATTTAAATGGGCAAAAAACCCATTTCCAACCTCATTATAGGGCTTATCCCCTTTTCCGCCAGCCCCTTAACCACTTCCCACACATGCCCGTGCACTGGGACCAAGCGCTAGTCGCAATCGGAGCTATCAGCGGGAGGAAAAATCCTTTGTAAAAGCGAAAACCCCCGATGCGATTGTTTTAACACATAAGTCCCGCGATGAGTTTTGGGCCGTCGATCTATCGCAAGATCTGACGGCGGAGCGCTAATCGCAGCCCCCCGCCCGATCTCAATCGCAACATTCACATCATGCCCTCTGATCAATCGCAGCCCATACCTCCGATCCTCCGATCCTACTCTCCCTCCGATCTAACCTTGACCGTTGATCTATCCCGCAGATCCAACGGCCCTGTGCCAATCGCAAGTCCCCTTCGGATCGCAATCGCAAACCGTCTCTTCCGACTCTCGATTGCGATGCTCTAATTCAATCACAGTTGTCCATTCTTCCCACAGATCAACGGTCCTGCGCCAATCGCACCCTCCACGCGATCGTTGATCGCAAGTCCTTCCGTTTCCCTCCCGATTTAATCCTGACCGTCCATTCCCCCCTCGATCCAACGGTCAGCGCTCTCTTTGCCAAATTGCAATCAGAACTTTCAATGTGTGTCACCCCTGCCCCCCTCCGATTGCGATTGCCCGATTGCATCATAGCCGTCTGTTCCCCTGCTGATCCGACGACCATCGCACTTCCCATTTCCTCCGATCGCAAGTCCTTCTGTTTCCCTTCTGATTTCATCTCCGCCGTCCATTCCTCCCCCAGATCGACGGTTATCGCTCAATCGCAACATCGCTCCGATCGCAATCGAAACCTTTTGAATGTGTCACCCCTGCCCCCTCCCCCCCCCTCGATTACGATCCTCCGATTTAATCCTGACCGTCCATTGGATCTGGGATCTAACGGCTCAGATCTAATCGCCCTCCGCCTCTGCTGGGTCCCACTCTTACATTCGTCTCCGTCGCATTTCATGCATTTTGTTTGTTTTTTGTTCGTTTCATGAATTGTTATGCCGGTCAATCTCTGCCGTCGATCTTCATCTCTAGGCCTGAATCCAATGGTCTGCGCTGCATATTTCTACCAAACCCTATTGTCCGCACATTCCACCACTCCACTACATTTTCATCATAATAGCGTTGTTTCCACCACCGCCACACCACCATTTCGTTCGCCCTGCATCTATTGCTCCATCCATTGTTTTATTCACAACTTTGTTGTGTTGCAGAGTTTCTAGCAGATGAGACCACCGCTGTTCAATGTACTACCTCAATGGCGAGCGGTGCAGTCAGGATCAAATCTAATGAGCCAGTACCATCAGGAAAGTCAAGGAATGTGGCCGTCAGGACTCACATTAATGGAAACCAGAGTTCAAACGCCGAAAACCATGCCGGCGCCATTTAAAGCTCAAGCTAACTCGACAGAGGTAGTAATGAAGCAGCAAGGAGTTTCAGTACAGAGCAGAGGGATTAGTGCATGTCAATGAAGATCTCGAGCTCTGAAACAGAGGTTTAAAGAGGCAAAGCATCATTTTTAAGACCCCGAGGATCGATCTGGAAATCCTGAACATCAATAAGAGGTAATATCAAGGTTTTCTTATCAGCAGAATGTTTTACCATAAAGGACAGGTCTCCCATACAGTCTTTATTATGCGCCATGTCCTTGAAGGGGTTTTTCGTCCCAGCTATAGTTCAAAACAATCTAACATCTATGAGGCAGACCTCTCAGCAGTTTCTTTCATTTTGTTCAAATCATCTGGAGTACTACAGCCAAAAGGTCAAATCATATCCAGAGCAAATATTTCTTTCACAAGGAAGGTGACAAAGATTAAATATACAGCGTATCAAGCGGAATGGGCCTCGGCTCTGCATTCATTGATGCGTTTAAATGTAACATTTAAAATTCACCTACCTCCTCAGTCGGTCCTCTGTGTCTCTTCTGCTATAAAGCACAGGAGGATATCATTGTAATGGTTGTTGGTGCATTATCAGTGAATTGCAAGCTTTTTTGTCCCGAGCCAAGTTCTCTGTGTAATGATTGTATGATAGGCTGAGAAATATGATGTATTCGGGCTGAATGTAAAAGCTTTGGGCAGTGATGTACCTGATTGGTATTGTGTTTAACATGATAAGCAGTTTTCATTGCATCCTGATCTACAACAGTTGGTGATGTTTTTCTCATCTCTGCGTTTATTTCCATTTCATTTCATGTTCTTCTGACTGGCATCTGAACGCATGACATAAGATTTACCCTTGTTAGGTACCTTATGTCCCAGCTCTCTCAGTCTTTAATGTTTTCTTCTCATATGTGTATCTGAATATTGTTTTTTAATTGACTAAACCAGTGTAGTGGATGATTATTGCCTGCTCTCTGATGTGCAAGTTAATAGAATCAATGTTCAGATGTTTTTGTTAAGATTTAATTGAAAGAGGTTAGGAACATTGGGAGGTGTAAAGCCTATCGCTGCCTCTTCATAACCTACCCCTTCCATATAAACCTTTTCAAGATCCCTTGTGTTGCCTATGGTTTTGTCCAAGCAGGCTTGGAGTTAAATGACCTCTGGCCTGATCTATAGATGGAATCAGATGGTTCTCCATCCTTCATTCTCATTCCTTAATGTTCCATCCCACCAATCAGTCTTTGAGATCCAAATGATCTAGATGACTAGCCCAACTGAAGCTTACACATTGAACATAAGTAAATCCTTTCTTGACTCCATTGCCCAATGGCCTTGATGTTCCCTGAGTTATCTTTCCTTGCCTAGCTCCCTTCTTTACCTATCCTTGTCTTATGGTGAAACCTTCCTTCCTGATTCTCAAAAACCAAACTCAAACAATCAAACAAGCAACCTTGAGCCTATAACTAGCCTAAAATCACAATTGAGAGCTTCAAAGACATATATCCTTTGATAATCATAGAGAGATCCCTCTCTGGACCTAGGAGGGCTAGATCCTAAGGTCTGAAAGTGGTTCTATGTTGTCTCATCTTTTGGTATTGCCAACCTTGCCAAAACATGGGAACCCCAACAGATGGGAGATGAAAGAGTCCCAAGAAACTCCCTTTTTCTCAAGTTGATGGAGGATGATGATCTTGATAAGGGAATGATGAAAAATACAAGCTTTTTTTTGAGTGGAGGGCTTATTTTTTATATTAGAGGCCATATTTTCAATGCTTCTATAGAGGAAGAAAGGTAGGTTCATTAGTTGAGTTCTTGTGAAGTGCATAAGAATCTTGATGTGATAAGAAAAAATCCAGGAAAACCTCCCTTCACATGTGAAATAATTCATGATTATTTTCATGAGAGGGGCATAGCCGGTCAGCAAGTGGGAAAAAGGGAAAATAGCTTGGCAAGCATCCCGATGGTCTAGTTTTAGGAAGGGTTTGTAGTGATTCAGATATAGGTATGTTTGCTTGAACCACTTTTCTCCGATATAGGGGATCTTGGTAGCGTTGGAGATAACACAAGGAGAGAATTTGAAATCCAGATCTGCTAGATGGAAATGCTTCCCTTGCAGCCCTAAAGCAGAAACATGTGTCAAAGGAAGTTGAATTTTTACCTTTCAGACTTTTTGGAAAAATTCCAAGCACCCTACTTCATGAAAATTAAATAGTACTGAAGGAGATTCATTCACTTCCTGAGTTGAAATAGGCTGATACCTATTGTGATACCCACTCCTGATGTCTTTCTTTGGAGGCATTTTTATTTTGATACCCTTTACTGACTTACCAAGACAAACTATTTCAAATGGTCACTGAAATAGGTTCTCAACCAAAAACACTTTTTCTTCCTTGCAAATCATTGTTTTTCTTTGAGGCTAGCAAACAACTATTTGTTAAATGAAAACAATTTTACTTCTTCAGCACTGTGTTTGAGCAAAGAGGCCTTTTACAAGATATGTTTGTGGTTTTTTTTAAGAGAATTATCCTTTTGTTTTTGACACAAAAACTCTTTCTCCTCAATCACTATTTTTACCCTCTGCTATTCACAGCAAGAAGATCTCCTTTAAACTGGCAAAAGACCTTATCTTTTGTCACTGTCTCTCTGTGGTTTTGATAAACAAGGAGCTCTTTGAAATTACTATTTTTTAAAAGACTCCTTCAAACTGATTAAAAGACCTTCTAATCAAACTCGTTTTTTATTTTAGAGAATATGCAAATCCTCAATTATTCACAACAAGAAAATCCTTTTAAAATGACACACTGACTCTCCTCCTATTCATTGTTTCTATCCTTTGTTGTTCATAGTAAGAAAATCTCCTTTAAACTATCAAAGACCTTATCCTTTATCAATGTCTCCCTTTGATGTATTTAGCATGCAAGTTTTCCTTTTTTTGATGAAGTTTAATTTGTTTTCTTTAGGCACAAAATGTTCTCCTCTGTTTGATAAACAGGTCTTTGCGAACAAGCAGACTTCTAGTAAAACTATGATTATACTCTTATCCTCAATCACTGATTTCCTTTGAGATTTGTTATCAAACCCTCCCTCAAACTAAAAACTTGGCTAAGAGATAGTAAATACCTTTATAAAAGTCTCTTGATGTGTTTGGAGGTGACTTCTTGATGCAGGAGCATCAAGGCCAATTTTCATTTTTTATTTATGTAATAAAGGGGGGTGTGACAGTTTAATTGTTTTATTTATTAATTGTTATTTTTAAATAAATTAGGAGAGAAATTATAAAGGTGAGGATTTTGTATATATTCTTTTATTAATTAAAAGGATATGAGAGAAAATAGAATTAGGTAGCAAATTTACGGAGTAGGAATTCTATGTACGGGACTTAGTTGAGTCCACACCTAAAATGAATTTAAATTAGATTTAGTTGAGGATTAGGTGGAGAGATTTTTGGAATGAATTAAATTCATTATTTGTGTATAAATGTGAGTGTTTTGTGAGGGAAAAAAACATAGTTGAAGAGTGGAGTGAGTGCGGAGTGGTTTAAAGGGCCAAGAGCCAAGAGGCTGCCCAATGTAATATTTGTCCAGAGAATTTTGATATGGTTATATGTAGTTGATTTGAATGGCTCTTTTTGCCTTCATGTGAATTTAAGATGAATGTTTTTATGGATTTATTCTATAGAATAATTGAACATTTTTTTGATCTTGATTGAGCAGTGAGTTTCTTATATGCCAGGATCTACTTTCTAGCAGAATCCTGGCATCATTTTGGTATCAAAGCCGGTGCAAGAGGAGATCAGGCCAAGGAAAATTCCTATGTAATTACTGTGTTTGTTAATACAGAGATTTCAATTCTGAATTCATGATTTATTTTAGAATTATATGGCTGTGCATATGGGATTGAATTATACGTTTGTGTGTTAAATGGTATATGGAAGGTTGTAACTACATTTTCGATTTACACCAAGTTTTAGAGCAGGGGGTTCTTTGCGGCAGGATTGTGGTGAGAAAATGTCTATTTGGACGGCAACATGACAGCGACCAATTGCGACCATATGTCATATTGGGTGGTCTTTTAAACACCAGGACCTTCTTCCATTTCGCTACACCTCTCCCGTTATCTCTTGACATTTTCTTTGAACCAAAATCTTTGTGTAAGTGGTTTCATGCGAAGTTTCTTGAAACTATCGAGCTACAAGCAGGAATCCATGACATCCTCAAGGTAGTGGTCAAGTGATACTATTTCTGTTGTCACTGGTGCAAATAAAGGCATTCGGTATGAAATTTTCCGCTAGTTAGCAAATGAAGATGTCACAGTGATATTGACAGCAAGGAATGAGAAATTGGGAATGTTATCAACTGAAAGGCTTCGAGAAGAAGGCCTTAATGTTGATTTCCACACATTGGATGTATGCAGTACCAACTCAATTGCCAATATGTCGCAAAATATTAAGCAGAAGTATGGTGGATTTGACATTTTGGTTTGAATGCAGGAATGGAGTCAATGGATTGTGATTCACTGTGGAGTGAAGTCGCAAGGTGGACGGATGACATTGAGTTCCCAAGTAAATGGAAAATGCAATCAAAGGTGCAATGAAATGGAGATAGAAACTGAGTCAAATGAATGTTGTGATGCTTTGAAATTGAATTTGGGTTTTGTTGTATGAATAGAGTGACCGCATAGCCTAAGCAAGGGCGCATAGGCATTCAAAGCCTATGCTAATGAATGTCGAAGAGAATTGAAGGTTAACGCATTTAAGAAAATAGTGTGGCCGATTTGGATCTAGGAACAACACTGAATAATTGTGTTGAAACCATGAGGGTGACATGAAGAAGAAACAGAAGTGAACCGTGAACAAAGCATGGCGAAATTTTGCAATGGAACGTGAAGCGGTTTTGTAGAACGAAACCATGGGTTTTGCATAGAATTTGGGTTGGAAATGGTTTTGTTATAAATCAACGTGATCAAGTGAACCTTTTACACATCACAAAAGAAGAAACCACTGGTCTCACGTTAATTTGGAGTGATAGAGTTCATGGTCAAATGAGTGCGATTACCAGAGATCCAATGGAGGTCGCATGGATAGATGCGAGGGCTTTAATCCAAGGTATGGGTTTAAATGTTTATACAATTTGTTGAAATTTAAATATGAAATAGGTTTAATCTTTGAGCGAAATGAAATGATAAGGTATGGCTCCAAAGAATATTTATTTGCTTGTTAATATTCAGATTTGTGAGCATATATCCCACATTTTAAATGTGATATTTTGAAAGCTGTGGGCCATTATCACAGAATTGAATGCTGGATTCGAATAATCATAATAAGGGCTTAAATCTTGATTAAGAGCGAAATGTATGAAGAGGAAAAAATCTGCATATAAGCATTGTTTAAATATGAGTTTTTAAGTGGGGTCAAATGCATCGGGACTGGTGAGCATATAGTTGATGAAAAGTGAATACATTGAAATGTTGATTTTGCATAGAGTTTGATAATGGAAATACAAGCTTCCGCATATTTTTAAGGTTTTCCCAGATTTGAATTTAATTTGGACGCAAAATTATATGCATGCATTTTATATTCATCTGAGAGTGAGAATGTGGGTTTGCAGCCCTTTGGCTGCTATCAAGTGGCTGAAATGTTTGCTGGAAACATTTGAACTAGAGAAAGGAATTGCAGACACTGAAGTGAAGATGCCTAAAGTTGTGAAATGGTGGGACCAAACCAAATTATTATATTGATGTTTAGGTTTTAAATTAATGTTGAAATGTTCATATGGTCTAAACCTATTCGATAAACAAAGGTCAGATGGATAAAATCAAAGATCCATAAGGTATAAGAGCCAAAGCTTATATTTGGGTTTTATTATAAAGCTCAGATTTCTATAAGGTGAGACCGAAGTTTATACCTTGGGTTTATCGGATCGAATATTGATTCAATATTTATGATGAGAGGTTTATTATGCATAGTGTGATAATTTATTATGCATGATGTGGATTCTTCAAAGTTTGGTTAAGTTAATTTGACAAGCATATAGTGGAAAAAGAAGAATTATTTTCATTAGTGACTAGAAATTTCTTGATGTTGTACACCTTTTTTTACCATCATGTGACAGCATTTAAGGAGGGAATATTCAGGATGAAACAGTGTATAAATTTACATCATTCATGGAAGAAGTTGCTTATTCTTTGAACACAGGTAAAGAGATGTGAATTGATGTTGCATGGTGTATATAAGTGCAGGGAAATGTTTTCATTAAGATGACAAACTTGTGAGCATGCAAGTATTGACGGTGGAAAAGATGGCACAAAGGGACGGAAACCAGAGGGTTGAGGTTGCAAAAAGACAGGTTTACTAATAACCTTAATAGGAGCATGAGGTATGATACTTCAGGAATATATTTTTGAACATTAAAGATGGAATGGTTTATTCATTTTCACCTTAAATAAATCTTGGAACACTTGAATTGAAATTGACTAAGACTTTAGTATCAGGTGAAGTGATGAGGAAAAACTAATGATTTTCATAAATAATGAAATATGAAAGAAAGTGAAGATTCTATAACTTGAAACATCCATTGTCATAAATTTTTGGGTCGAGTCTTGAAGTAAAAACATGTGTTAGAGTCAAATGAAAGCTTGGATAGTTTTGAGTTGAGCTTGAGTATTTTCATCCAAGAAGAAAATTTGGTATAAGTCTAAAGTCAAAGAGTCATAAGATAAGTACAAAGTCTAAATGTAATTGGGTGCATGATCGGCGGAGCCCGACACCCAAATAATTGGTCATGTAACACATGCATGCTAAGGTGTTGTTTGCAGCAAATTGTAGCAAAAAGGTTGCCAGGGATTGGTCCTAGGACAAAGAGAAGCCAAGCACAGAAGGAGAAGTTTCATTTTGATGAATGACAAGTGTGAAGGATTGTGGGGAAGTGGCTTAAATGAAGTCCACACGTGAACAGAGGCAATCCACAAAGAAGGGGAAGATGACTGTCGATAGTCATTTCCGGAGATCTGATGAAGAGTACGAGCAGGAGAAGGCCGAGATAACAATTCACCTTGAATTTTTAATGGATTTGTTGTAGGAAAATTTGAAATACCAAACACATGGTTGGACCATGAGAAAGAAGGTGAAGTGGCAAAAGCTACATGAAAAGAGGGAAAATAAAGTAAACATACAGTTGATGGAGGAGTTGAGGAAGCTTGAGCAGATGTGGAGTTGTGAAGAACTCAGAGAGGCTGAGTTAAAAATGGATGTTTCCATTTGTGGCCCGGAACATGGCGAAATTCTGGGTGAAGGGATCAGTGAGGAATATCTCATGAACTATTGGGATAGTTCATAAGCAACTGAAGATGTGTTCGTAAGAGAAGAAGGTGATGTTATGAAGCCTTGCAATTTTTCTCACAGTTTATCTATGTTTGAAGGATGTGTGAAAGACGGTGAACAATTTGATGGAACTGTCACAAAGGAGAATGAAATTATTGAGGTAAAGTATGGTAGAGAATTCCTTTTAGAGAAGGAATGTGTTGATTGGTTACAGCAGGAAGAAAACATAAATGATTTCTTGTCTGGGGTAAGACAACAAATCGAAGCTGTTATGGAACAAGAACAAAGTGGAAATGCTGAAGGAAAATTTGAAGGAGGTAAAAAAGTGTATTTGTTTAATAGGATTGTTGACAAAATTTTACAATTTAATGATGTTGAAACCAAGAAAATTCAGGAAGATTTCTAGAGGGAGAAGGGACGTAGTGATGAGACAGAAGGGAAATCTACAGAAGAACTGAATCAAATGAAGGATTCACAACAGCAAAGAGAGATGTCGACTGAAGCATCCAGTGAGATCACAAGGTCTTATATTTTTAAGAATAATGATTTGTGTGTGATGGAAGGTATATCACAGGGTGTTGAAGAAACTTTGAAGTTTGTTAAAGAAGAAGAGTTGAATCTAAAATCTATTTGGAATGATGCTGAGATAGCAAGATCTCAGGAAGAAATGAAGATAGAGGGGTCTTATGGAAATATTCAGCATAGTATTGAAGCGGGGGAAAAATGACCATCTGATGATTGGTCAACAACAAATGAAGGTATGGAAATTTGTGTAAAATTTCCAAGTTCTACTCTAGTTGAGATTGTTAGGTTATACAGAAAGTTAGATCTTCAGAGAAGAGAGTTGGAAAAGCAGAGGATCTATGTTCAGGGAAAGTTACTGAAAGACACAGAACAGGGAAACATTTTTCAAACAGATGATGTGGAGGAGGGACTAACTGATAGTCTCACAAAATAATTAAATCAGCATACTGATGTGCTGATGGATGAGGGAATTTCAGAGCAACATACTAAAATGTTGCCAGTAGCCGAAGGGGCACTGAAGCCTTATATTTTTTATTCTAACAATTGTTTTGTGAGTACAGGTTTTATTTTCAACGTTGGAGTAAATATATTGGATCGAGAAATTGAAATAATAAGGAGGATAATGATGAAGATATCCTGGAAGAGGCTAGCAACAATAAAACAAAGAAGAAGCAGCAAGAGAAAGACAACAAAAGATTGTGAAAGCATAGCCAGTGGGGCAATGCAACATAAAGTGTGGAGACCTGGAGAAGAAAAATAGATAGAAAAAGCGACAAATGGAAAGTTACCGCACAAGATATGGGATCCAGGCAGACTAAGATCCGAAGACATGATCAGGCGATCATGATTAATTTCAACCTTGGGAGTCTTATGGAGGAGCATCAAGGCCAATTTTCATTTTTTAATTATGTAATAAAGGGGGGTGTGATATTTTAATTGTTTTATTTATTAATTGTTATTTTAAAATAAATTAGGAGAGAAATTATAAAGGTGAGGATTTTGTATATATTCTTTTATTAATTAAAAGGATATGAGAGAAAATAGAATTAGGTAGAAAATTTAGGGAGTAGGAATTCTATGTACGGGACTTAGTTGAGTCCACACCTAAAATGAATTTAAATTAGATTTAGTTGAGGATTAGGTGGAGACATTTTTGGAATGAATTAAATTCATTATTTGTGTATAAATGTGAGTGTTTTATGAGGGAAAAAAACATAGTTGAAGAGCTGAGATAGTTGAAGAGTGGAGTGAGTGAGGAGTGGTTTAAAGGGCCAAGAGCCAAGAGGCCACCCAATGCAATATTTGGCCAGAGAATTTTGATATGGTTATACGTAGTTGATTTGAATGGATCTTTTTGCCTTCATGTGAATTTAAGATGAATGTTTTTATGGATTTATTCTATAGAAGAATTGAACATTTTTTTGATCTTGATTGAGCAGTGAGTTTCTTATATGCCAGGATTTTCTTTCTATTAGAATCCCTACATCACTTCTTTGTTGAAAAACCTAACCTTCGCACCTTTGAATTTCCTTTGATGACCTGTGTTGATAGTGGCCCAGCTGCCTGGGCGGTGGGCCATTCAAGGGTGGCCCGGGTGGTGTTGAAAACAGGCGCGCAAAGGATGCAAAAGGCGAATTCAAGGGCTAAATGTGAAGGATGGCAATGATCCAAGTATAAGGTAGGTGATAGGGGCTATTTACATGCCTTTATGGCTTGGAAAAAGGCAAATAACACATGGGCACTGGCGTTCAAACAATGGCACTGGGCCGTTTAGGAGTGGCTGGGCGTCGGGCAAAGGTGTGTCGCGCTATGCTACAGGTGCGCCGCGCTTGTGTAGAAAATCTTCTGATGATCACCTACATGCATGCCGCACATAAAATTAAACTTAGTATGTTTACTTGGCCTCATTTCTTCTCGCCCACGGTGTTGGTAAATGGTAAATAAAGTGTTGGTTTCGTGATCTTATAGGGTAGGAGGGTTCAGACCTTCTTTCCATCTTCTTTGAATTTAAAACAAAAACATCCCTTTTCTCAATTGCACCCTTTTAAAAGTGGTTTTGTGCCTTTGTTAAGGGGGTTGCTTTTTTTATTTAAAAAAAAACCCTTTACCTCTCTTAAATAGTCCTTTTAATGCTATTCTTTCCACTTAATCATAGGTCCTGTGAAACTTTCTACAACTGACCCAAGTTACACCATTTGAAAAAGGCTCATAAAAACACTAACCCTGCAGCCTTTGAAACCATCATGTATCTTACTATTTGTGAAGTGAGGATTTCCTTAAACTGTGTTGGCCTCTCTTGGCTTGCAAAGAGGTGACCATAAAACTTTGCTTCTTATAAAAGGGGCTATCAAACTGTGTTTTTATTTGATTTGTTAACAAGGGAGGTTATCTCAAAAAAAACTATTGTAGCCTTTTTAATGACCTTCAAACCTATCATGAGGCCTTCTACTTATCTACTGATGGAGGTCCTGCAAACCATAAAACCTCATTGATTTCAAAATTGTAACCCTGTAACTTTGAAGAGGCTTATAAAAATACTAGCACTGCAGCCTTCAAAACCCTTATGTATCTATTGTTTTATGAAGTGATAAAGGTCTTTATCCTCTAATTAAAAAAATTTCAAAATGTAAATTTCCTGTGTCTTTTAAAAATCTGTCTCTTATCATTCGATGGGGACATTATTTGACTAAAAGTGAAACATGTTTTATCACACCTTTAACCTTTGAATGAGATGTTTCATGGTGCAAACATTTGGAGGGATGATCCTCTGCCTTTTTGTGAAGGAGGCCTACAAACATGGAAGGTTTCAATCACTTACAATGTGCCCTCTGTCCTTTGACTGAGCTGGAAGTAACCTTTGGCGCTCTCCCTTCATTCATCACTTGGAAGAATTATTTCTATAACCATAAGGGATTTGTAAAAATAAGAATGCCCTTTTCACATACACATTCTGTGTGAGTGATCCCTTATACCAGTTTGCAAACATGACTAGAAACAGAGCTTGGTCTATCAATTTCATCATTCAGAAAGGATTTTTTAATCAAAATTATAACCTATGATTTATACTTTGAACATAAACACAAGATCAGAGGTCTCTAACACCAGAATGGCAACCTTTGGCCTATAATATGAAAAAGGCCTTTAACTTATCATTTTCATCATGTTTTTCTAACCATCTGCTTTTCATGAAGGAGGTTATCATTACTGTTTCAAACCATCTGCTGTTTGAAGGAGGATCCTCCATACACATGACATTTCATCCATTTAAAACCTGTGTTATTATTTGCAATATGTGTCTCTACTTGAATAATACCAATAGGATGTTAGCCCCCCATAAATTTTTTGACCAGCAAATAGGGGGCTAAAATGTTTTTGAGCCTTCAAGGAATGCATTTCCCCTGAAAAAACATCATCCTTGAAGTCTCTTTATGCCTTTTGTCCTTTGATAGAATCCCCTCTGTTGATTTCCATTATAAAGCCTCTCTGTTGGTGAAGAAGAATGCCCAAAAGGCCCTTTTCCCTCTTATTTCACCCCCACTTAGCTTCCTTTTTGTTTCCCCTTCTATTTCCCTTATTACCTTTTCAAATCCCCTTTATATTTCTTCCCTTACCCTTGGTTGGCCATAATTACCCCTTAACCCTCTATCGTTACCCTCCTTAGGCCTTGGATGCACTAAAAAAGGGGTTAAAACCCACTTTCCGACCATATTAAGGCCTAAGCCCCTTTTCCCGCAAGCTCCGACCTCTTTCCCGTGTAACCCTTACCCAAGACCAAGGGCTTAGCACCTTAGGCGCTAGTTGCAAATCGCAACCATCGCAAACGAAAGTTTTCTGTTTGGTGCCACTTTCCACCTTTGCGATTTACGATCATCCCGATCTTATCCTAGCCATCCATGTCTCTATTGATCCGATGGCGGAGCGCAAATCACATCCATTGCAAATCGCATCCATCGCAAATCGCACCCGTCGCACATCACATGTTCTGTTAAACGTTCCAATCATCCATCACAAATATTTTCGATGCGATTGATCGCGTCGCAAATATTTGCGATGCGATTGATTGCATCATGCGCGCGCACCTCCCATCGCATCGCAAGTTCCTTTCTACATTTTACGATTTCTCCCCGCTCCCCATTCGTGATTGCAATGTGATCTCCCGGGCCCCACCACTGATTTCTCTCGCCGGTTCATATATTAATGGGTTTTTCCATTTGTAAACGTGAAATTTGTTATATATTGAATTTACAAAGGATTATCGCATCGCAAATCCCATGTTTATCACTCCGCTCCACTCCCATCCCCCGATTGCGATTTGCGATTGCGATTTAGCCCTGGTCCCACCTCGTGCTATCATTCCCGCCCGCTTCATTTTTTTTCTGTTATTTCCTTTGTATTTCGCCCAAACAATTAATCTTTGGGTTTTACACTATTAACCTTTTCTTTCACCGCTCTCCATTATTTTCACTGCTCTCACCTGTTCTGCCGCTGTTCCTCCAAGCCTCTGCAACATTTCTTCGCCACCACTGCTTGGGTTTGCAACAGGTGTGTTATATTATGCAGGTAGCGCAGAGAAGCCATTACAGCCGCTAGCAGACTAGCAGAGAAGAATCAAGAGGGTTAATTTGCTTGTTATTGACGTAATAGACATTTAACCCTGCATTCAAAGGAAAAGGAATAGTTTGAAGAATCAAGCACGCTGTCAAAGTCTTATCTGTGTTTAATATCAGCAGAGTACTCTTCTCCAGACGCACATCTTCCTACGAGAAATCTCCATGCCTCCTCGAGCCCTGAAACGATTAATTACACTGACTGAAGCTCATTTAAGACAGTCAGGCAG
This sequence comes from Pinus albicaulis, assembly GCA_034641835.2. NCBI lineage: Eukaryota > Viridiplantae > Streptophyta > Pinopsida > Pinales > Pinaceae > Pinus > Pinus albicaulis. Next base: position 84,890 of record JAXQQM020087506.1, read on the forward strand.
CAGTTATGGAGGTATGGAGCGGCCTTGCAGATTTTCCACCCAGTTCATTTATTCTAGAAGGCTAGCACAGTGTTCCAGACTGCTGTAAGGACTAAATAACATATCAGAGGTCAATCTCGACCTGACAGAGGCCTCCAAACAGTCTACAGAGTACAGCACAATGCCATTAAGCAGTATGGGCGTAAACACTTCCGCCGTTCTGTCTTAATGAGATCAATTCAATGTTCATCTACCTCTGTTTTCTCTCTTCTCCTATAAGAATTCCCTAGAACATATTGTAAAGGTTGTTGTTGGGCCATTTTTTTTCAGTTGTTCCGCTACTGTCGTTGCTATTAGAGGGATTCATTCTGACTGATTAGAACAGTCTTGGGAGGGAGTAGCAGAGTAGTTGTTTGTAGTAGGCTGGGAGGAGAAGTTTGGATTGTAACAGCCATTGAGCTCAATGTATGTGACTGGTTTTGCATCAATTAATCAAGCACATTTCACAGGATCCTGGTCTATTACTATTGGTGATGTTTTTCTAACTCTGTTTATTTCATTTACATGCTGTTTCATGTTCTACTGGCTTGCATCAGAAGTTTGGCATAGGATTTACCCTTGTTAGGTACCCTATTCTCCTACTCTCCTTGCCATTTATGTTTCTCTTCTGAAATGTGTTATCTAAGGATTCCTTTCAATCAATTTAACTAGTGTAATGGATGTTATTGCCTGCTCTCTGATGTATGAATTGGATGGATCGGTTTTTAGATGTTCTTGTTGGGTTTAAGCTGGAAGGTTTGGGAACACTGGGGATTAGATTTAGCCCTGTCCACTAGGATCCTTGCGCGACTAGCTGGCCTTTCTAAGATCCCTTCTGTTAAACTTATCTCTATTTTTCCCTTGGAGCATGCTAAAGCTGACCTGGAGTTAAATGACCTCAGGTCTGATCTATAAGATGCCCCTTTGTCCCTCTTTGAGAGTTTCCTTTGAGTATGTCCAAGAAGGTCTGGAGTTAAATGACCTCTGACCTGATCTATAGATAGTAATTGGGTTACTCTCCTTCTTTCACTTTCCTTCCTTAATGTTCCACCCCACCATCTAATCTAAGAAGATCCTTTAGTATTAGGTGACTTTCCCTTTGGAAAACTTGGCTAGTGGATGCAAGTAATTTCCTTTCATGACTCCATGGCCCAATGGATGGCACAATTTTAACCTATCCTCTTTGTTGAAATGTCCTGCTGCTTCACTCCTTTCCTCCCATTACTTCTCAGCCTATGATCTCATGACTCAATCTAGCAACCAACCAACCAAATATTTTAAAATCCCTCGTGCTTCATAACTAGCCTAATATCTCATTCTGAGCTTCAAAGATATATCATTCTTTGTTTTATTGGAGAGATCCCTCTTCGGGTCCGGGAGGGCTAGATCCTAGTGTTGTACTGATAAATCGTTCTTGCGGACAAGATCGATCTCCCTAGTGTCAGAAGACAATCTAGCAACAAACGAACAACTAAGTTTGTATTTCTCTAGATATATTCGTTTTACAAATAAATGTTATGAAGGTGTCGATCCTACCTTAGATCCAAATTCTTATTTGCGGTCGTAGTGATTTCGTCGCATCAATAATCCTTCATCGCAACAAGAGCTCTTTTGTCACAAGAAAGTATCATCTTTCGTCGATCTGCAATCACAAACAAGAAAATATCAATAGCACCTGTATAATAAATAATTATAAAACATACCTATCATAGTGATCAAGGAATCTATGAAATAAATGATCAAACGACAGCTTATTGAAATAAACAATCGAACGACAATTTATTGAGAAAAATAGAACTTGATTGTATTAATCTTAAAATATACAGAAGAACCTTACAACCTTAGCCTTGATGTTCGAAAGGCCTTCCCGGGGTCCGAAGCAAGAGTCTCCTCTACTTTGATAAGTCTTTCACTCTTCCTTCAGGAGCAAAAAGAGGTATGTGATCTTTCCTCTCAAAAGCTTAGCAGCAAGAAGTCTAAATCTCAAACAACACTTCAACTCAAAAATCTTAACTTAACTTCTTCAATCCTCCGTTAGTTTTCTTAACTTTTGTTAACCCCTTGAGGCTACCCAATGCCTCCTTTTATAGAGCAGATGAGGAGGTTAGGATTCCACTTTTTAAGGGATAGAATCCTCCTTCAAAGGGATAGGCTCCTTACATCAAGGGATTAGTTCCTTAAGGTGTGGGATACATGCACCTTATCAAAGCGTACTCATGCCCAAAAAATCTCATCTAGAACCTTCCAGAATTGACCAAAAATCAACTTTTTCAGTTTAATTTCGCGCTTTTTTGATCTTACAGGAAGTCCGCAGGCATAACACTGGAAAATTATATTCTAGAATGCAGTTCCTCTTCACATTACCTGCGTACCCTAGCTAGGAACGCAGGTAAGTCTCATATTAACTGCGTACCCAAGGCTTTTTTGAGTTTTAAGAGTTTTTCCTCTATTTTTAGGGCTTGACATGAGGAACTGAGGTTGTAAGACTTGCATAGGAGGTAAGTATGAGTGTCAATGAGCTCATACAGTTAGCAGAATGTCAAGGTGACATTTTTTAGTGTAACAGATTGCCCCCTAAAGTGGGAAGTCTGAAATAGATGAAGATGAAGTCTGTCATATATGAAGAGTGAAGTACTTTATCATTTCAAGGATCATCCTATTGACACCCCAGTCGGAACCTATAAAAACATTCAATGAAAAATATATATAATCATATCATTGCTGAGGTAGGCATTCCCATACTCAGATCAAAACTAACTAGAACTAACTTAAATTGTTCTGATACAGGAATGATTTTGAATACATCACAGTATAGACATGTGTAGACACAGTATGGACGCAACCATCTGTTTATAAATAGTCCACTGTATAAATGATAACAAAATTCCTCACAGCCTGGATGGTAGAAACTAGATCCAGGGTCTTGATTTCCGCATCTCGAACTAGTATGATTCTATCCATGTGAATGAATGTGTCGAAGTCGAACATGGTAGAAACCACTTGATTACCAATCAATGATGTAAACTGTTAACAAGTGTGAGAGTAACCACCAGTAATGTCAATGGCTCTCAAAGTACCCAGTACAATCCATGAAATGTGAATGAATGAGTTGAAGTCGAACATGTCACGGAATCATTCGATCGAAGGTCAATGATGCAACCTGTCGTCGAAGGCGAGAAACTTGCCATTGAGGCATGCAGATTTCAAGGTACTGACAATTTCTAGATCAACTTCCTAGATAATGTGCTGATGTCGATAGAAAGTGATCTATTGTAGGCAAGCCCATAACACGAAATCATAGATCAAGCTTTGAAAATATATTGGCAAGGACTGACTCAGGGATGGTCAAAATGGATGACAACTATTTTGCAAATGAATGGTTTGTTTGAACTGTTCTCTTAAACACATAACGACACTGCAGATGGCTTGGTGACAATTGACCCAAAGCTAATACCCAAAAACCGGCTAAAGACTTTCAATGTGGTTTGATTAACTGTTAGGCAAAGGATTTCCCAACCCAGGTGAATGAAAGTGTCGTGTTCAAGAGTGGTTGACTGAATTTTCAAAAAATTTAAAATACAACAAACACGCCCATTTTTCTCTCTTTTCCCCCACCATTTCTGGCAAGTACCTCTTTATTTTTGACAAGCTTGAGGAGGATAACATTTGCTTGCTTATAAGCTCATCCTTCGGATGAGTCCAACTTAGTTTAAAATTCAAACCCTAAGAAGGAGTGGTTCGTTCCTGTTTAAAATTGAACAGGTCCTTTACTGTTAAGTTTTAACGAGTCCAGTATAGGAGAAACTCGGTGTTTTTCAATTTTAGGGAGTCAGAAGAAAAAACTTAAGAAAACTCCATGGGTGTACCTTTTCGTAAATTTAGTCTCTCGAGCCCGAAAAAGGATAAAATAATGCGGGAGAGAACTCTATTGACCGTAATTAGTCAACGTATACCTTTTTCGTAAATAGTCCTTTTCAGTCTGTAAAAGGGGTAAACTTATACTGAAAGGACGATCATTCATTTACTTTAACAAGTTCGAATAATCAAATGCTCGGCAATCTTTTCATGTTTATAGAGTCTGAAAAGGGCTTAAAACAAGACTCCAAGTTTTCTCTTTTTCGTAAGTTTTAGAGTTCGAAAAAGGGATAAAAATATACTCAATAGTTTCACTTTTTCTGTAAATTTTAACGAGTTCGAAAAAGGGATAAAAATGTACTCCTCTGGCTTTCAATTTTTCGTAAGTTTTAATGAGTTCGAAAAAGGGATAAAAATGTACTCTTGTGGCTGACTTTCAATTTAATTAACGAGCAGGAAAAGACAGAAAGAACTCGGCATTTTCATGTGTTTTACGAGAATGAAAGATAGCAAAATAATCTCGGGATTTTCATGAGTTTAACGAGTCTTGAAAATAACCGAAATTGACTCAAGATAAGTTTCATTTTTACAAAATCTTGAAACAGATAAAAACTATGCTTCAAAGTGGTTTCATTTTTACACAAGCTTGAAACAGAAAGAAAATTGTGCTTGATGCCCCCTAAGCGTAACTGCTAGAGCGCATGCCCCCCCAACTTCATTTCATTCAACTAAGTACACTGCTGGTAATTAATAGCTCGATGGAATGAAGGTTCATTTACGAGATCATATGAAAGAACCGACCTAAAAACTAAACTAAATATATTACTTAGCATTTATGAGGTCTATTCAAAGACTCGACTCAATTAGGGGAGGATTTGTTTCATTTTTTAACGAGCTTGACACAGGAAAAGAACTATGCTCATGGAAACGTGTTTCATTTTTTAACGAGGTTGACACAGTAAAAGGAACTATCCTCAGAAACTACTTATTTCTAATCTATCAAACTACTTATTTCTAATCTATCAATCTCCCCAGTGGAGTCGCCAATTTGTTGTACAGATAAATCGTTCTTGCGGACAAGATCAATCTCCCTAGTGTCAGAAGACAATCTAGCAACAAACGAACAAATAAGTTTGTCTTTCTCTAGATATATTCGTTTTACAAATAAATGTTATGAAGGTGTTGATCCTACCTTAGATCCAAATTCTTATTTGCAGTTGTAGTGATTTCGTCGCATCAATAATCCTTCATCGCAACAAGAGCTCTTTTGTCGCAAGAAAGTATCATCTTTTGTCGATCTACAATCACAAAAAAGAAAATATCAATAGCACCTGTATAACAAATAATTATAAAACATACCTATCATAGTGATCAAGGAATCTATGAAATAAATGATCAAACGACAACTTATTGAAATAAACAATCGAACAACAATTTATTGAGAAAAATAGAACTTGATTGTATTAATATTAAAATATACAGAAGAACCTTACAACCTTAGCCTTGATGTTCGAAAGGCCTTCCCGGGGTTCGAAGCAAGAGTCTCCTCTACTTTGATAAGTCTTTCATTCTTCCTTCAGGAGAAAAAAGAGGTATGTGATCTTTCCTCTCAAAAGCTTAGCAGCAAGAAGTCTAAATCTCAAACATCACTTCAACTCAAAAATCTTAACTTAACTTCTTCAATCCTCCATTAGTTTTCTTAACTTTTGTTAACCCCTTGAGGCTACCCAATGCCTCCTTTTATAGAGCAGATGAGGAGGTTAGGATTCCACTTTTTAAGGGATAGAACCCTCCTTCAAAGGGATAGGCTCCTTACATCAAGGGATTAGTTCCTTAAGGTGTGGGATACATGCACCTTATCAAAGCATACTCATCCCCAAAAAATCTCATCTAGAACCTTCCAGAATTGACCAAAAATCAACTTTTTCAGTTTAATTTCGTGCTTTTTTGATCTTACAGGAAGTCCGCAGGCATAACACTGGAAAATTGCGTTCTAGAACAAAGTTCCTCTTCACATTACCTGCGTACCCTAGCTAGGAACGCAGGTAAGTCTCATATTAACTGCGTACCCAAGGCTTTTTTGAGTTTTAAGAGTTTTTCCTTTATTTTTAGGGCTTTACATGAGGAACTGAGGTTGTAAGACTTGCAGAGGAGGTAAGTATGAGTGTCAATGAGCTCATACAGTTAGCAGAATGCTAGGGTGACATTTTTTAGTGTAACACCTAGGATCCCAAAGTGGTTTGATGTTGTCTTATCTTTTGGTATTGCCAAATCTGCCAAAACATAGGAACCCCAACATAATGGCGACTCCACTGGGGACAGAGACCAATCAACCTTGATTTGGTAAACCACTGCGGTGGACAGTAAGTTTTAAATCATCCACCTGGTGACTCTACAGTTCCTGTAATGATAAAAAGGCTCCACTGGTGATCAACAGGCCACTGATTATCTGTGGTTTCACATAAGACTTCACTGGGAGACCATGTCATAGTACAACATCAGCCGTGCTAAAAGTCCAGTCACTCCACCTATGGAAGACTCTGAACAATTTACAGAAATACATCCAAGCCTCATAACAGAGTTTCGGTGTGGAATAGCGAGTGTACTGGCAGAAATTGAATGGGAGGATCTTCCGAAGATTGTCCCTCTTAGCTCACCTCTCGATACTCAACCTGTGCTTAAAAAAATGTTTCTTGATTTGGTGGTTGAGAGGTATGAAGCTGAGCTCCAACTTTTGAACTCACAGGAAAGATCATACGAGTTCAGAGACCCCAGAGCATTTTTGGAAAGTCTCCCGCCCCCCAAAAGAGAAGATATTTCGCTGCTCTTCGAAATACAAGAAGAAGAGGATCCGGTTTTCATGAGCCACACTGAAGATGCAGTGGAAAATGCAACAATCGAAGCTGCCCAGGACATAGACAGCCTACCAATCATGGAAGGCCAAAAATAAGAAAGTGTACATCAAGTGTTCGTTGATCTTGTGGCAGAATACATGGAGGCCCTGATTTGCTCAAATGCCCCAACGTTGATCCTTAGCACGGGCCAGTTTCATCAGGAGTGGTCACTACTGATGGTGACCTCAATTTTGAAGAAGCACATGCAGAGCACCCTGTGGTTATCTCTGACAGGCAGTCAGTTCTCCTGTCCCTTTTTGTTACTGCTTGACTGGCTACACTGGCATTATTGTATCACCTAAAGCATCAGAAATGTCCATTAGAGTAGGATATGTACGAAGTCTGAAATAAAGCTCAATGTGTGAGCATGTAGTTAGTTGTTTTTAATTCCTGCAAAGTCTAGCAAGTCAGAAAGTCTAATTCTGACTTGACTATTTTTCAATTTATGTCTTAGAATATAGAGAAGAAATCTGCTAGACAGTCCAATCCTAGCAGATAGTAGTTTCGGTAGAGAAACTATGAGGCCAACAGCCTAATCTAGTCTCATGGAGTAATAAGGGTAGATCTAGAATAGGTTTATTTTCCTATTTGAAAAAAATTGATGATTTAAAGGGTCTACAAGTCCAAATGCACCCAGAAGAAAATGTTAGGACTATAGTGTGGGTAGGTAGTTGTTTGGGAGAAATTTTGCTGCTGATATGGTGTCTTCATAATTTGTGGCAGCTGAGTAAAGAAATAAAGGGGTGTGCCAAGTGGCAGGCACCTGGCCTACACCAAAGATCATTCTCTAGATTCTTGACTCCTTCAAGAAGAAGCCATCCCCATGTGGAGCCACTGTTAGCCCCCCATAAATTTTTTGACAAGAAAATAGGGGGCTAAAATGTTTTTGAGCCTTCAAGGAATGCATTTCCCTTGAAAAAACATCATCCTTGAAGTCTCTTTATGCCTTTTGTCCTTTGATAGAATCTCCTCTGTTGATTTCCATTATAAAGCCTCTCTGTTGGTGAAGAAGAATGCCCAAAAGGCCCTTTTCCCTCTTATTTCACCCCCACTTAGCTTCCTTTTTGTTTCCCCTTCTATTTCCCTTCTTACCTTTTCAAACCCCCTTTATATTTCTTCCCTTACCCTTGGTTGGCCATAATTACCCCTTAACCCCTCTATCGTTACCCTCCTTAGGCCTTGGATGCAATAAAAAAGGGGTTAAAACCCACTTTCCGACCATATTAAGGCCTAAGCCCCTTTTCCCGCAAGCTCTGACTTGTTTCCCATGTAACCCTTAACCAAGACCAAGGGCTTAGCACCTTAGGCGCTAGTCGCAAATCGCAACCATCGCAAACGCAAGTTTTTTGTTTGGTGCCACTTTCCACCTTTGTGATTTGTGATCATCTCGATCCTATCCTAGCCATCCATGTCTCTGTTGGTCCAACGGTGGAGCGCAAATCGCATCCATCACAAATCGCATCCATCGCAAATCGCACCCGTCGCACATCGCATGTTCTATTAAATGTTCTAATCATCCATCGCAAATATTTGCGATGCGATTGATTGCATCACAAATATTTGCGATGCGATTGATCGCGTCATGCGCCCGCACCTCCCATCGCATCGAAAGTTCCTTTCTGCGTTTTGCGATTTCTCCCTGCTCCCCATTCGCGATTGCGATGTGATCTCCCGGGCCCCACCACTGATTTCTCCTGCCGGTTCATATATTAACGACTTTTTCCTTTTGTAAATGGGAGATTTGTTATATATTGAATTTACAATGGATTTCCCATCACATCACAAATCCCATGTTTATCACTCCTCTCCACTCCCATCCCCTGATTGCGATTTGTGATTGCGATTTAGCCCTGGTCCCACCTCGTGCTATCATTCTCACCCGCTTCATTGTTTTTTTGTTATTTCCTTTGTATTTCGCCCAAAAAATTAATCTTTGGGTTTTACACTATTAACATTTTCTTCCGCCGCTCTTCATTATTTTCACTGCTCTCACCTATTCCGCCACTGTTCCTCCGGGCCTCCGCAGCATTTCTCCACCACCACTACCTGGGTTTGCAACAGGTGTGTTATATTATGCAGGTAGTGCAGAGAAGCCATTACAGCCGCTAGCAGACCAGTAGAGAAGACTCAAGAGGGTTAATTTTCTTGTTATTGATGTAATAGACGTTTAACCCCGCATTCAAAGGAAAAGGCACAGTTTGAAGAATCAAGCACGCTGTCAAAGTCTTATCTGTGTTTAATATCAGAAGAGTACTCTTCTCCAGACGTACATCTTCCTACAAGAAATATCCATGCCTCCTCAAGCCCTTAAACGATTAATTACACTGACTGAAGCTCATTTAAGACAGTCAGGTAGCAGTTATGGAGGTATGGAGTGGCCTTGCAGATTTTCCACCCAGTTCATTTATTCCAGAAGGCTAGCACAGAGTTCCAGACCGCTGTAAGGACTTAAAGAACATATTAGAGGTCAATATCGACCTGACAGAGGCCTCCAATAGCCTACAGAGTACAGCACAATGCGATTAAGAAGTATGGGCGTAAAAACTTCCGTCGTTCTGTCTTAATGAGATCAATTCAATGTTCATCTACCTCTATTTTCTCTCTTCTTCTATAAGAATTCCCTAGAACATATTGTAAAGGTTGTTGTTGGGCTGTTTTTGTTCAGTTGTTCGGCTGCTGCCGTTGCTATTAGAGGGATTCATTCTGACTGATTAGAACAGTCTTGGGAGGGAGTAGCAGAGTAGTTGTTTGTAGTAGGCTGGGAGGAGAAGTTTGGATTGTAACAGCCATTGAGCTCAATGTATGTGACTGGTTTTGCATCAATTAATCAAGCACATTTCACAGGATCCTGGTCTATTATTATTGGTGATGTTTTTCTAACTCTGTTTATTTCATTTACATGTTGTTTCATGTTCTACTGGCTTGCATCAGAAGTTTGGCATAGGATTTACCCTTGTTAGGTACCCTATGCTCCTGATCTCCTTGCCATTTATGTTTCTCTTCTGAAATGTGTTATCTAAGGATTGATTTCAGTCAATTTAATCAGTGTAGTGGATGTTATTGCTTGCTCTTTGATGTATGAATTGGATAGATCAGTTCTTAGATGTTCTTGTTGGGTTTAAGCTAGAAGGTTTGGGAACACTGGGGATTAGAGTCAGCCCTGTCCACTAGGATCCTTGCGTGACCAGCTGGCCTTTCTAAGATCCCTTCTGTTGAAATTATCTCTGTTTTTCCCTTGGAGCATGCTAAAGTTGACCTGGAGTTAAATGACCTCTGGTCCGATCTATAAGCTGCCCCTTTGTCCCTCTTTGAGAGTTGCCTTTGAGTATGTCCAAGCAGGTCTGGAGTTAAATGACCTCTGACTTGATCTATAGACAGTAATTGGGTTACTCTCCTTCTTTCACTTTCCTTCCTTAATGTTCCACCCCACCATCTAATCTAAGAATATCCTTTAGTATTAGGTGACTTTCCCTTTGGAAACCGTGGCTAGTGGATGCAATTAATTTCCTTTCATGACTCCATGGCCCAATGGATGGCACAATTTTAAACTATCCTCTTTGTTGAAATGTCCTGCTACTTCGCTCCTTTCCTCCCATTACTTCTCAGTCTATGATCTCATGAATCAATCCAGCAACCAACCAACCAACCAAATCATTTAAAATCCCTCGTGCTTCATAACTAGCCTAATATCTCATTCTGAGCTTCAAAGATATAACATTCTTTGTTTTATTGGAGAGATCCCTCTCCAGGTCCGGGAGGGCTAGATCCTAGGATCCCAAAGTGGTTTGATGTTGTCTTATCTTTTGGTATTGCCAAATCTGCCAAAACATAGGAACCCCAACACAGGAAACAATGTGAATTCTGAAATTTGTCATTTTGAGGCATGGTCTGAGATGTATATCCTTTTGTAAAATATCACTGAGAACACTAGATCAGAAACAAAGTGATTTGTATATGGAGAATGTTTACTGCCAAACATCATTGACTAACCTTCCTTTGACTATGTTTTCAGGGGTACCTTGAACTTTATTTTGACTAATGTTCACATCCTAGGCTCAAGGTAACATAAGAAGCAACTATCTTCTTATGCCTTACATGATGATACTCTTTGGAAAGTTTATGCAATACTGCTTTTGGAGGATATAGTGAAACACTGTTGATCAACATTACATCAGTCATTTGTATTCATGTGACTTGGAGGATGATATCTTTTCTTCAGGAAGTTCTTGGACTTAAAACCACACCTATTAGTTGCCCTTCACTCACTGCATTCCATTGGTTTCACTGATGGAAAACTAATTCATCACGAAGGACCTATTGAAATTTGTCCTTGTGCCCTCATCTATATACTAATCAACATTCAATTACACCCCTGCAGAGATGTAAAAACATATGACTTTGAACCTTGGAGAGCCCCTTTGTTGTTTCAAGGAGATTATGCCTGAGCTAAGCATACTTCATTAGATAGTGACCATCCTTATCTTTTCCTGATATGGATCTTTTCAAACTTTTTCTGACATGAGACAAAGTGACCTCTTAGTGGTGTGCGACCTATGGATAGAACAATGCTTTCTTTTGTAGAAAAGGAACTAGTTCATGGTTGAATGGTACTAGATAGAGGTTTTTTGGCCTAGAATATCTTAGCAAAGGAAGAACTCCCTAAACACCACTATCTAACTTAGGGACAATGCTTGATCAATTCTGAGTGTTTTCTTAGGCATGATAAGATTTTTAAATGACAAGATGACCAGGGATAAAAATGTAGACACTTTGTCAACCTTTAGATGGTGAATGGCATGAGAAAAAAGGGTAAATGATAGCAAATAATTTATAGCTATGACAGCTATAGACATGGTTACTTTGCTGAAACCAGATATGACTTGTCAACTGGGGTTTTTTCTCATCATAGGCTGACAGGAAGGGGTAGGAGGAAAAAAATTGTTTTGGGTGTTTTCTAGATGACAGATTGACAATTTAGAGATTAGCTTCTAGAAAACTCAGCTAAAGAAACTAGTCATCAATAACAGGTAAAAATACTGATGACTAACATGTCGTATGTTGCACAAGGTGCTTTTGGTGTCGATTTGTGCAGAGAACGAAGTGTCAATGCAAATAAGTGAAAGATTCCATGACAAGGAAAGGCATGCAAGAAAAGAGGGCACAAAGTTCAGCAAGGGCCATTTCTGATTTCAAAATGGCAGATTGGTATGGTGAGAAAACTTGGTCGGGATTCGACAAAAGTACTTGGCTCATTCAACAAAATTCACCATGTGAACAGTTGGTAATTCAGGAAATTTTTTGGAAGCTTAAGAGGAGAGGATGTTGTTATTCTCTCATTTTCTATAATATAGTTCGGTTTCTTCATTTCAGTGAGCTTTTCAGGTCCAAAAGCTTCTCATTTGGGAGGTGTGATTAGGAGCTCAAGTCCAAGCTATGGAAAAAGCTCAAAATTGAAAGTGTTAAAAATCACTTGCAACATAAATGACCGGATAGGCCTTGACGATACGATCCTGTAGCTGCAAACAAAACTCAAATCTGACACTGTATGTGAAAGTTATTCAAGTTTGAAAAGTCACAATTTCAGGCAAAAGACCAGTTTGACCAGGTTTGACTTAAATTTTTGAAAAATTAAAAAAGGAATATTCCACCTGAGCCAATCGTATTATGACACTTGGAATATTCTAATTTGCAGTTGGTTTGACTGTGTAATGTTGGGGCCAATCGTAGGGTACCATGTGGCAAGCCCAGAGGCCACCACGTGGCCCCTGCCCATGGAAGTTTTGACAATGAAAATTTTTTTTAGTACATAGGTTTAAAACATGGACCTCCCACCATCAAACACAACAACTTAACTAATCGGACTATGAGTTAGTTCCTATAAAACAAAGGGCGGAGCACAACCAAGCTTAACCAAAGCTTTGATACCATCTGATCTGAAAATGGAAGTACTTGAAAATGTGTGCAAGGTATCCATTTCCATTAAATTAAATGTGTGCAAAATTCTCCATGTCTTGTTGATTAAATAACTACTTAGATCTAATCCAGAGATTGACTGTAGGGAAATTTACTGGATATGTCACCTTTGATAAAAGGATGAGATCCAGAGGCTACCTAGCCCTTTACAGACTCTGTCTTTAGAACTTGTAGAAGTTAACACTCATGATCTGATTTCCATAAAATTATATATGCAAACTATTATTCATGTCTTGCAATTGAAACCAAGTGTTTTTGGTAACTATATAAAAGTTTATGTGTGAAGGCAAGTTAATTTAATTTGTTGTTTAACATATTAAATCAGAAATGTTTAGCATGATAACTTCAACATATCATGACACAAATGTTTGATGAGCAGTTCACCCCTCCTGGGCTACATCTGTTGGATCAAGCCTCCCAAAATGAGCTTGTCCTATTGTATTAAAATTCTTTCAAATGCTAACACGAGTTTAAAATTTTCTTAGTAGACAAATCTGAATGCAAATACTGATTCAGAAGACATGAAAAAGTTAAGAATGCCTTTCCAAATTCACTAAACAGTGAAGAATTACCATAAACAGTGATTTCTTCAATAAGGCCCTGATGGATCTTTGAACTCCTCTATATCTTTTCGGGCTGTAGAAGTCCTCAAACAGGTTTAAAACCTCTTCCATCAGTTTCATAAGGTTGAAATTAGCTGAAAATGATCTTTGGTTCACCTCAAATAGAGAGGTACAACTCAAAACAGCTTAAACTCCAAAATGGCCCTCGTGGCCCTGAAAACTCTCCTGAAGGTTTTTGGCCTCTGAAATTCTTCAAACAGTTCTGAAACCTTTTCCATTGGTTTCAGAAGGTGAAAAATAGATGAGAATGGTCTTTGGTTCACCTTAAACAGAAAGGTACAACCCAACACAACTCTATTACCAAAATGACCTTGTTAGGGATCTGTAATTAGCAAGATTGGCAAAATCCAATCACAGAAACAACATTAATTCAACCACTTTGGGATTCTAGGATCTAGCCCTCCTGAATCTGGAGAGGGATCTCTCCAATAAGTGCAAAGATGGATTCGTCTATGAAAGGTTTATGGTAATGATATTAGGCTAGTTATGAAGGCCAAGGTTTTTTTTGTTTTTAGATGGTTGAGCATGATTATTATTTGAGGTGGAAAGTCCTAAATGAAAAAAGTTTCAAAGGTGTGAAGTTGCAAGAAATCAGAGTAATATTTGGCCAAAAATATAGATAGTTAAAATTTTTAGTCCATTGGGCTATGGAGTCATAATAGGGTTTAATTGGAATAGCAAGAGGCAAGAGTGGTCCATGGGGCAAGTCATCTATGTCTAAGGATCTCTTTAAAGTTGATTTATGGAATGAAATGATACATAAAGAAGGGGAATTTAAAAAAATGAAGAACAAAGAGAAACCCAGGATCTGGTAAGTACTTTGAAACTATCCATCCTTTGACAAACCCTTAAGAAAAACATAAAATCAATCCAAGATCTGCTAAGTACTTCGAAACTAGCTAGCCTTTGACACACTTTCAATAGAAAAACATATTTAAAACAGAGGGAAACTTGAAGGCACTATTGGAGTAGATACTAACAGGCTGAGCTCACCACAAATCCTCTCCTAGCTCTGCTTTACTTGGTAACTTTAAAGAAAAACACAAAGACAACAAAGAATGGCCTAAGATTTGGTAAGTACTTCGAAACTAGCCAGCTTTTAACACATTCCAAGGGAAACTTTCAGACAGTCTTTTGGGATAAAACTAGGACCAGGGCACACCACATCTTCCTGAGTTCATATCTACTTAACATGAACTAAAAATAACATTCAGGAACAATATTTAGCTAAGACAGGAGGACGAGGGAACGCCAGCATTCCTACTGCTTAAATTGAATTAAATCATTCCTAAATAACACAAATGGGAAGAAAACATTTAGATAAAGATTTTCAGTCAGAGAAGGGTACTGATATACAGTAGGTCCTAAATCTATGCATGCTGTTATTTATAGAGAATATGGACAAAGTGAAAACTGAAACAAAATAACGAGTTACAATAAGAAAAACATCACCGTCGACATAGACCAGGATCCCATAAATCATCTTGTATTGATGCTCCAAACCAGTCACAGCTTTAAGTCCAATGCTTTAGTTTAGCAATAATCTACACTTCCCAGACTAACTTATCTATCACAAGCAGAGCTTCAGGAGCCAATGAACACTATTTACAAGTAGAAGTCTCAAGCTCAAGTATATTTCAAAGTTCAACAACCAACATTTTCTCATCTTCTACAGAGGTATTTATAGAATAATGAGGAGGTGGGATCTGATAGAATATCTCCAAGGGTATTTAATACAGTATTTAAGGCTTCTCAACCTTTGAGGGGCTTGATGAAGAATCTTACATAGGTGTCCTCTATATTAAATAATTTACATTAAGATTTAAGCTCGGTGAGAGCTTATGTTGACTTTTAAGGCTCTGTTTAGGATGTAATAACTATGCTAATATTTTTGCATTAAGTTCTTTGGAATAATTAACTCTCTGGCTGCGTTGAGGCAAATATCTGATTTTGATCAATAAATCCGGCCTCCGTTTGAATGCTTGTGGCTACAAGTGGCTTTGTGGTAGCTGAGAGGAATCAATCTGCCTCAGATGTGGCGGTGGAGGCATTTCTGTCTGATAGATCTTTTGATTTACCTTTAATTCTATTTTAATTTGGAGGATTAGGCTTTTGATAATCAATCTTAGCCGTAATCCCCCAAATTTCCTTCAATCTTCTGTTCTGTTGTGGTAGGTCTTCAACATTGATACTCTTTTTTTTGTTTAAATAACACTGTGTCTTATTGATGTGCAGGCCACGCAGGGCTCATATGGCATCAATGCCTCATGAAAAATTGACGAGATGTGGAGTTTGAGCCCTGTGAATGGTTCCCTGTGATGAATCAAAGGCATGGGCATCGTCATTCCTAGCCTTTGGCTTTCTCTTCAATACAATGGAAAACATTTAATCCCTGCAAAATACACACAAATGTTACAAAATCCTGCGTATTGGGTTGACTGCTTTAGAGGGCGTGGGGGGAAGTGTGGCCGTTGGATGGCATCATCCAACGGTTGGGATCTATTAGGGACTATTTTTGAAGAATAATGGGGTTTAATTAAGTCAGAACCACTTATCGCGCAAGGATCAACGGTCAAGATTGGTCGTGCTTATAATTTTTTTTTAAAAAGCAGAGAACTGGGTCAATGAGGGCCGTTGATATGTAGAGATCGACGGCTAGGACTTGGCCACAAAACATTATGAAGTGGGGTATATAAATTTTAACAAAGGTCGGGGGGATTGATCTGGGCTATTAGATCTTGACACACAGATGTCCTAGATGCAATCGTAGCTATTGCGATTGGCGGGGCAAAGAACTTGGAGGCGCCAATGTGATTGAGTATGGATCGTCGATCTGTAGATTATATCGATGGCAAAGAGATAATCGGGGATTCGCCAATTGGTAGGTGGCATAAAATGTCATCGTGCCAATGAAAACCTCTGATGCGATTTCACGCAGGCCATTGGATTGGCTAGTGATCAACGGTGGATATTTATTTAAACCATACTCCAGCGGAAACCCTTCATAATTTATGAAAATCCAAAAATTTAATAAAGCAAAGGTTTTTGTGGTGGAATATGTATGTGAAGCGGTTAGGTGCCCGACTGCGGGGTCTTGGTCTATATGGAATGATAATAGGCCTGGGGCTTTATGCATATGAGGGCTAATCACAATCGGAGGTCGGGCTTGGGCTCTTCAATCTAACCATTCAAAATACTCCGATGCAATTAAGCACCTTGGGAATTTAACCTTTCATCTTGGGCATGAGCTATATGAATGAAGTGGAGGGTGTGGAGTTTAATATAACGGGCTAATCGCATCGGAATTTTGGATGCGGTCTTTTCAATCTACCCATTTTTACTTTAAAAAACATAACTCCCACGCATTTAAACCAAAACTTTGGGTAAGTGGGTTTTATGATTTAACAAAAGAAAGAGACAATCGGGAATGAATTATTTCAATTATTTAGCGCCCGATTGCGGGCCCACGGGTTACATGAAATGATAATATGATCGGGGGATATGTACATGGGCTTAATTGCATCAGAACTTTTTAAACATGGATACTAGACTTATGCACTCAGAATTTTCAATACGATAAGCACTTTGTGGGTCTAGCACTTGGTTCTAGGGTGCGGGCACGTGGAGGGGATGTGGTTTAAGACTTAGCCCAAGGGGCTTAAGCCTTTATACAAAAATATGTATTTTTTATGATTTTTTCAATGTTTTGCAATGGATTTGGGGGTTTGTGTATAGTTTAAAAATGAGTTTTAAACTATGTAAAAATTATTTTCATGAATGGAAGAAGGGGAATCATGAAAATAGAGGAGTTTTATGGAGAAAAATGGGAGCAAAATGAAGGTTATTTTTTGAGTGGAGGAGGGGGAAAAAGGGGTTTTTTGCGGCAGTATTTTCTCATGAAATCAACAGAATTTCAGAGTGTGAAATGGAAACAACAGTGAAGATTTGGACAGAGGTATGAGGCCCTCATAAGGCTTCAAGAGAGAACAATTTTTCAATAAAACTTGTTTCTTGAAGGCTTTGAAAATGTTTTAGCCAATATTTGATATAACAAATTTTATAGCTGGCTAACAAGCCCTAATGGCTCAAAAAGCTTAAATGAAGCTAAAATGGATGTAGAAAACCTTTACTACCTATATAACCTATCTCAATGGATCTGGAATGCTGAAAATAGTCGAAAATGACTTTTGGTTCACCTCAAATGGTTAACCATAGCTCAACACAGCTCCAACTCCCTCTTGGCCCTCATGGCTCTCATTGCTTCCCTGAAGAAAAAGAGATTGAATATCAATTCTAGTGGATCTAAAACCTATTCCAATGGATTCAAAATTCTCTAAATACCTGAAATAAAATAAAAAAAAATCGTTCCAAAAGGATCTGCCCCTCAAAAGTTATGAAAAAATCAGTATTTTTGCCCAATGTCATGTGAAAACACCACTAAATGTGGGTGAACTAGAGTTAAGCTAGAAAAATTTGGCCTAACTCCAAAATTTTTGGTGGGCGCTCCAAATTCAGTGGGAGGTTAGTCGTTAGAATTTAATGGGTAGTGTGTTGGTCACATTGGAAACTCCGTATAGACCGCCGGTGAAAACGTTTGAAAACAAAATCCAATGTTTAACATCACCGTTTGCAATATATTTTAATGTTCACTTAAACGTGGCCACATGGCCCATGCCAATCGTGGCTCTAACCGTGCTATTACCAGTGGAAGTCTGATGCTTGGTCATGGGCCTTCGGGTCATGTGGTGTGGGGGCTGGCCCCCATTTTCCGCCCAAACAAATGGTTTCAAACCTTATATTTACACTCTGCCCTTTGTTTTATAAGAAATAACTCGTAGTATGATTGGTTAAGATACTGTGTTGGATGGTGGGAGGTCCATGTTCGAAACCTGTGGACTAACAAAATTTTTCATTGTCAAAACTTCCACGGCTAGGGGCCACGTGGCGGCCTCCGGGCCTGCCACATGGAAACCTATGATTGGCCCCAACTTTACACAGTCAAACCAACTATGAATTAGCATCTGCCAAGTGTTGTAATAAGATTGGCTCAGGTGGAATATTCTAGAGAATATTTTAAGGAATATTCCAAGAATATTCCTTGAAATATTCCTTTTTTAATTTCCAATGGATTCAAAATTGTTGCAATGAAAATTGTCATCCTGACATTCTGCTATGTGTATGAGCTCATTATCACTCATACTTCCTCCTTTGAAAATCTAACATATTAGTTCCTCATGTCAAGCCTTGAAAATCAGAGAAAAGTTCCTAAAAATCTCCTTAAACTTTGGTGTCGCACTTTATCTATATCTTGCCTACGGTCCCGCACCTAATGTTCATGTCTCCTGCATACCTGAATGCAATTTCTCTATGTTATGGGTGCGGACCCCTGTAAAGATTAAAAAGACGCAAGTAAACTCAAAAAAGCTCACTTTCAGTAAATTCTAGAAGCCTCTAGAAAGAATCTTGCGGTGGAAGAATTGTTATTTTGAGGTTCATGTATCCCTTACCTTATGGAGCTAACCCCTTGATGTGAGGAGCTTATCCCTTTGAAGGAGGATTCTATCCCTTCATAGTTGGAACTAAAACCTCCTCTTTTCCACTATAAAAAGAGGCATTGGGTAGCCTCAAAGGGAGTTGAAGCTTTAGAATTATTTGAGGTTAAGTGCTGTTGGGATTCAGACTCATTTAACTGAGATTTTTGTGAGGAGAGATCACATACCTCTATCTGTCTCGGTTGGAGGAGTGCAGAGCCTATAAAAGTAGAGTAGATTCCTGCTTTGGACCTCGGGAAGGCCTGTTCAACATCAAGGCTAAGGTTGTAAGGTTTTCCTTCTTTTAAAATTAATACAAATGAATTCATTTTTCTCAATAAGTTGTTAGTTAACTGTTTATTTCATGGATTCTTTGATCACAATGATAAGCATGATTTATGATGTTTACTATACAGGTGCAATTTAATTTTTTCTTTTTTGTGACTGCAGGTTTACGAAGATAACTCCTTCAAGTGCATGAGGGACAACAACTACTTTGAACAAGCGTTGTACCTACGGTAAGTCTTTTACACCTCTATAGTGATTTTTGTAAATCATATATGCTTAGAGAAAGATTAGTTTATTTGGATATTTGTTGCTATATTACCTTTTGGTACTAGGGAGATCGGTCTTGTCCGCAAGATTGATTAATCTGCACAACAAATTGGCGACTCCACTAGGGAAGGAACTTGTTGTTTTTGGTTCTCTTTTATTTTGATTTGAGGAAAAGTTTTTCTTGGTTTTTGATTGATAGATATCTGCCTGGGTAGCTTAGGTTTTCTCTGTTTTTGAAATTTTTGAAATTTTTTATGTTTTTATTTAACTTTTTTGGGGACCGCACTTTGTTCTTTTGAACAGTGCAGGCAGTTTCACACTTTCCTTAAGTAAACAATGCGAGACTGCACCTGTTACTTCTGGAAGCCTACGGACCCTGTTAAAATTTTGGAAAAACTCCAGATTTCTTTCTTCAGTTTATCTTTATTTTTTATTTAGAGTTTTTAGTATTTGCCCAGGTTGACGTTGTTTCTGTCAAAAGCCTTTTGTGAATGAATTCCAACAATATTTGTGTTTTGATGATTTTCTAGAAGTTTTGAGTTTTGGATTGCTTTTCACTTGGTCTTTGTAGTGATTCAAAGAATTCACACTTTGAAATACCTCAGATTACATTGGTCTTTTTTCATTTTTGTTGAGTCTGACCTGATTTTGAAATCCATCCTTTATTGAGAAATAGATCTATTTGTTTCTTTGCAAATCTTCGAAAAAAATTTGTTATAGGTTTTGAATTTCATTTTTATAAAGAAAACATATCTGAGTGTTTTTGATCTGTTTGTTATTCTGGACAAATAGATCCTTAGTTTACTGAACAACTAAGTAAAACATTCTTCAAAAAATATTAAAGCTTTTATTCAATCATATTTTTAAAGTTTGTAGATCTCAAAATTAGCTTTGCAGTTTTGAGTGCTTTTAAAAATTTGCAGATTTCTTTTGAAGGAAAAATGTTTTTGTAGTTTCAAGTTTTTGAAAGTGAAAGGATTTTGTTGTGAGATTTGATAATTTGTCTCATTTTGAGTTAATGTTGAAAAGACAAAAAGATTTTCTTCCAGTTATTCTCTATTTTCAAAGAAATATTTTTTTCTCAAAAGAATTGAATTCTCGAACTCTTTCTTTAGCTATAATTTCATTGAAAGAAAACGAATTGATTATCATTTTTAGGTGCATTTTTAGTGTTTTTGGAAGTTGAGTCTTCACACCATCAAAGTTTCATTTCCGTACCTATTGAGTTAATAAATAGCTCATAAAAGTAACGCTTAATTAAAATTCATCTAGTAATCTTTTTATTTCTAGGGCTCTTATCACCAACATAGCTTAGGCTAGTATCTTGGAGTAGGTAGTAATTAACTCTCCAAGATAGTAAAAACAAACAGGTAGATAAATCTTGTGGTAGGAAATAAATCCAATTGTAATTGGTACAATCTGGGAAGCTTCTCTTAAATAATTCAATAATGAGATCATGTCCAAACCTTTGAGACAATCAATTCTGTTTCATTGCGAAAGATAGAAGATTTTTCACGCATTACAAATGGTAAACCTCGGATTAACCATTGTCGAGGAGCCTGGGGTCACTTGTCGGTAAACCTCGGATTAACCATGTCGAGGAGCCTTCAAGGGGATTGAGCTTTGTTAGTCTGCACTTGCTCATGGGATCGGATCGTAGACTATTCCCCTAGTTGTATTTGTTATTATTGGTAACCTTAGTGTCCAAAAACTTAAGATTATTTCCTAAGCTGATGGTGAAGGAAAGATCTCACTGTACCTGGAGCAGACGTCGACTAGACTCACTTGGACTCTCTGGGGGGGTTCTCTTCACATGAGAGGGTTATGTGAAGAAACTTGTGCTAGTTTGTTTCATTAAGCAGGTTGTCGGGGTAACTGTTCCAACTGCCCTTTCTGTATTAAATTTATACTAAGTTGGATTTCATCCCCAACTAGTGTTTTTAGTACGGTAAGTTTATTGTTTGTGTGTGGTTTGAACTCTTAGATTTTTAAGCGTGTGATTCAGCTGTTTGTTTCTTTAGAGACTTTAGGTGTTTTTATTGAAATTTTTCTTTGTTTGCATGTGATTAGTTAATATTTAATCATGGCGGAATTTCCGAGACAATCCCGGAGACTTCAAGGGAAACCCCTGAATATACACCAGGTCAGCTTGAAGGGCTGCGTGCTCTAGTATCATCTAGTAGCGGTAGGATTAGATCCATAGAAATTGGAACTTCATCTATAGTTGTTCATCCTAATCATCAAACACCCACAACAGAACACATTCAAGAACCCATTTCAGTTTTAGAAGTTACTAGTAGTATTTCTCCTTCCAGTGAACTAGCTAACGAACCTGAAATTTCTAAGCCTGAAACTGAACCTTATGTTTTGGAAACATCCTCATGATTTATTACACCAACTTCTAGTGATCCTGGTTCACCTAGGGTAAGAAATATTTTCACTGAAGATCTTCCATCTGGCCTTATTTCTATTGAAGAACTTACTAGTCCAGATGAAGATTTATCTCTTCCTGAATCCCCTCAGTCTTTAAATCTTAGGGAGCATGAATCTATTTTCTACAGCCCTATTCGAACTGACGCTTGGTATCTATCTTTGACAAACCTTTTAGAGAATCCGGATCTTTCTTTTTCTCCACCTTGAATTCCATTTCATCCTACACTTAGAGGTTACTATCTATCATCCATTATGGCAGGAGAGTCATCCATGTTTTCCCAGACACCGGAAGTATTTTTACACGGTGGTCCTTCTATTCCTTCGAGATATTAGGCTCTGTCTGGTACTTTATCTAGAGCATCTCCTCAACCAATTGAACACGTATTATCATCTGGTCTTAATGGAATTAAAACTGAAACATCGAACGTAGAGAAAATCTTTATGATGTCTGGTAATATTCTGAATCCTCAACCTCAAGGTAGTCAGTTACCGCCTAGAGGACAACTTTAGGGAATTCAATTACCGCCTAGGGGGTAACCTCAAGGTAGTCAATTAATGCCTGTGGGGCAACCTTCAGGCAGTCAGTTACCACCTGGGGGGAAACCTCAAGGTAGCTTTTTCCCAGGACAAACTGTGGAATCATATTATTTTGGAGGACAACCTCAAGGACAGTACATACCTCAAGGTTATCAACCTCAAGGACAGTACATACCCCAAGGTCAACCCCAAACTCAATATGCTCCTTAGGGTCCTTATCAACCCTAGCTTCAGTATGCACCTCAGGGTTATCAACCTCAAGGTCAGTACCCAATTCAAGATTTCCAACAGCCTTCTGGTCAATCATCTGTACAAGGAGCCAGAAATTTACCACTTACTTATCAACCCTACACTAAACCAGGCTATGGTCCTTACGTTCAACCTTCTACGGGACAATACCCTGGAATGAATATGGTGTGAGATCCATCCCAATATCAACAGGCTATGCAGCCTAATGTGCAATTTTCTTCTCAACCTGGACAGTCTTTGGTTTCTGGTCCAACCCAGCAGCCTATTTAGCCTACTATTCAAACTCCTTCACCTAGTTATGTTTATCAGTCTGGGCCTAGTACACCTCAGACTCCGCCTCAAACTGCTGCAAATGCTGCAACATCTATTCAACCTATAACACCCATTTCTGGAGTATCTGTAGCTCTCAGTTCTTCTATCCCTGCATCCGTGAAAATCCCTCAAGTCTATGTACCCCAGTTAGGACCTTCAGTTCAGACTTTGGTTCAGATGACTGCAGGACAAGATGGTACAAGTACAGTGGTCACAAGTCAAACACAATTTGTTGGAAAAATACTGAGAGGGGGGGGGTGAATCAGTATTTAGTGCAGACAACCAAACTTTTCTTTTTCCTTTCTAAAAACCCATACGCTACTTTACTGAATGAAACTAGCGTATATACGTGGATATCATTTACAGAACTCACGTATGTTCAGAGATCTAATTATGTGTTTGAATCTTAACTCAGATCATTGCATTATTCATTCATCAGATGTTTCAGAAATAGTAAAAAGGTGCATACAGAACAAAATAATCATCACACATATGCAACACACATGAACACCAGGATTTTTAGGTGGAAACCCAATTCGGGAGAAAACCACCACTGCCGTTGTTTCAGCATTCAAAATTTATTATTAAGAAAACTTCTTACAATCATGTACTAGTGCAGACTCAAACCAGCACGCAGGCATCCACCTGCAGAAGGCTACAACCTTCTCTCATTTACCATCCTCTCCTGGAAGGGAGCTACAACCCCCTGCACTAGTTTACCAGCCTCTCCTGGAAGGGAGCTACTACCCCCTGATATGAGTACCAGCTTCTACTGGCAGAAAGCTTCCACTTTCATACTGAAGGCTTCAACCATCAGATCCACTACAGACCATGTTTCATCAATTTTAAAACTGGATCAAACAGCTCCAACACAACCCTTTACTTGTCAATAAATAACCTTTGCTCAAAGCTTCAAATAAAACAGTGAAACCACTGTAACCAGAATATCAGATATAACCCAGACTTCAGAATAGATATGTAGAAACACATTCAACCTTCAGCTACCATTAGATCACAAATCATACGCGATTTTATTCAATCAGACCCGCGTATATACGTGCTTTGCAGAAGATGAACCTGCGTATACTTCAGTACATTTTCCAAAGAAAACCCTAACTGCGCATACGCGCTTTTCTTTCCACAGACCCGCGTATACACGCGCTTTTCTTGAAACAAACCTGCGTATAGATCTATAAAGATAAATTTTGCAGTACAGATTAGATCTATATACTTACCCAGATTTCTTCAATCTCTTCAATATGATTGCACCAGGTCTTCTTCACTTCCTTTCAGATCATCCTTGACATTCACCATTTCTAGATCTAGAGATCTTGAGCCTTCATCATGTTGATAGGAGCATCATAGATTAAGATCTATCAATTAGGAACAGGGTTCACCCATACATATATACTTCAGAGTGAAGTATTCATCAAAGCCCAGACTCATGCACCCCCAATGCACAATTATTTTCTTCTCCTTATATAGGTTTACCCTTTTTCAATACCATGAGCCAAAACCACATCTCATCTGATGGTATTCCTGGACAGGATCAAATAGACAACCCAGCGCTCAATACAATGGGTCAATACCATGGTAGTAACCCTTGTTTTTACAAATTTAGAGCGCAATTGAGCATACGCGACTTGGCACGTACTTTTCCACGTGCATACGCTACTTCTCCTAGACAAACATGTGTATGCCTTAAGACACACACTTTTCATCATTATTCTTGCACATGTTGATATTTATTTTTCTAGTACTTCTGCCCTTCTTGTAGAACATCAGATTTACATCATTAATGCATCAAGAACAACTTCATTAAGTAGGTTTCCATCATCTTCATCAAGTGGGTTGCCATCAAGGACAACACTCTGCCAACACTCTGCATCATATTGCAAACAATCTCCCCCTTTGGACTTGATGGCAACCACGAAGGTGTTTGATCACCACAATAGATAGGTACATTGATTATAATCATTACACAATAACCATGTTACTCTCCCCTTATTCAAACACCATGTCACTCTCCCCCTTTGACATCAAGGGCAAAGGGCGGATCAAAACCAACACAAGGTTTTTCTCCTCATGTAGAAGGAAGAGCTCTGCAGATCTGATGTGCACTGAAGTTACCATGCTCCCCCTGAGTTCATGCTGGAAGTTCAAACATATTTTTCAATGAAGTACATGACTCTATAAATCATACATACATCAAATATCCAACCAAGTGGATTTACATAAGAGACTCAAATACCCAACCAAAAAGGGTTTACATATTTTGACTCAACTACCCAACCAAGTGGGTTTACAAATTTGAACAAGTCCTTACATGACTGAATATTACAATTTTACATCATAGGTATCAACATGAACTTTTTCATCAAATTACAAATATGACATTTTATGGCCAATATCACAAAGACCTCAAGAGATATCATATTTCAGAATCATAAGCCAACAATGCATAATACCCAGCAAGGCTATTGCTCCCCCTGAACCTGTACATCTGTTTACTCCTTCATCTCCCCCTTAGCTTGTGCATCCTGAACACTTTTCAATAGAAGATCATCAAGGCATATTTACCCAATATCAGAGAATGAGACAGAAATATAAGAGATAAAACTTCACCAGAGATACCATACAGCATCAGAGATATCAAACAGTGCTGCAGATGTGCTGTAAAATGCTGACCCTAACCAAAAATTGTCAGCAACTGACCATACGCGGATTTCTGTGGATAAACTCGCGTATATACGCGACTGTCTTTCAGGAAACCCGCGTATCCAATTTGATCTTCTAAATTTAAGCAGTTCTGATTTTCTTCACAGCAGAGACTACTCCCAGCTTCTGTCTGAGATATTTGAATGCTTCCCTGGGCAGAGGTTTGGTAAATATATCAGCAACTTGTTCTTTGGAGGGAACATACTCCAACTTCACCTTTTGTTCAAGCACTTGTTCACGTAAGAAGTGATACTTGATGGGAATGTGCTTGGTCTTGGAATGCATAACGGGATTCTTTGAGATACTGATGGCACTTGTATTATCACACATAATGGAATGGGGGTAGTGAGTTTTGAAAATCTTTAAGGTTTGCATGTCCAAAGTTGGTACATGGCTTTGCGACATTGGCAAACACATGTCTTGTCTAACGCTAGATAAACAATAGGAATGCCACTTCACCTGGCGAACCAAGAAAACCAATGAGACTACTCATAGCATACTGCCACTAAGTTCTTTTTAGATCATCAACATTTCCAGCCCAATCTGCATCTGTGTAAGCATGAAGAGTGAGATCAGCATTCTTTGGATACCATATTCCAAAGTCTTGAGTTCCTTGTAGATATTTGAATATTCTTTTGACAGCCTGAAGGTGAGACTCTTTTGGATTAGCTTGGAATCGTCCAACAATCCCAACTGCATGCATAATGTCCGGTCTAGTCCCAGTGAGATAAAGTAGGCTTCCTATCATTGATCTGTATTCTGGTTGATTCACCGTGGGAGAATCATCATGAGAACTGAGGTTACATCCGGTTATCATTGGTGTACTCACAGGTTTGCATTCTTCCATGCCATACTTCTTCAAAATTTTCTTAAGATATTTTTCTTATGATAATAATATTCCATCTGCAGTTTGATGCACTTGCAACCCAAGAAAGAATGTTAGTTCTCCAAGTAAGGACATTTCAAATTCTTGCTGCATGACAAAAGCAAATTTCTTACTCATATATTCTTCATTACTCCCAAAAATGATGTCATCAACATATACAACCCCAATCAATAGTTTATCATTTTCAACCTTTGTGTATAAGTTGCTATCAGCAGACCCCTTTGAAAATCCTTGTTGATGAAGATATTTGTCAAGACGATAATACCATGCCCTTGGAGCTTGTTTGAGACCATATAGAGCCTTTTTAAGTCTACAAACAAGATTTTCATCATTTCCCAAAATGAATCCTTTCGGTTGTTCTATGTAAACTTCTTCTTCTAGATCACCATTGAGAAAGGCAGATTTAACATCCATTTGATAAACTTTGATTTGTTGAAAACTTGAAAAAGCAAGAAACATTCTTATGGCTTCAAATCTAGCTACAGGAGAAAAATTTTCTTCAAAGTCTATACCTTCTTGTTGAGTATACCCCTTGCAAACCAGTCTAGCTTTGTTTCTTATAACATCCACATTCTCATTTAACTTGTTCTTGAATATCCATTTAGTTCCAATGACATTTTTATCATGTGGTCTTGGCACCAATTCCCAAGTGTGATTCTTTTCAATTTGATCAAGCTCTTCATTCATAGCTTGAATCCAACATTCATCTTTGCAATCTTGATTGACACTGTGTGGTTCAATTGTGGATAGAAATGCCAGATAGCTAGAAGATCCCACAAGAGTCCTCCTTGTTTGTACACCTGATTCCTTGTCCCCCAAAATTTGAGATTCAGGATGATTCTTTTGAACATATCTGGATGGAGCCTTTTTAGATAAATCATCTTCAGGTTCTTCATTGGATCCACTGTCTATATCATTTCCATTTGATGTAGAAGGACAAAAATCACCATCATCTTCTTCTGTTGCTTGTTTTTCTTCTTTAGGAGCTGCAAGAGACTCATCAATAACAACATCAATACATTCAACAATCTTTCGAAGCCTTTTATTGTAACATTTGTATGCTCTGCTTGTAGATGAGTAACCAAGAAGTATCCCTTCATCTGATCTAGGTTCAAACTTGCCAAGCTTTTCATCATTATTTTTGATAAAGCATTTACTTCCAAAAATTATAAAATGCTTCACAGAGGGAGAATTACCATACCAAAGTTCATATGGAGTTTTGTCACTATTTACCCGAACATGTGCCTTGTTGAGAATGTTTGCTGTTGTATGTGCTGCTTCTCCCCAGAACATGTCAGGAGTTCCAGAATCATCAAGCATAGCTCTAGCCATTTGTTGAATTGTTCTATTCATTCTTTCTGCTACGCCATTTTGTTGTGGAGTGCCTACTACAGAGAACTGTCTTTTTATGCCATGTTGTTCACAAAATTCAAAGAATTAATTTGATGTATATTCTCCTCCTTGATTAGATCTAAGACACTTGATTTTTAGATCTAATTCATTTTCTACCAATGCTTTGAATATCTGAAATTTTTCAAATGCTTCATCTTTGTGTTTAATCAACCCGATCCAACACATTCTAGAGTAATCATCAATAAATAAGATATAGTATTCTTCCCCACGTGGTGAATTTTTCCTCATAGGTCCACATATGTCAATATGAATGAGTTCAAGAGGCTTACTTGATGATCCTTCTTTGGCATTAAATTGTACTCTGGTCTGCTTATCGAATTGGCAAGATTTGCATATGATAATCTCTGGTAGAGTAATATTGGGAAGACCACGAACAGCTTGAAGTCTGCTTGCTTTGTTGATTTGAGAGAAGCTTAGATGCCCTAGCCTTCTATGCCATAGCCAATTTTCTGAAGATTTGCTCAAGTAACATTGATCTTTGCAGTTCTTCAATACATACAGGTTTCTTGGAGTTCTTTTCCCTTTTATAATAGTTTTACCTGTATCAAGATCACGAACCACACATTCTTTTGAACTAAAGACAACTTCTGTTCCTTGATCACACATTTGACTTACACTTAACAGGTTATGCCTTAATCCATCCAAATACATGACATCATTAGCCTTCACCTTTTCTTTTAGAAACACAGACCCTTTTCCTTTAATTAAAGCAGGAGTATCATTTCCAAATGTAACTTTCTTTTCATTTTCTAGAGCATTATATGCAAGAAGTTTGCGTTTGTCACCTGTCATGTGTCTTGAGCACCCACTATCAATGTACCATTGATTTTATTCACCTTCTGCAAATAATGCTATTCCAAAATTTTCATCCTGTAATTCCTTCTTTTTCCATACGTTGGAACTTGAAGGAGAATGTTGTTTTGGCTGGACTTTGCTCCTACATTCAGATTCTTCATGGCCAAAGTTATTGCAATAAGAACATTCAACTTCATTTTGAAGAGGAGAAAAGTTGTTATAGGTGTTATTATTAGGTTTAATATCCATCCTTTTCTTTCTTGCTTCTCTTGTCATGATGGTTTTATATGCAACACAATGAACAACTTTATGACCAAAATTGTGACATGAGAAACATTTTCCATTGAAGTAGAAATTTCTGCGATCATGAAATCTTCTGTTTGAATTTACCTGTTGATTTTTGCTTCTTTGAGAGATATCCCTTGTATTGTGATGATCATGCTTTACCTGTAAAGATTCTTTATTCCCTTGCTGAGTGGCTGAATGAAGTAAACCAGTTGTAGCTGCTTTTAGATAATTTGGTGCAGAAGCCTGAGAAGATTCTCTGGTATATCCAAGACCTGTTAATAAGAGGAGAACGTTGAACCTTGATAATCTCATCTAAGGTTTCAGATCCTTTAGCAAATCTAGGATTCAGATTCTTTACTTTCTCAAGTTCTTTTCTTAGACTTACTACTTCAAATTCTAATTTTTCATTATGTTTCTTTGCTTCTTCATTTTTCCTTTTCAGAGTCTCTATGATTATTTTACTTTCTTCCAAGCATATTTTGAGTTGATTGTTTTGATCAAGAAAATCATTGTCATCTAGAGAATCCACAAAAGCATCCTTATCGTCTCTAGAATTATTTTCAAATGCCATGAGAAGTCTAAGATCTTGTTCACATTCTTCTTCGCTATCAGATAACCCATCACTGTCTTCATTTGTATAGTAGCTTTTCTTAGAGCTAGATCGATTCTTATTCCTTCTTGCTACTTCTTTCTCTTTAGCAGATGTTTCTTTATAAGGAAATTTTGCAGCATAACGACCAAATCTTCCACAATTGAAACATTTGAAAGGAAGCTTACCTTTGAATCTTCCGGTTCCTAGTTGGAGTCTTCTCACAAAGTTTGCCTCATCTTCTTCTGAGATATATCCTGATCCTTTCGATTTTTGAACTTCTTTCCCTTTTGTAGAAGCTTTAAAAATAGCTTCTTTGACTTCATATGGTCCTCCTCTCCTCATTTCATAAGCAGTCAATATGCCATGAAGTTGCACCACAGAAGTATTTTGAATATCCTGTTTTTCTTCAAGGGCAGAAACTTTTGATTCAAATTTTTTCGTTAGCGATCGTAAAATTTTCTCAACCAAAGTAGTGTCGGATATTGTTTCACCCAGATTTCTCATATGATTTACAACATCATCAATACGTAAAAAGAAACTGGCAATACTCTCATCACCATGCATCTTTAAATTTCCATATTCAATTCTGAGAGTTTGGAGTTTTGCACTTTTTACCTTTACGTCGCCTTCATAACTTAGAATGATTTTGTCCCATATTTCCTTTGCCGTATTCAGCTGCATGACTTTGAAAAATTCTGATTCAGTTAGACTTCCTGTTATAGCATTGACCGCTTTTGCGTTTGATTCATAATTCTTCCTTTCAGTTGGATCTGTTGGTGTAGCAGCTGGATATTGATATCCTTGTTCAACAATGGCCCATACATCAGCTCCCATAGACTGAAGATAGGATCTCATCCTTACTTTCCAGAAGATTAAATTGCTTCCATTGAAGAGTAGGGGCTTGATAGATGTTGTTCCCTCATGATTGCTCATCTTGCTTGATCTTCCTTCTAGCGGCTAAGATTTTTCAGAAGGACCTGCTCTGATCCCAATTGTTGGAAAAACACTGAGAGGGGGGGGTGAATCAGTATTTAGTGCAGACAATCAAACTTTTCTTTTTCCTTTCTAAAAACCCATATGCTACTTTACTGAAGAAAACTAGCGTATATACGTGGATATCCTTTACAGAACTCACGTATGTTTAGAGATCTAATTATGTGTTTGAATCTTAACTCAGATCATTGCATTATTCATTCATCAGATATTTCAGAAACAGTAAACAGGTGTAGATAGAATAGAATAATCATCACACATATGCAACACACATGAACACGAGGATTTTTAGGTGGAAACCCAATTCAGGAGAAAACCACCGCTGCCGTTGTTTCAACATTCAAAATTTATTATTAAGAAAACTTCTTACAATCATGTACTGGTGCAGACTCAAACCAGCACGTAGGCATCCACCTGCAGAAGGCTACAACCTTCTCTCATTTACTAGCCTCTCCTAGAAGGGAGCTACAACCCCGTGCACTAGTTTACCAGCCTCTCCTGGAAGGGAGCTACTACCCCCTGATATGAGTACCAGCTTCTACTGGTAGAAATCTTCCACTTTCATACTGAAGGCTTCAACCCTCAGATCCACTGCAGACCACGTTTCATCAATTTTCAAACTGGATCAAACAGCTCCAACACAACCCTTTACTTGTCAATAAACAACCTTTGCTCAAATCTTCAAATAAAACAGTGAAGCCACTGTAACCAGAATATCAGATATAACCCAGACTTCAGAATAGATATGCAGAAACACATTCAACCTTTAGCTACCATTAGATCACAAATCATATGCGCTTTTATTCAATCAGACCCGTGTATATACACGCTTTCCAGAAGACTAACCCGCGTATACTTCAGTACATTTTCCAAAGAAAATCCTAACTATGGATACGCACTTTTCTTTCCACAGACCCGCGTATACACGCGCTTTTGTTGAAACGAACCTGCGTATAGATCTATAAAGATAAATTTTTCAGTACAGACCAGATCTATATACTTACCCAGATTTCTTCAATCTCTTCAACAAGATTGTGCCAGGTCTTCTTCACTTCCTTTCAGATCATCCTTGACATTCACCATTTCTAGATCTAGAGATCTTGAGCCTTCATCATGTTGATAGGAGCATCATAGATTAAGATCTATCAATTAGGAACAGGGTTCACCCATACATATATACTTCAGAGTGAAGTATTCATCAAAGTCCAGACTCATGCACCCCCAATGCACAATGATTTTCTTCTCCTTATATAGGTTTACCCTTTTTCAATACCATGAGCCAAAACCACATCTCATCCGATGGTATTCCTGGACGGGATCAAATAGACAACCCAACGCTCAATACAATGGGTCAATACCATGGTAGTAACCCTTGGTTTTACAAATTTAGAGCGCAATTGAGCATACACGACTTGGCACGTACTTTTCCGCGTGCATACACTACTTATCCTAGACAAACACATGTATGCCTTAAGACACACACTTTTCATCATTATTCTTGCACATGCTGATATTTATTTTTCTGGTATTTCTGCCCTTCTTGTAGAAAATCATATTTACATCATTAATGCATCAAGAACAACTTCATCAAGTAGGTTGCCATCATCTTCATCAAGTGGGTTGCCATCAAGGACAACACTCTGCCAACACTCTGCATCATATTTCCAACACAATTCATGTATCAACCGTACCAAGGATAGCCTCAATTCAGTCCCGTTTCACAAAATATGAATTATCAGTATCAACTGTACCCTGGCTATACTTATCAATAGCCTCAACAACCCCAGTTTGGTCCAGTTAATCCTGGTTACCCAGGAGGTTACACAATTCCTAATGAAAATTTGATTCCCAGTTATCTTGGGTATCCTCCTCCCAGAACTGCTTTGGCTACTCAAGGTTTTCGCAACCCTAACGATCAGTTACCATTTATTGCAACTTTGGATTTACCTGATTTGACGCACCTTACGAATGATCCAATTTTTTATTATCTCTACTGGCCGCCAATGCCGCATAAGTTGCCCAGTGATATACCAAAATTCGAAGGTAAGTCAGGAGATGATCAATAGAATCACGTTATGACTTATCACCTATGGTGTGCGTCTAATTCAATAATTGATGATTCAATTCGCTTATGTCTTTTCCAAATAACTCTTTTTGGTCTTACAGCCAAATGGTACATTGAGTTACCACGAGGCTCTTTTAATAATTTCAGTCAGTTATGAACTGCCTTGTTGACTCATTTTCAGTTGCCTGTCAAATGCGACAATGGCACGGAACTATTAACTTCACCAAAGAAATCCACATCCACATATATTTCTGTTCATATTCATGAATGGCGACTTAGAAGGAATTTGGTGAAAGTTTACATTCCGGATCAAATTTTGGCGGAATGGTTTATTAAATCATTGTTACAAAAAATCACTGAAGACTTAGCTAAGGCCAAAGTTGTTACTAAAGAGGAAGTGATTGCTCAAGCTCAGTACCTTGACCTCGTTTATATGCAATCAAGTACTTTACATGAAAAAATCCCCAATATTCCAAAACAAGGTCAAATAGCTACAGCTCCTTCAGGGTCTCATGACACTGATGGTATGATTGGTATAGTCAATACTAAAAGCAAGAAGAAATATTCAAATAA
The DNA here is from genome assembly GCA_034641835.2 of Pinus albicaulis. Classification (NCBI taxonomy): domain Eukaryota; kingdom Viridiplantae; phylum Streptophyta; class Pinopsida; order Pinales; family Pinaceae; genus Pinus; species Pinus albicaulis. The sequence continues at coordinate 118,193 of JAXQQM020087506.1, forward strand.
TTATTCTCCTATTATAACTTTACCTTATTCCCTGAAAGGAGAATCTTCCCTTGAAATTTCTACCGACATTCATGTCATAGAGACATCTACGACGAAATCTAAATTCAGCGGTAAAAATAAAGGGAAGAATTAAAAAAAAAGGAATTCAAAGAGAAAACTGATAAAAACGAATCCAATGACGAAAAATGCAAACCTCACTATCCTTGTTACATTTGTGACGAGGATCATTTTACTAAGGAATGCCCACATTGAGCAGAGGTTGCAAAATTCGTTAAAGGTTCACAACAACTTGTTGTCTTGAAGGACCCTTTTCCAACTCAAGATAGTAAGATGGTTGGTTCCACCTCGAATGGCACAGAAGAACCTATTCTGATGATGTCTCATGTAAGGATTACTACGCGATCGCAAGATTATGGTACTAAGAATCCTGTTGATGGTAAAGAAACAGAGTCTTCTAGTGCAAACACATCCACTACACCTCCTCCTGTTTCTGGTCCGCTACAGATCGAGAAACCAAATCCAGACTTAATAATCAAACCGCCTGCTAAAGGTGTTCTTCGTAAATCAGCTTTCAATCCACATGCGAGAGCTACTCAGAATTACAACATTGTTGAAGATTTAGCTATTTCCCCTTCAGTGATGTCGGCTTTGGAAGTGCTATAGTCATGCTCAGCATAGCGTAAATTACTTTTGTCTACCATAGGAGCTGTCGATATTCAGGATTCAAACCTTATAATCTTCGATTTAAAGAATAGTACACCCCGCCTACCTCACCAAATGGCTTTCCAAATTCTAGTGTTAGTAAAAGATAGACCGATCTTTCGAACTGTGATTGATGAGGGAGCTTCAACGTGTATTATGTCGATCCAGTGTTGGAAATCACTCGGTTCTCCTACACTCAATAAGTCTCCGAAAATTCTAAAGGCTTTTGATGGCCGAGGTTTCCACCCTTTTGGTATTTTGTAGGATTTACCCATAGGGGTCGAAGGTAAAACCTTAAATCTAGATGTGGAAGTGGTTGATGCCCATCTAGATTACAACATTCTCCTGGGTCGTAGTTGGTCTTATGCTATGACTGTTGTTGTTTTTTCGATCTTTCGGCTCATAAAATTTCCACATCAAGGAAGGATCATTACAATAGATCAGTTAACTTATTTTTCTTCCGATCCAGCCTCTACAGAAACAATCCAACACGTTGGTAAAGTGGTTATCCCTTACAAGGATGTTGGAGTAGGTTTGATTAAAGATTCTGGTTTACTAAGAACTTTTTCCTTTCCCCATCCTAACGTATCGCCTTGTACCACAAATATTCATATGATTTCTTCAGATACTGTTATGTTTGATGATCTTTGGATAGTACCTTCTAACTCCGAGTTAGATTCATTTGATGGCATGATGCCTTTGAGTCCATTTGAAATTGCATATCAGGCTGTACAGTCACTTTCCGATCTTTCTTCAACCAAAACTAATCTAATGACTGGGATCCATGAGGAATCACTTTCTATATCTAGTTCAACCACAACGACATTTCCTGATCTTGTTCATACTGATGAGCAGATTCGTGAAATTTTGTCTATTGACGATTTACCATGGGAAGATCTACATCACCGATCTCCATTTTTACCTGAGCTCGATCATTTTGAATATGATTTCGCTTCTATTTTTACTGCTGAATATGTCAAAGAACCGCAAAATCCATTGTAGAATCCTAATTCTGAGTTAAATTTGGAAAATATCTCTCGAACGATTCCAATTGACATTTCAGTAATGCTAGGAATAATTGAAAACATTCATATAGGTGCTTGTTGTACGGAAGATGAAATTCAAACTTGTAAAGCCCTCTTTCAAGAATTTCGTGATGTGTTTGCCTGGTCCTATGAAGAAATGCCAGGAATCGATTTGTCAATTGTCGTACATGAAATCAAGACTTACCCAGATTCGAAACATGTCCGTCAACGTCTACGTCAAATACATCCTAGAAAAGGTACTGCTATCAAAGCTGAAGTTGAAAAATTACTTCGTGCAGGTTTCATTTATCCAATTCCTTTAACTGATTGGGTATTGAATATTGTTTTTGTTACTAAAAAACAAGGAACGATACGAGTATGTATCAACTATAGGGATATTAATAGAGCTTGTCCTAAAGACAATTATCCAACCCCCTATATCGATCAAATAATTGATGATTTTGCTGGCAGTGAAATGTTTTCCTTTATGGATGGTTTTTCCGGTTACAATCAAATAAACATACTCCCTGCTGATCAACCAAAAATAGCTTTCATTTGTCTGTGGGGGACATTGTCTTATTAGAAACTACCTTTTGGATTGAAGAACGCTGGAGAAACTTTTTAAAGGGCTATGTCTTATGCATTTCATGACATTAAGCACATTGTGCAGCCTTATCTTGATGATTTACCTGCTCATTCATCGTGTAGGGTCAACCATATCACTCACTTACGAGCTATATTTATGAGATTTAGGCATTATTGAATTAGGTTAAATCCACACAAATGTGTTTTCTGTGTAGAATCGGGTCGCTTACTGGGATTTGTTGTTTCGAAAGCAGGAATTCGCATTGATCCGTTGAAGGTCGAAGCTATTTTCAATTTACCTCCTCCTTCGACTCTACGCCAACTCCAAATTTGCAGGGGAAAGCAAACTTTTTATGTGAGTTCATTCCTAACTACGCCGAGCTAACAAATGGTTTTACCCGATTGTTGAAACAGAACATTCCATTCTTTTGGTATGAGATCACTGATCGATCTTTTAATGCACTTAAATACGCGTTGACCCATGCACCATTATTACATCCTCCCAACTACAAGCAGGACTACATTTTGTACCTCGCCGCCTCTCATTCCACAATTGGGATGGTTTTAGTTCATGAAGACAAATCTAACACTGAACATGTGATTTACTATCTTAGTCTAAATCTGCATCCGACTAAGATATTTAGACACTACATATTATTATGCAAAACCACAGTAATTTCTGAATGTAACCCTATGATGTAAATTTTAACCAAACAATTGCTAGGGGGAAAGTATTCCAAATGGATAGTTATCCTGCAGGAATTTGACTTGGAGTTTGAAAAATCCAAGGCTAAGAAATATTTGGTTTTTGCTAAACTGATGTGTGATTTCCCCTCTACTGATACTGAAACTGTGGCGGAGGAGCCCATTGCGGATGAATCCTTGTTTCTTATCAGTACTCTTTATCCTTGGTATGGGGATATTATCGTTTATCACCAAACCCAATATTTTTGGCCTGAAATCTCATGATCTCAGTGACGAAAAATACGTTTCCAATCCCAATAAGACAATATTATTTGTGATACACTCTATCGCCGTGGAGCAGATTTTGTTTTCCGACGCTGTCTTACTCATGAAGAAGCTGAAAAGGTTTTAAATGACTGCCATTATGGAGCATGTGGTGGCCATATGTCTGGGTATGCCACAACCCAAAAGATATTGCGTGCTGGTTATTTCTGGCTGTTGTTATTCAAAGATTGTATCTATGCAGTCCAGAAATGCCACAATTGTCAACTCTTTGATCATAAGATGTGTGCGCCACCCACTCCTCTTCACCCTATAATTGCTGTCGGTCCTTTTGCAAAATGGGGTATTAACTTTATTACATGTAACCCTCACTCGGCCAAGGGGCATGCGTATATTATCTTAGCAGTAGATTATTTTACAAAGTGGGCTGAGGCGATGCCTACATTTTCGGCTGACGGAAAGACTGTTGCAACTTTCGTATTCAATCACATAATTTCTAGATTCAGTGTTCCTCAAGCCATTATTACAGATCATGGAAGTCATTTTCGAAATATCATGATGACTAAACTGACAGATCAATTTGGCCTGTGCCACGATAGTTCTACTCCATATTATCCGCATGCCAATGGTCTGGTTGAAGCTATCAATAAAGTTTTAGTCACTATGATCAGAAAAATTATTTGTATCCATAAGAAGAATTGGAATTCCATGTTATTTTCAGCACTTTGGGCATATCGAACCTCGGTAAAAACATCAACTAGTTTCACTCCCTTTCAACTGGTTTACGGTTTGGAATCTGTGTTGCCGATTGAATGCGAAATTTCATCATTAAATCTAGCCATAGAATTACTCCCAGCTACGTCTGAAGAGGAGAAATTTTTTTTGTACTTGGCTCAGCTAGATGAGAATCGACGAAATGTTTCAATAGCAAAAGAGACTCATGTCAAATGAATAAAAGCTCAGTATGATAGAAGTGTTACCCCTCGTAATTTTTCAGAAGGAGACCTATTCTTAGTTTATGATCAAGCCAACAATAAGCTAGGAGCTGGAAAATTCATGCCTATGTGGCATGGTCCTTTCATTGTTAAGCGAAAGCTAGCAAAAGGGGCCTATGAGCTGATAGATTTCGACAGTGTCCCTTTAGATAAACCCAGAAATGGGCTTTATCTGAAGAGATATTATGCTTAAACTTGGTGTGGAGATTTTTTTTGTTAGATTAGATTTCTTTACTACTGGTGTGTCTTAGATTAGAAAAGTGTGCCTAGTTTAGAAGTGTGTTTTGTCACTATTCCTTCTTATCTGAGTTTTACTCTTGATATTGCAGATGTCGATGTCTCTTCAAACCTACATTGGTTTTGCTGATGGTGCTTGTCGTAGTACACAGAATATTTCTTTCGCAGCTTGGGTTATCTATTCACCCTCTAACAAGTTGGTATCCATGCATGGGGTAAGCCTTGGTCAAACAATGAATAACATTGTAGAGTATAGTGCAGTGATTGAGTTATTATCTGAATCCATATCATTTGGAATTCAGAGTTTGATTGTTAGGTTGGATTTTGAACTTGTTGTATTAAAACTTAACAGGGTTTATGCCATTAGAAATCCAGTGTTATTACGGTTATTTTTAAGAGTTTTTCTCTTGGAACGTGAATTTGATTACATTGAATATCAACGTATTCCAAGACATTTAAATACATTAGTAGATGTAGTTTCTTCTAGTATGATAAATCGACATTTGCAATAATCAAAACAGTAAATTAAAAAACATTCATAACATGTACACAGATAGCCGGTAAATAGTGATATATCATAGTATAGAAGTATTTCAAAAAATATACATCATCTTCGATCATAGGTTAGAAACACCTTATGATCGGCAAAAATAGTAATACAAAAGGTCAAAAATATGAGTCTACAACATGATCATCCTATCACTAAAGGTGATCACGATAAGAGACCACTGCCCGGTCCACCCTACATAGGAACCTTCTAAAAGGTCCTGGGACACCAATCATGTATCTCTGTAATCTGAGAGTAATATCATCTATGTCCGTCTCTAGAATTTCTAGAGTCAGAAACTCTAGGTGATGCTCTAAATCAGACAGGATCTCTGCTGATTGGCCTGCTGGGGCTAGTACGGCTGCAGCTGGTTGTCTCCTTTCATAAGGCTCGAGATGGGCTAGTCGTCATGGACCCAAATCTGCATTTAAAAATTTTGGTTCTTAATTTCAAGACAATTAAAATACAAAAAAAATTAGAACTTAGAAATTTTTGAAGATGATTTTACCTGATTCATCCCACAATTCCCCTGCTGGGAGAGTCATCTCTCGGTCACCGCAGAAATCTATCCCGGCGTATGGAAAGTCCTCTATAACAAAAAGTTGGCATTCTAGCCAACGAAAATATGAAGGAGGAAATCGAACAATCTCGACGCCCTCAATAGCATGACAGGCCATCAATGCAACCCAACGAACCATGCTAGGTTCTCGAGGTCGACCGACATCAACAGGAATTTTCTGCGGAGCTAACAGGGGGATCCTCTCTAGAGAAAAGATTACTACAATGGATCCATATCCAAAGTTATTTAGCTTTCCATTCTTTTCTCTGGTTAGTTTGCCTTTTACATTGGCCAACACATCTTCGCACCAGTTGAAAATGGTGCCTCAAAAACAGTCTACAACAATGCGCATCTGGGAATCGGTAGCCACATGCAATGTTGCACTCCCACAGAGTCTGGTAATAGTAAATGCAATAAATTTTAACTTGGGACGGATGATAGTTTTTATGTCAATCCATTTGTCCCTAGGGCCTGCCTGACAATTACAGAAATCTTGTCGAAGACTAGCGACAGTCTGGCCACCTGGCCTAGTCCCAAACAAAGAAATTTGTTCGCCCCTCTTGGACAAACCAGTCAGAAAATAGATATCCTCCAGCTAAATTTTGATCAGGTGGCCACCAATAATGAAACATTGGTCCTGTACGTTCCACCTGTTCACCAGCCATGTTAGGAGATCTACCTGTGCCGTCATGCCTTGAATGGCCCAGAATTTATACAAACCGCATGCTCTTAATGCCTACATTGTAGGAAAATGGAGCATTGCGTGTCATCTACGTCTTCATGCTCACGTTCTCTCCAAATTAGCAGCTTGTATCTCCTACAATGCATAAAAAGATATATTAGAACAATCTAATTTGAAAAATTTTGGGCGGCAATTGAGAAATTTATGTTTGAAATTTAATTGCGCGGGGTCTGCACTTTATCCTCATACACAGTGCGTAGGAACGCACGGGCACTATGAGACAAGTGCAGACCCACGAATTTTTTCTATGTAAGAAAAATTTCGGGTCCGCAAGGCCCGCATGTTGCACCTGTGGACCCCCGCGAGCAATTTTTTAAACATATTTTTCTCTAAAAAATGAAATCTAAAGCCTAAAAATGAAATAAAAACAAATGAAATGCAAGATTAAGAGGTCATGGATTACCTGGAGCTGAGGGTTCTCGATTTCTTCGGACAGATTTTCCAGGATTTTCACAGGAACTTTTTTACCCAAAAGCTTTTACTTTTCACTCTAAACTCGAACGGTAAAAATGAAGTTAGAAAAGCCTCTTTTATAAGTTTTTTCGGATAAATGAATTTTCAATTTGTTTATTTTTCACTTTAAAAAGGTTATTTTCGAAAGAATTTTTATTAATCTAAAACATGTATGTGTAATGTTTCAAGTTTTTGTGCAGAAATTGGATTTTTTCAGGAGAATTGATCATTTTTCAACAAAGAGCATACTTTTATCACTTTTTCGGACTCTTTCAAAAAATTTACGAAAAAGAGAAACATTGGCGTCCTCTTTTAAGCCCTTTTTAGACTCTCTAAACATGAAAATATTGCCGAGTACTTGATTATTCGAACTTGTTAAAGTAAATGAATGATCGTCCCTTCAATATAAGTTTACCCGTTTTACAGACTGAAATGGACTATTTACAGAAAAGGTATACATTGAATAATTACAGTCAATAGAGTTCTCTCTCGCATTATTTTATCCTTTTTCGGGCTTGAGGGACTAAAATTACGAAAAATTACACCCACGGAGTTTTCTTAATTTTTGCTTCTGACTCCCTAAAATTGAAAAACATTGAGTTTATCCTATACTATGTTAGCCATCAGTATTTTTTGCATGTTAGTGATGACTATATCTTCAGCTGAGTTTTCTAGAAACTGATTTCCTTATGTCAATATGTCATCCAGAAAACCCTCCCAAAACTTTTTTCGCCTTTCTACCTATTCATTCCACCCCTGGCAAAACCACAACCTCCTTGTCAACAATCCTATCTAACCTCAGCCTTATTAGTCTGCCCATCAGCTTTAAAACGCAAATCCACATCTGTTTCAAAGGTCTCCCCTATGTTAGGAAGTGGCGTTTAGGACATTTCACCTTTGGCAATCATCAAAAAGCCAAAAAAGCCCTCATCTGCAGCAGACCTACCATGACTGATCCCTTAATTTGCAAATGAAGTTGACAAACAGCCTTAAGTCACGCCACTCATATTCCCTAGGTCTCAGCACTGCATTAAGCCCATTCTCAAGCTGACTAGTAGGTTTTTCATTGTGTTCTATGGTTCTACAAAGACAGGAAATATATTTCATCTCATGGAGTAAATGTTTGAGTTTACAGTTAGAAGAACAGCTGCTTCTAAGTGTATTATGAGCCTAAGATGAAGCTGCAAAACAACAGTCACTCATCAGGACCTTACAAGCTCTTTCCAGCATAAAAATAACAGTAATAAAGGGTTGCCACTGTCGCAGCAAATGGTAAAATTGTCAAGGCCCAGAACCTCCTTCATTACAAGCAGAGGGTTAGGGCGCCTCCTTCATCCATAAGCAGAGGGCGCAGGCCAGTATTGACTCAAAAGGTGGCAAAGATCCAGGTTTGTCCTTACTGAAACAATGAAACAATATCTTCAGGTTTCATGAATGTAATTGCTGGTCATAACAGGAATGTATTGGAAATATGATCAATTCAAAGAAAAGGGAGTTTGGCCTGATAAAGAAGCTCATCTCAAACTTGCAAACCATATGGATTATTGAACTCTAGGAGGACCTGTCATCAGTAAACATTCCAAAGCATAAGGACCCTGTCTATCCACAAGATCAAATAGAACAGATGATAATCAGTGCCATTACACAGGCAGGAGAAAGTGCTTGGTTTTTTCAAGGAAACACTGACCTTCATAGTCACAAAGTTTGTTTGTTAAAATGATCAATCATAAGATGCAACAAGCCAAATGTTTGATTCACCCTTAGGACAAGGCAAGGAGGCAGTATTACTCTGGCTAGGGTTTCTGCTGACACACAATGAGGCTTGCAAATGAACATGCTTAGACTGATGTTTTCCAAGTGGTCTACTTAACATCACCTTCAGAAAAGGCTGTCTCGAAAAAAGAATTGTTGAAAAACCTTCAAACACCTTATCTAATGAAGAGCCTCCTCTATGCGGCTGTGGGAGTAGAGGCCAAACCATCACAGGTGTCAAACCATTGATGCAAGAAAGGCTAATAATTAAAGATCAAACAAGGTCACTGCTACGATGAATGACAAATTTTCCGATATCAAACAGATACTGACACTTATTTTTAAAGAACTAATTACCGGGACAAAGACATCTAGTTGAAAGGAGAAGGTATTGAACATATTGTATGCTATGACTGCCCAAGGAGCAGTTGATTTAAAAGGGGTTAAAGACATTCCATGATCACCTATCCAGAAATCTAAGGAAATCCTTTCTGAGCAAACAAAGAAGTCTGGGGTGAAAGGATGCAACCTAAAAAAGACACTTACAGTCCAGAAGGAAACCTGTAAATCACCTAGGGACCAAGATTGTTAAATCGATTAAACATTACCTTGGGTGGTCTCCTGTAAGTGGTAAAGCAGCTTTCAAATGCCTTTGACAGTTTTTGAATGACCTTTCTTTTGTTTACATTATCACTTAAAGTGCCAAAAAGAGGGAGAAAGTCGAAATTTTGAAATGTCTCTCTTATGAGAACATGAATGTAACTTCGTGAGTAGGCAAAGCAGATTTGAAGGATTATCACTGTTTAAAAAGCAACTTGATACAAACACGGTTTTGTATCATTTAAAAAGGGGCGGATATATACATTCAAAGTGACCGTTTGATATTTATTCGAAAATGATATGAGGTTGAAAATGTCAAAAGAATGGAATAGGGAAATAAATAAGTCACTTTCGAAATTCAAAAACCAATTGCCACAGCTCCCAAGCATCACAGCGTGTTTTCAAAAGAATTGAGGTTTTCTGCATTTGTTTTAGGGCGGCGCGACAGGCCTGGAAAGTGGCGCGACGTGCCTGGGCGTCATTTTGCGAAGAGTTTTAACGTCGGCGCGACGTGCCTGTAGGCGGGCGCGACGTGCCTGTAGGTGCCCGCCCGACCACCCGACAGGCCCGACAAGAGTTTCCTCTGCGCGACGGGTTTGTTATCAAAGTTGCCGCGCGTCTTTTTCAAGATGTCCAAGGTTTCTTACCTCCTTTCAAGCAAACATCCATCAAGTTTAAGGTATTCTACGAATACCCCATCAAATGCAAAGTGTTGATAAGTAACCGAAATGTTTGAAAAACCTAGACATTGCCATTATAGCTAAAAACAAGGGCAGTTTTTCTATACAGTGAGATGAGGTGATTGCGATACCGGTTTTTTATGGTTGAAAACCAGTTTGTGTCGTTTTCAAATCATTGTATTTATTGACAGCAGATGGTTTCAAGAACAGATGACTGCTGCCTATCTCACAAACACACCTTTGTAACAAACTGACCCCACTATTTCACTAGATTTCACTACTGTAAGTTTGTTGGCAGAGAGTTTTTAAGGGTGGGCAAGGCCATTTTTCTGAAGGCAGGGGCTTTGGATGGTTGAATTCAAACATCAGAGACAGGAACATAGAGGAAATGATCGATTTTTGAACCTACAAGCAAAGGTGTCCTTCACAAAGCACTATGCACTGATTTTACAATCTAACTTAAGACTGCCTTTTTCAATTGCACTACATTGTATCACTCTGAAGCTTTGTTGACAGAGGAATTCTGAGGGTAAAATAAGGCTATTTTCTAGAAGGCTGGGTTGTTGATGATTGGGCATTTGTTGATGATCAAGTAAACATTAGAGGCAGGGGTATATAGATGTATGGATGGACTTTTTAAACTCACAGAGCAGAGAGTTTGTTTCCTAAAAACCACTGTTGCACTTACTTTTTCACCTAAACTAAGTCTGCTTGTTCATTACACTACATTGTCATTCTGAAGATTGTTGGACAGAGTTTTCTGAAGGTGAAACAGGTATTTTGTTGATACTGGGCATTTGTTGATGATTAAGATTATTGATGATCAAGTAAACATCAAGGGCAGAAAGTTATAAAGGTTAGATTGACTTTTAAAAATCACATGAAAGGTTTTTCTCTTAACACAATGGGCTATTTTTTTCACCTAACCACAAGGTCTCTTTCTTTTCCCACTGTCTGGTCTCCACAGAAGTCTGCTGACAGGGGCATGTTTCAAGGTAAATGACCTAAAAGAGCAGGGTTATAACTTTTGAAGGCTGGTTTCAAAGACAAAATACAAGTGCAAGGTGCCCCACAAAAATCACAAGGGGTGATTGTTCAAGACCGTGCACAAAGAATCTACAAAGCGCTTTCAGGACATAAAAGTTACCGCAAGAAGGACATAGCTAGCTGCATCCAACTGAAGAATCACAGTTACTAAGTGTTGAGGGGGCTGTGGGTTCAACAAAGCATTAAAGCAGGCTTCTCATCCAACCACAAGAACCATATCTGCCCATACAAAGATAATGGCTATTTTCATTTGTTAAAACAGCATTGCTTCATAAAAAGGCAAAGCTGTTTTTCCAAAGTACATAGTTAGGTCAAATGCCCAAAGAAAGACAAACAGAGCAACATGACAAACAGAAGATTTCAAAGGCATAGCAGAACCAGAGGAGGATAGAAGCCAAACATCAGCAGCCTGTACCTGCTTAAGGAACAACATGGGGATACATCAAGAAATGCTAGCTAAGGAGCGCCGACGGAAAGAGGCAAAAAGCATATCAGACCTCGATATTCTAGCTTCAGCTTCGGAACATGTCTCTATGGACCCTTGAGGGTCATCCATGCCAATTTTGGGCCTGTTTCGAAAACTTTTTGTTTTTTGGCATTTTTGGGGTTTTCGCCAAAAACTCATAAATGCGTCATTTCAGTTTGAAGAGTCGTCAAGGGAGGAGGGTGATACCAATGGATTCCATAATTTCATGAGCAGCTCTCCAGCGATTTTCAGGGCATTTGAAGATCATTCGCCCCTCCAAATTGGCGAAAAACAGCCTCATTTTGCACATTCTGCCCGCCCTATCAGCAGTCTGCTTTTTCTGGGTTTTTGCACACAGGTACAGCTTTGAGGGACTTTCAGAGATCAGATTGAGATGATTCCACTTGCATTGGAAAGCAGACACAGAGAGCTTTCCAACGAGCCATCATGAGCCTTATTTCGACATCAGGAAGGCTGCCATTCGCATTCAGCAAGTCAGGGGACCGTTTTTAGGCATAAATATGAAGTATTTTTGCAATTTTTGAACTCCAAAAATCTGCTTTTCCCAAATGTGCGTTAGGCTATTTTTATCATGGGAAAATCATGTAAAGTCAATATAATTTCCGTTTTTAGCAGTTTTTTAGATATTTTATGTGATATTTTGTGCCTTGGGCTTTGCAAAGCCTCAAGGACAAGTTTAGATATTTTGACTTGGCCAATGGGATAGCTAGTTGCTCCATGAGGTTTTCCTCCCTCTAGCCTATTTATCCCATGGTTCTCATTGTAAATCAGAGGCTGAACTTGAGAGAAGAATTAATGCATTGGTCATATGAGATTTGAAGAATACACTTGAGTTATGATTTTTGGACTGCCTCTTGGATGCTTTTGAGGAATGTTGAAGGCTTGTTGATGGATTCCTTGACATGGTAGAATGGTATAGTGCTTCTTAACGTGTTTTGTCTTCTAGTTTTCACTCATATTTCATTTTTCTTGCTACTATAGATCAGTAAAGATTGATTTTGAGACATGCCCATGGAGGCACCTCAAAATCCCTGAATCTTCATAGCTTGATGTTTTCTTCTCCCCTAGTTATGCTAAAGAATTCTTAGCTGCTCTTTAGTAACCTAAGGTATTGTTGCTAAGTTTTATTCATCAGTTCCATGTATGTTGAGTAGGATGTATGGTTTTCCCTACCTACCTATCAGCTGCCCATAGTTCTGTCCATAAAAATTTCTCTTTGACTGATTTGTTGATCATTTTGTTGAACCAAGGAGGCCTAGTCCCGATCTAGCCCTTTGCCTAAAACTATGAAAACTTATTTGTCCAAGTGCCCAATGACTTAGAGACTATGTTTAGGCGTTCCGCCATAGTTTATGAGTTGTTAGTTTGTCTCATGTGTTTTCCCCAAAGTCTGATAGCCTTTTCCCGAAGTTAGAGGGTCATATACCTCTATGTATGGCTTGAATGTTTGATTTCTAGGTATTGATTAGCTTATAGTTATTCCTAGCATGATTAATGGCTCGCTATTACATGTTTATGTCTGCTATTAACTAGTTTGCACTTGAAATCCCTTGTCTTTCACCAACTTATTGTTCATTTAATCCATTTTGCCCATAGATCCCTTCTACTGTGAATCAAATCAGCCCTACAGCAGCTTTACATCATTACTTCATAGCTTCCTTGATCTGTTTGACCCCATAGCCCAATTTATCTACATCTTGTCATCCAGTTTATGTATTTGATCAGTTTCATCCCTCACAATCTTAAAAACTAAAAAAACCAAAAAACACACTTCATAACTAGCCTAATATCAGAACATCGCAAGTAAACACACCGACATCTTCTACACATACAGAGAGAGCCCTCTCTGAGTCCAGGAAGGCTAGGTCCTTGGGCTCCAAAGCTTGGTTTGATGTTACATCGTCATTTGGCTAGCCAATCGGCCAAATCACGGGACCCTAACATAATGGCGATCACGGTGGGACTCTTAGTGATAAACAACTTAGTTTCCCTAATTTGTCTAGTAGCCTTAAGAATACTATTTGATTGACTTATCCCACCGCTCACTGACATAGTAACGATCACGGTGGGACCTTCCGAGTTAGTGACAGTCTAAGTGCACCTTAGATTTCTCGAAGTCTCAATCAAACTTAGAAAACTTAAGTGTTGCTTGAAGAGTAGAAGCTAACTCTTTCACCATCTTAGCAAAATGATGATTTAGTTATAAGAAGTTCTACCGAACCGCATAAGCACAAAAAACTCAGAAAAACCCCAAAACATTCCCTTAGATTGGTTTTTGTCTAGTATTGGTGGTGGACCATACAAATATACCTCAAAACAACTAAAAATCCACCTGGCGACTCCACCAGCCTCCAGTAGGCTCTTTACTACTCACAAATTTTTAGAATTCCATCTCATTTAATCCACCCCACGCCACACCAACATACCTATTATCACGGTGGACTTTATGCCCAAAACGCCCCAGTAACCTTTAGGAACTCTCAAAAATCACTAAACTTAGAAGAGTAGAACTGCTGTCTTCACTATCCTAGCAAAATGATGAAAGTCATTGAGTAGGAAACTCTTAGAAACCTTAGAACTACATAAAACTCAGAAAAACCCCAAAAATACTCCCTTAGATTGGTTTTTGTTAGTATTGGTGGTGGACCATACAAATATACCTCAAAACAACTAATTTTCCACCTGGCGACTCCACTAACTTCTAGTAAGCCTTACTATTTCACCAAACTCTAGGCTACTATCCGATAGACCTATCCCATCACTCACCAACATAACGGGAGATGGTAAGACACTGAGTACATAATAGTCCAACAAACTCTTATAGACTCTTTGGTCCTTAGGTACCATAAACAAGCAAGCAGTCCATAGACTCATTTTTTAGAGTAAGCTCTTTTTGTTCTCATCACCCTAGCAAAGTGTTGAAACAAGTCTAGAATACTTTAACAAACCATAGGCTGCACATATATTCAGAAAATCCAAAAAAAGCATTCTCAGATTAGTCTTGGTGGTGGACCATAGATATCTTCACAACAACAACCCATTTCCACCTGGCGACTCCACTAATCCATCTCTTCTATTTTTGACCATCCTTCGCCTTAGTATAACTTTAGAAAAATCACCCATCCAAAAAACATTCACCAATATCACTCTCTCCAAGCTCTGGATCTAAAATCTGGCTTCACGAAGAATCAATACCAGATCCCACCCAGACCCAAATCCCCCTCTCATAGTAGATGACCCAGAAAAGATTCTGTGGCAAGCTTCTGAAACTGATCATCTAGCTACCGATAGATCCATCCGTAGAACAAGATCTGTACCTAAAACTCGCAATATCCTACTAGATTCACCTTTTGAGCTAGAGTCATCACAAGCTCTTCCCAGAAGCAAATCATATAGTAAGACTAACTTTGACGATCTTGAACCCCTAAACCCACCACAGAGTCCTATTAGAGAAGCTTCACCCACCACTCCTCCTGATTTCCAGCTTCTCTATCAGTTTGGCTCCTATCATCCCAGATCTGCTCAAAACCAGATCACTAGTCCAAGTTCATCCGCCACACCTGGTCAAACCACCACTGTTCAAACCACTTCATTTCAGCCTACCAGTCCTCATCTTGTACATCATCCATTAGCTCCAGTCATGGCTGCCTGGTACGCACCTTTGGTGTTACCACCACCTTTAGCTCCTCTCCCAAACAAATATCAAGACAAAATCCCACACTTTACCGGAGAAGACACCACCACACCTCAACAGCATATAAGTAGAATGACTGATGCTTATGAATACCTAGAGGTACAAGACGAGACTGTCAGAATGAGAATATTTGCCCAAAGTCTTGGTGGTGAACCCAAAGCATGGTTCAAAAGCTTAGCTCCAAACAGTATCCATGATATCCCATAACTACATCAAGTTTTCAGAAACCGGTGGGAAATCCGAAGAAACCCCATTCAAATCCTGTCAGAATATAACAACCTAAAACGGGAAAATGGGGAAAGTGTCCAAGCTTATTGTACTAGGTTCAACAGTGTATATAACTCCCTCCCACCTCTTTTCAAACCTCCACTTGGTTTATCTTTGGCAAAATTCCCTGAGGGGTTTGATCCGGACATGACATATCACTTAAGAGATAAGGATCCCCCTACCTTGGAAGAAATGCAACAAATAGCTATAAAAGCATATGCCAACTTAGCTGAAAAAAGAGCCAGAACTAGATCAGAAAGAAAGGTCACATATAGAGATGAAGTCTCCACTTCGTCACCTTCCCTAGATCCCAGAATAGATGACTTAGTCAAATCCATGGCTAAAATGTGGGAAAAGATCAATGAAAAATCTCTTGTTAGGGACAACCAGCCAAACCCTCCAATCAGAAACCGAAACCAAAACTTTAAGAGGGAGCAGCCCCAAAACAGACCAAGGGATAATGACCAACAGATCAGGCCACCATTCAATGAAAACTATGTGGAAGAAGATGATAGGGACTCAGAACCTCTTGATGAACATCATTTAAACCTCATAGGGTCTGACAATGAAGGTGAGGTGTACCTCACCGAAGAGGAACAAGCCTTCTTTTCACCTGATCAAGATGAGACCAATTATGAGGATCTTGATGACCCTGCCATAGAGTTTCAAAATGCTATTGAAGAAGCCCACAGGCAATATGACCTTAGAAGCAAAAGAAACCAAGATAATGTCAAGAGAGGTAACTCTGATACTGCTAAAGCTCCAGATACCATCCTCAAAAAAGCACCAAGAAGTGACAAAATCAAGGTTGAAAAGGCTGATCAAAGCCAAGCTAAAGTTACCCAAACTAGTCCTATCACATATACTCCTGATACTTCTACAAAGGTCACCAAAACAACTATGGCAAACAAAATCCCTAAACAAGGCCAACAAGCTCAGAACATAGACAAGGTCTCAGCTAAAAGAGCTGAAACAAACATATCTAAACTTCAAGTGCCTTTTAGCTTTGAAGGCGAAATCGCTAAAATCAAAATCACCATGCCTCTTACTGAACTCATTGCCCAAAACTCTTATAAATCCCAAGTACTAAAGGTATTAAATCTAGGAAATGATGCAAACATTGTTAATCTCACTGATGACATTCCTGAAGTATTGTTTGGTCCAAAGGTAGAGGGAAAATTTCAAGAAGGAGCTACTCTTCCATTTTACATTAGCTTAAACATTCACGACCAAATCCTCCACAATGCCATGCTAGACTCCGACGCATCTCATAATCTTATGCCGAAGGTAGTAATGGAAAGATTAGGCTTGGAAATCACAAGACCATACAAAGACTTGTATTCATTTGATTCAAGCAGAGTCCAATGCCTGGGTTTGATCAAAGACCTTTGCTTTAGTCTGGCCCAAATACCTGCGAAACATCTAATCATGGATATAGTAGTGGCAGACATTCCTCCCAAGTATGGGATGCTTCTATCTAGATCTTGGGGAGCCAAACTCCAAGGGAATATTCAACTGGACATGTCATATGCCACCATTCCTGTGTTTGGTCAGACCAGGATACTCTACCGCGAATCACACATGAAATACATGATTAGCAGTCAAGATAGGCCCGATAACATTCCAATGTGTTCTTTGCACTCCAACTTAAACTCTTTCATTATGCATATTGATGTAAATTTGGAGGAAGAGTCAGAAGGAACTGATATAGACCTAGATCCACCACATCAGTTGTCCTTGGTACCTTATGATGAGCTGGACACTCAAAACTACCTTGATCATGAACAGTTGTGCCTTGAAGAAAGTAAGTTTCCTCTCTCCCAAGTAGGATTAGAGCAAGAAGCACAAACTCTCATGTACTATCAAGAAAATTGCTCTAGCTTCAATCAAACGCTAGCAGTAACTTGTGGAAATTTCTTTCGGGTAAAAGCTTTAGAAGACCTTCACATCATAAACCTATTTGGAACCCGGGAGAAAGAGAGTTTAATGTTTCTACCATACCTCAAAGATTTACCATCATGTGACCCTCCTACTGCAAATAAAACTTTGACTATAACCTCAGTAGCTCAACATCTTGAGAAAATGCCAAATAACCTTTTTATGAGCAAGGATGACAGTTATAATCCCGGCATACCTGAACTACTGAAATTGGCTCATATTTTGTTTTTTCATGAAGAACTTAGAAAGGCTAAAATCAGGAATCTCATGCAAAATACTAGTTTCTACAGGAAAAACAAGGGAAAACATTGTATCACTACCTTTTCCCCAAAGAACAACTTTAACAGAAACAAACACAGCGAACTGAAACAAACTGAAATGATCAAGGAGAGAAATAATGGCCATAGAATCTGCTTTGATTTTAAAAATAATACTGCATCTCCATATAACCAAAATCATGTTTGTTCTACTCAAGATCGTGATTTACCAAGTGAAAATGTTTCTAATGATGTACTGTTGCAAGATCATCTTTCAGATCATAATCATCAAATTCCTTTACAAAGTAGACAACTTAAAGATTTTTTCCAGTTTGCGGGAGGTAAATCTGATTTCAAGTTCAAAATTGCTAAACCACCCAATATCAGAAATCTGTTCATGAAAGCCATGTTCCCAGTGTTAAATTTCTGTGTTGTTACATACCTTGATGATGTCACTATCTATTTCAAGAATTATCAAGAATACATACATTACCTGAAGAAAGCATACAGCAAGGAAAGGAGTGGAAATCAGATATTCAGAAAGGTACAGAGGGAGGATACCGGGCTGTTTAGAGATTCTTGCATGAATCCCTATGTCATGTTAGAGAGAGAAAATTTCCCTAATTTTTCTTTTCAAGAGTTAAGTGGGCCTAGGGTGAGAGGAGATCCTTACGAGGATAAGATGCTGAAATTCCGTCATTTCCAAGATTTTTGAGTTTGAGACACTTTCAGTCATTGTACATACCATTGTTTAAAATATTGAAAAAATAGAAAAATCAAAAACAGTAAAAAGCAGAAAAGAGGGCAAGTGAAGATAGAACCAAGGCCCCATGTTCCAAAAAATAGTCTTTCGGAAAGCGAGCAAGTCTAAATGCCGCTACTAGTGTTTCAATGTCTTGTTCAACTATCTAGCCTAATCATAGTTGAGCATGTTTAAATTTATTTGCTGATAAGTTAGTGAGTGTCAAGATAGTCAACATTGTGTAAGATTGACTTATCACAGAGCTTAGATTAGGGAGAGATTCTGGTTCCACATGCCTAAAACAGAACCAAAGAGAGAAGCGAGGGAAGAAAAACACATTGTACATCTTAGCCCCGCTTGTCTAGTTTCCTTTTATTGCAGAATAACATTTGTGTGCAGCTTGTCTTTTATGCCGCAAATGCATGACAAATCAGACTGCCTAATCCTGATTTGATCATTTTTGAATTTCATGTTGTAGATTAGAGAATGAAACCCTGTCAAACTGCTTAATCTTGACAGTCGATCTAGTTTTAGGTAGAGAAATGAAGGAGTTCATCAGCTTAATCTGAACTCCCGACAGATATAAGAGTAGAAGTAGATAGTTTCATTTTGCAAAAAGAAAAATATGCATTGTCAAAAGGCTGCTAGTTCAAATGCGCCAAACAGAAGAAAAAATGCTAGGAAAGATAGTGGGTAGGTAGAAGTATCATTGATGTTAACCATGCTGACACTTTCTAGAAATAACATCAAGGAAGGGTAAATTTTGCGCCAATGGATAAGGCACTGGTCTTCATAAATCCAAAAATCTGAATTCTGGACACCTCCTGACGAGGAGCTGCCCTCCCCAAATGGAGCCACCGTTAGCCATCAGTATTTTTTGCATGTTAGTGATGACTATATCTTCAGCTGAGTTTTCTAGAAACTGATTTCCTTATGTCAATATGTCATCCAGAAAACCCTCCCAAAACTTTCTCGCCTTTCTACCTATTCAGTCCACCCCTGGCATAACCACAACCTCCTTGTCAACAATCATATCTAACCTCAGCCTTATTAGTCTGCCCATCAGCTTTAAAAGGCAAATCCACATCTGTTTCAAAGGTCTCCCCTATGTTAGGAAGTGGCGTTTAGGACATTTCACCTTTGGCAATCATCAAAAAGCCAAAAAAGCCCTCATCTGCAGCAGACCTACCATGACCGATCCCTTAATTTGCAAATGAAGTTGACAAACAGCCTTAAGTCACGCCACTCACACCCCCTAGATCTCAGCACTGCATAAAGCCCAATCTCAAGCTGACTAGTAGGTTTTTCATTGTGTTCTATGGTTCTACAAAGACAGGAAATATATTTCATCTCAGGGAGTAAGTGTTTGAGTTTATGCGACAGCTAGAAGAACAAATCGCTTCTATGTGTATACAGGGAGTCAAGATGAAGTCACAAAACAACACTATCGACCCTTACAAGCTCTTTCCTTCAAGACAAACAATAAGAATAGGCAAGCGAAGGCACTGCCGTGAAGAAATGGTAAAATCATTGGCGTTCGCAACTCTCATATTACAAGCAGAGGGTTAGGGCGCCTCCTTCATCCATAAGCAGAGGGCGCAGGCCAGTATTGACTCAGAAGGTGGCAAAGATCCAGGTTTGTCCTTACTAAAACAATGAAACAATAGCTTCAGATTTCATGAATGTAATTGCTGACCATAACAGGATTATAGTGGAAATATGATAAGCTCAAAGGAAAGGGGAGTTTGGCCTGATAAATAAGCTCATCTCAAGCTTGCCAACCATATGGATTGTTGAACTCTAGGAGGACCTGTCATCAGTAAACATTCCAAAGCATAAGAACCCTGTCTATCTACAAGATCAAATAGAACAGATGATAATCAGTGCCATTACACAGGCAGGAGAAAGTGCTTGGTTTTTTTTTTCAAGGAAACACTGACCTTCATAGTCACAAAGTTTGTTTGTTAAAATGATCAATCATAAGATGCAACAAGCCAAATGTTTGATTCACCCTTAGGACAAGGCAAGGAGGCAGTATTACTCTGGCTAGGGTTTCTGCTAACACACAATGAGGCTTGCAAGTGAACATGCTTAGACTGATGTTTTCCAAGTGGTCTACTTAACATCACCTTCAGAAAAGGCTGTCTCGAAAAAGAATTGTTGAAAAACCTTCAAAACACCTTATCTAATGAAGAGCCTCCTCCATGCATGAGTAGAGGGCCAAAACTACTGCAGGGTGCTGAAACTGATTGATGCAAGAAAGCAGTGGAAGGACACCAAAGACTGAAACAAGGTCACTACACAGATGAATGACAACTCTGATAATGTTAAGATACTGATACTCCTATTTTTAAAGAACTACCTGTCAGACAGTACATCTAGTTGAAAGGAGAGGGTATTGAACATATTGTATGCTATGAATGCCAAAGGAGTAGTTGACTTAAAAAAGGGTTAAAGACATTCCATGATCACCTATCCAGAAATCAAGGGAAATCCTTCTGAGCAAACAAAGAAGTCTAGGGTGAAAGGATGCAACCTAGAAAGTGTATTTACAGTCCAGAAGGAAAACCTGTAAATCACCTAAGGACCAAGATTGTTAAACTGATTGCAAAGACACCAGTGGTCTCCTGTAAGTGGTAAGGCAGCTTTCAAACACCTTTGACAGTTTTTTTTTAATGACCTTTTCTTTGTTAACATTGTCACCTAAAACGCCAAAAAGAGGGACAAAGTCGAGGTTTTGAAATGTCTCTCTTATGAGAACAGGTATGTAAATTCGTGAGTAGGCAAAGCAAATTCGAAGGATTATCACTGTTTAAAAAGCAACTTGATACAAACACAGTTTTGTATCATTTAAAAAGGGGCGGATATATATATTCAAAATGACCGTTTGATATTTATTTGAAAATGATATGAGGTCGAAAGTGTCAAAAGAATGGAATAGGGAAATAAATAATTCACTTTCGAAATTCAAAAACCAATTGCCACAGCTCCCAAGCACCACAGCGTGTTTTCAAAAGAATTGAGGTTTTCTGCATTGTTTTAGGGCGGCGCGACGGGCCTGGAAAGTGGCGCGACGTGCCTGGGCGTCATTTTGCGAAGAGTTTTAACGTCGGCGCGACGTACCTGTAGGCGGGCGCGACGTGCCTGTAGGTTCCCGCCCGACCACCCGACAGGTCGACCCGACAGGCCCGACAAGAGTTTCCTCTGCGCGACGGGTTTGTTATCAAAGTTGCCGCGCGTCTTTTTCAAGCTGTCCAAGGTTTCTTACCTCCTTTCAAGCAAACATCCATCAAGTTTAAGGTATTCTACGAATACCCCATCAAATGCAAAGTGTTGATAAGTGACCGAAATGTTTGAAAAACCTAGACATTGCCATTATAGCTAAAAACAAGGGCAGTTTTTCTATACAGTGAGATGAGGTGATTGCGATACCGGTTTTTTATGGTTGAAAACCAGTTTGTGTCGTTTTCAAATCATTGTATTTATTGACAGCAGATGGTTTCAAGAACAGATGATTGCTGCCTATCTCACAAACACACCTTTGTAACAAACTGACCCCACTATTTCACTAGATTTCACTACTGTAAGTTTGTTGGCAGAGAGTTTTTAAGGGTGGGCAGGGCCATTTTTCTGAAGGCAGGGGCTTTGGATGGTTGAATTCAAACATCATAAACAGGAACATAGAGGAAATGATCGATTTTTGAACCTACAAGCAAAGGTGTCCTTCACAAAGCACTATGCACTGATTTTACAATCTAACTTAAGACTGCCTTTTTCATTGCACTACATTGTATCACTCTGAAGCTTTGTTGACAAGAGAATTGAGGGTAAAATAAGGCTATTGCTGGCGGGTTGTTGATGATTGGGCATTTATTGATGATCAAGTAAACATTAGAGGCAGGGGTATATAGATGTATGGATGGACTTTTTAAACTCACAGAGCAGAGAGTTTGTTTCCTAAAAACCACTGTTTCACTTACTTTTTCACCTAAACTAAGTCTGCT
The DNA here is from genome assembly GCA_034641835.2 of Pinus albicaulis. Taxonomy (NCBI): domain Eukaryota; kingdom Viridiplantae; phylum Streptophyta; class Pinopsida; order Pinales; family Pinaceae; genus Pinus; species Pinus albicaulis. The sequence continues at coordinate 140,472 of JAXQQM020087506.1, forward strand.
TGTTCATTACACTACATTGTCATTCTGAAGATTGTTGGACAGAGTTTTCTGAAGGTGAAACAGGGTATTTTGTTGATAATTGGGCATTTGTTGATGATTGGGCATTTATTGATGATCAAGTAAACATCAAGGGCAGAGTTATAAAGGTAGTGATTGACTTCTTAAAAAATCACAAGTGAAAGGTTTTTTCTCTTAAACACAGTGGGCTATTTTTTCACCTAACCACAGGGTCTATTTCTTTTCCCACTGTGTGGTCTCCACAGAAGTCTGCTGACAGGGGCATGTTTCAAGGTAAATGACCTAAAAGAGCAGGGTTATAATTTTCGAAGGTTGGTTTCAAAGACAAAAATACAAGTGCAAGCAGGCCTCTAAGCAAAATCACAAGAGGGGATTTGTTCAAGACTGTGCACAAAGAATCTACAAAGCAGTTCTTACACATAGTGCCATTGTTAAGAAGGATACATAGCTGAAGTGCATCCAAATTTGAAGAACTGTTGTTAATAAGTGTTGAGGGGGGCTTATTCAAGGAAGCATTGTTACATTTCATCCAAATCCACAGTGTCCATATCTGTCCAAACAGTATAATGGCCATTTTCAATCCAGCAGGGCATTGTTCATAAAAGGCAGTTGGTTTCTTCCAAAGCATAGTTAGGTCAAAATGCCTCCAAAGCAAGACAACAGGAGAAACATGACAGTGGTGAAGATCAGCAGAAGCAGGAACCAGAGGAGGATAGTGCTGAACAGCAGCAGCTCAGCCGTTTGAGCAACAGCATAAGGATGATGATCAAGAACAGCAGTTTTAAGGAGCGCCCGACACGGAAAGAGGAAAAACGCATATCAGCCCTCGATATTCTAGCTTCAGCTTCGGAACATGTCTCTATGGACCCTTGAGGGTCATCCATGCCAATTTTGGGCTTGTTTCGAAAACTTTTTGTTTTTTGGCATTTTTGGGGTTTTCGCCAAAAACTCATAAATGCGCCATTTCAGTTTGAAGAGTCGTCAAGGGAGGAGGGTGATACCAATGGATTCCATAATTTCATAAGCAGCTCTCCAGCGATTTTCAGGGCATTTGAAGATCATTCGCCCCTCCAAATTGGCGAAAAACAGCCTCATTTTGCACATTCTGCCCGCCCTATCAGCAGCCTGCTATTTTCTGGGTTTTTGCACACAGGTACAGTTTTGAGGGACTTTCAGAGATCAGATTGAGATGATTCCACCTGCATTGGAAAGCAGACACAGATAGCTTTCTAACGAGCCATCATGAGCTTCATTTCGACATCGGGAAGGCTGCCATTTGCATCCAGCAAGTTAGGGGACCTTTTTCAGGCATAAATATGAAGTATTTTTGTAATTTTTGAACTCCAAAAATCTGCTTTTCCCAAATGTGCGTTAGGCTATTTTTATCATGGGAAAATCATGTAAAGTCAATATAATTTCCGTTTTTAGCAGTTTTTTAGATATTTTATTAGATATTTTGTGCCTTGGGCTTTGCAAAGCCCCAAGGACAAGTTTAGATATTTTGACTTGGCCAATGGGATAGCTAGTTGCTCCATGAGGTTTTCCTCCTTCTAGCCTATTTATCCCATGGTTCTCACTGTAAATCAGAGGCTGAACTTGAGAGAAGAATTAATGCATTGGTCATATGAGCTTTGAAGAATACACTTGAGTTATGATGTTTGGATTGCCTCTTGGATGCTTTTGAGAAATGTTGAAGGCTTGTTGATGGATTCCTTGACATGGTAGAATGGTATAGTGCTTCTTAATGTTGTTTTGTCTTCTAGTTTTCACTCATATTTCATTTTTCTTGCTGCTATAGATCAATAAAGATTGATTTTGAGACATGCCCATGGAGGCACCTCAAAATCCCTGAATCTTCATAGCTTGATGTTTTCTTCTCCCTTAGTTATGCTAAAGAATTCTTAGCTGCTCTTTAGCAACCTAAGGTATTGTTGCTAAGTTTTATTCATCAGTTCCATGTATGTTGAGTAGGATGTATGGTTTGCCCTACCTACCTATCAGCTGCCCATAGTTCTGTCCATAAAACTTTCTCTTTGACTGATTTGTTGATCATTTTTGTTGAACCAAGGAGGCCTAGTCCCGATCTAGCCCTTTGCCTAAAACTATGAAAACTTATTTGTCCAAGTGCCCAATGACTTAGAGACTATGTTTAGGCGTTCCGGTATAGTTTATGAGTTGTTAGTTTGTCTCATGTGTTTTCCCCAAAGTCTGATAGCCTTTTCCCGAAGTTAGAGGGTCTTATACCTCTATGTATGGCTGGAATGTTTGATTTCTTATGTATTGATTAGCTTATAGTTATTCCTAGCATGATTAATGGCCTGCTATTACATGTTTATGTCTGCTATTAACTAGTTTGCACTTGAAATCCCTTGTCTTTCACCAGCTTATTGTTCATTTAATCCATTTTGCCCTGAGATCCCTTCTACTGTGAATCAAATCGGCCCTACAGCAGCTTTACATCATCACTTCATAGCTTCCTTGATCTGTTTGACCCCATAGCCCAATTTATCTACATCTTGTCATCCAGTTTATGAATTTGATCAGTTTCATCCCTCACAAACTTAAAAACTAAAAAAACCAAAAAACACACTTCATAACTAGCCTAATATCAGAACATCGCAAGTAAACACACCGACATCTTCTACACATATAGAGAGAGCCCTCTCTGAGTCCAGGAAGGCTAGGTCCTTGGGCTCCAAAGCTTGTTTTGATGTTACATCGTCATTTGGCTAGCCAATCGGCCAAATCAGGGGACCCTAACATACTAGACTCGTTAAAACTTAATAGTAAAGGACCTGTTCAATTTTAAACAGGAATGAACCGCTCCTTCTTAGGGTTTGAATCTTAAACTAAGTTGGACTCATCCGAAGGATGAGCTTATAAACAAGCAAATGTTATCCTCCTCAATCTTGTTAAAAATAAAGAGGTACTTGCCAGAAATGGTGGGGGAAAAGAGAGAAAAATGGACTTGTTTGTTGTATTTTGATTTTTTGAAAATCCAGTTAACCACTCTTGAACACGACACTTTTTGTTCATTTGGGTTGGGAAATCCTTTTCCTAACAGTTAATCAAACCACATTGAAAGTCTTCATCTGGTTTATGGGTATTAGCTTTGGGTCAATTGTCACCAAGCCATCTGCAGTGTCGTTATGTGTTCAAGAGGACAGTTCAAATAAACCATTCATCTGCAAAATATCTGTCATCCATTTTGGCCATCCCTGAGTCAGTCCTTGCCAATATATTTCTTCAAAACTTGATCTACGATTTCGTGTTGTGGGCTTCCCTATGACGGATCACTTTCTATCGATGACAGCTCATTATATAGGAATTTTATCTAGAAATCATCAGTACCTTGAAATCTGCATGCCTCAATGGCAAGTTTCTCGCCTTTGATGATAGGTTGCATCATTGACCTTCGATCGAATGATTTTGTGACATGTTCGACTTCAGCTCATTCATTCACATTTCATGGATTGTATTGGGTACTTTGAGAGCCATTGAAATTACTGGTGGTTACTCTCACACTTGTTAACAGTTTACATCATTGAATGGTAATCAAGTGCTTTCTACCATGTTCGACTTCGACCATTCATTCACATGGATAGAATCATACTAGTTCAAGATGTGGAAATCAAGACCCTCGATCTAGTTTCTACCATCCAGGCTACGAGGAATTTTGTTATCATTTATATAGTAGACTATTCATAAACAGATGGCTACATCCATATTGTGTCTACACATGTCTATAATGTGATGTATTCAAAATCATTCCTGTATCATAACAGTTTGAATTAGTTTCTGGTTAGTTTTGATCTAAGTATGGGAATGCCTACCTCAGCGATGATATGTACATATATATATTTTGCATTGAATGTTTTTACAGGTTCCGACTAGGGTGTCCACAGGATGATCCTTGAAATGATAAAGTACTGCACTCTTCATATATGACAGACTTCAGCTTCATCTATTCCAGACTTTTCACTTTAGGGGGTGTTGCTCATGTCAAACCCCTATTGAGTTTTTGGCAGGCCATTCCATTTTAACCCTTCAAAATTATTTTGATAGCCTAGAAAATCCATTATCCGCCTATCGTCGCCTTATCCTAGCCTCAGAATTACATAAAAGGGCCGAGAAACCCACCTTTGAAAATATATCAGACCTTAGCCCCTTCGGCCGAGCCCCTCTGCTCCTTTTCCTCCACGTGACCGAAAGCCAGAACCAGGTGCTAGCCTTATAAGCACTTACCGTAGATACATATCAGGCGTGCTTATAACCGTTGATCTATACAGATCAGATGGCATTCGCAGTGATTCATCGCACCTAGACCCCACTTCGTTCACAACTCTGATAATCTGTCCACCGTCTGATTAGCCTGCAGATCAACAACTATAAGCTCACCCGCTCCAGTGGCCCCCGTAGCGCACTACTCCAAAACCGGGTTGTATGTATCACACCGCCTTCCGGCGGTAGGCGGTAATTCTCCTTGGGCCAGCGATTCCATACATTGTCTGCCACGCGTCCCAGCGTACGGTTCCAAAACCGCCGTTCATCGAACACTATTGTTCAGCAAGAGATGTGCAATGATATTGCTGTCAACCGTCGGATTTGGAGACCTTCATCAAATGGTCTTCGTGCATCTAAGCTGCACAAGTTTTAACCCATGGCAAATGTGCCCCTGGCCCACTGTCTATAGCGTCTGATGCTCTTTCAATCGTCGATCTCCCCCTGAGATCGGGCGGTCCACATCTAGTCGCATGCACACCTTGGACCCAGTCTCCCACCATGTCATTATCCCACGTGTGTGTCACATTTCTCCTCCACCCATTACATATGTCAGTCATAAGTCAAATTCCATTGTTTCTCGTTTAAAACTTTCGCTAATTCGCCTACCATTATTTCCACTGCACTTTCTTCGTCACCACCCTGCATGCTTCCACCATTTCATCATTTTTCTTCACTACACAGTCGTCTCCATTGCATTTCCGTCCCCCATGCATTTGTTTTCCTCACAACTTTGTGTGTTTTGCAGGTTTACAGCGACAAATAATTATCATAATTTACAGCATCCATTGCAAAATCCGAGAACGCGTCAAAGGACCAGTTTTTCAGAGGCAAAATTTATGAAGAAAGTCATGGGTAGGTACTGTGACATGACATCCATTAAAGAAATAGGGTTATACTTTGGCAAGCTTCCCAGTGTCATTCAAGGCGTCGATTTCACAGATGGAAACATTAATGGAGCAACAGAGGAAGATCAATGGATGATTAAGGAATTCAACGTTCGGCGTTGAAGATTTTAAAGCTTAATTCAGGATTGGGAGGGTAGAGGGTACAATTCATAGAAAACAATGCCCTCAAGGTTTTATGTTAGCAGAATTTTCTCTCCAGGAAGGACAGACCACCCATAAGGTTTCTATTTCTCTACCGTGTTCCTGAAGAGATTTTCACCCAGAACATTTATTTCAGAGTGCAGGCCACAGAGTACAAATAGCACAACATAGTCATTCAGCAATATGGACACGAATTTTTCCGCCATTTTTCCTTAATTATGCAAATCAAATGTTCATCACCTACCTCTTTTACTAGGTTTTGGTTTCTCCTATAAAAACCATGAAGAAACGCATTGTAAGGGTTTCAGATTTTATCAGAAAATTATGCAGTGAGAGGATTTTCTGTAAACATTTTGTATAACTTTTGTATGAAGGCTCAAAGCCCTTAGGGTCTCAGTGAGGAGGAATTCTATCTGTTAAAGAGGATTCTGGTATTTGGTATTTCACAGTGTGTAACCTTTTCTCTTATGTGTTATATTAATAGAACATTTCATTTCATCCATCTTTATTGTATCATGTTTTGGAATGCGAGTGGCTCACTGATTTTAGGTATGGATTCATCCTAGTTGATGCCCATGCTCGAATTATTCAAGTGCTTTAAATATGGCTCATGCATGATATTCTGTTCCATTATTCAGCTAACCATACTTCTGCTATATTAGTTTCTTTGGGAGGGTGCTTTTAAAATGCTATTATCATGTATGGATTCTTAGATTGGTAAGCCCATGCATGGTGGTATTGTATATCTGGGTATCAGCTCAATGTTAACTAATATCTTCTCGATATTTCTTTCACTACATACACCTTCTGATAAATTATGTCTGTGAAGTATTTATTAATTGGCCTGCTTTGCAGTAAGCTGTCTCTGAATTGTATGTTGCTTTTATATTGGAGTTTTGCATATTGCCTCTATAGTAGTCCTTCCTCTGTGTCAGTTTCTGAAGGTCCTGGTCCCATTCAGATTAATTTTCCCTATTTACAGGAGATAGCATGTGAGCTGAAGTTGACAAATTCATACATTATATTATATGCTCCTTGCTATGCTAAGATGTCCTAGGCACTGGTCTATCACAACTCTAGGCTGTCTCTAGGAGCGACAACATCTTTCTGGCGCCATTACCAGGGATCGAAGTAGAGAAATTTTAAAATTCCTGGGCCTCAACAAAATATAATTCACTCTTCAAGTAGGTGAGTATGGAGAGTTTAGAGTTTTAGATCCCTCACCTTGGCGACTCCACATTTTTTTATTTGATATATCTATTTGCAGTCCTGGCTCCTCGTAAGCCACACCTAAGGTTAGATGCGTCTAAGCCAAAGACACCTTCAACGTCTGACCCTGAAAATATTATACATAGAAGAAATTGGAGGGAAATAAAACCAATCCGTTCCGAAATCCCTGAATTGTCTATAGAAGAATTTCCATCTTCTTCTTCTCAAGAAGCTCAAGTGCCAGATCCCGACTCCACTGTGGGAGATACTGATTATTATTATTCGGATAGTCCACCCCAAGAGGGTATCAGAAATAAAAACAGTCTTCATCCTACTCCTAAGTTTGAAGAGGTCAAGGAGGTAACCGAAGTATCCGTTGTTAATAGACCTTTGTTCCCCTCAACCCCTCAAGCTGTAGTTGAGTATATTCATATTATTATTCATACTCCACTTCCACCTCCTCCCCCTCCTCTTACTCATCAAACTATTGCACTACCTCCACCTCCTCCAATGGCCAATTTTCTAGCTTTCTTGATGAATAAATATGCTCCCCTGGCATTACCCCAAGTGTTGAATGATATGCCCCAGGATTATCTGAAGATATTGCCTAGATTCAATGGGGAAAACGAGATTGATGCTCAAAAACACCTTGAGACTTTCTGCTCCTTTACAGAGAACTTTAATGTTGAACATTTAGATGTGGTCTTAAGACTGTTTGTCCAGGCCCTTGATGGTGAAGCTCGAAAATGGTTTAAGACATTGGTTGGCCATTCTATTACCACTTGGGATAACATGGAACACACCTTTCTCATAAAATGTAGAGAGAAGAAAGATCATGGAAATTGTCTCATTGAGTTCAATACACTAGAGAAAAGACACAATGAAGGAGTGTCATAATTTATCAAGAGATTTAATAAATTGTATCTGAGTCTCCCTGCTGATATGAAACCTCATAAAACTGCTGCTAAAGTTGTTTTTGTAGCAGCCTTTGATTCATAATTTGGTTTCTCTCGTAGAGAAAGAAATCCCGCTACTCTGGATGATGCTCAGTCAGATGCACTAGAGCTGCAAGCAAAATTTTCCTCCACTGGTAAATCAAAAGGAAAATCTAAACAAGATGTTAGGAGAAGGGGCAAAGAAGAGGTGTCTACTTCTAGCCAAGAAAGAGACTCCAGTACTAGCATAATCGAAGAAATGAAAAAAAAGATTAGCAACCTTACTAATAAGCTGGGTAAGCTTGAATTGGAGGCCAATAATTCATCTTTCAGGAATTTCCAGAATGCTCCAAACAGAGGTTACAATCCTCAATATAGGAAACCACCCTTGCAAATATTTCCAAGGGAAGCAAAGGAGCAACAGGATCAAGTGTCGCACCCATTGTACCTGGAAGGTATAGTAGATGATTCTATTGAAGACATTGCTTATGGAATGGAGGATGAAAATATTTCCTTTTCAAATAGTGATGGAGAGGAATTCCCTTGGCAAGGGAATGATGGAACTGGGTGTTCATTGCAAGAAGAAGAAAAGACCAGAGACACAGATGAAGTAGAATTTGATCATTATTGCAAACAATTTGATGATTTCATGCAAGCACATTTCAATAGAAGATATGATCTCAGATCTTCTAGGAAGAGGAATTGTACCCAAGAGCAAGAATAAGAGATACCTCAGAAGGAAGCACCTACTCAAAAGGAGTCTACAATGCAGGAAGTCGCAGAAAAAGGTAAGGGCCCTCTAAACAAACCTTTGCAGTCTAATGATCAAATTCCTTCCGCTCCAAAAGTAGTCATTCCTCCTAATACCGAGTCTATGTCAAAGGAAGTCAAACCCCCAGCTGAAAATAAAGAGTCAAAAGAGACTGTAATAGAGAAACCCCCCCAGTTTTCAGTTTTCAAAAGGAACTTGAAAAGGTCAAAATCCCATTCCCCTTGACTGAACTGTTGAAACAGCCAGCATATCAATCTCAAGTCACCTCTTTCATGCTCCCTCCAGAAGCACCAATCATCCCAGATAGTCTCAACCTTCAAGAAGAAAGACCCATGGTAGTGTTTGGCCCACACGTCAAGGAGATAGATCCCTCTACTCCTCCCCTCTATGTGTCTCTAGTGATTCATGATATGCTACAACATAACTGTATGCTAGATTCTGGAGCTTCCCACAATCTTATGCCTCTGTTAGTCATGGAACAACTAGGATTACAAATCCCACATCCATATAAGGACCTCTATTCATTTGACTCCAAAAGAGTTAAATGCTTGGGGATGATTAAGGATTTGGTGGTCAATTTGGCTCAAATCCCAGCAAAAAGTGTGGTAATGGACATAGTGGTGGCCGACATCCTAGCTCGCTTTGGTATGCTGCTGTTAAGGTCCCGAGGAACAAAAATTGGCAAGTCAATTAAGTTGGATTTAACATATGCCACTATCCCAGTTTTTGGTGGCCAAGAGAGGAGATTATACAAGGAGACTAGATTTGTCAAGATGGTGACTAAGGCTGACAACTAAGCTAATTCTCCAGTCTACAGTAAAGAAGGAGATTTATCATGCTTGATGCTGGAAGAAGATCAAGATTATGCTCATGAACCATCCTTTTGCTAGATGAACAGCCCTCAGAGAGAAATGAAACAGGAATCTGGACACTACATTTTGATGGAGCAAATTCAAGAGAAGGAAATGGAGCTGGGGTACTATTGATTTCTCCTACAGGCAGATGGGTACCATTGTCCTTCAAACTAGAATATGAAGCCAATAATAATGTGGTTGAATATGAAGCACTCCTGTTAGGATTGAAGACAGCCAGGAACATGAATATACAAAGTTTAAAAGTTTTGGGAGATTCAGAGCTGGTGGTTAGACAAGTCAGGAACCAGTGTCAGACCAAACATCCTAGGCTAAGGGCTTATAGGAATGAAGTTTGGGACATGGTAGAGAATTTCTTCTTGGCATTCAATATCCAGTTCATGCCCCTAGAACAGAATAGGATGGATGATTCCCTTGCTGTGGCTGCTAGTACATTTTGACCACCTCAGAACCCTCTTTTAAGATACGAAGTTGAGGTGCGTTATCGGCCTTCAATCCCAGATAACATCAAACACTAGCAGGTGTTTGAAGATGGAGAACAAATGAAGAGATTCCTGGAAACAATAGGAGAGTTATCCAATATGGATATTGATGCTGAAGAAGAGGTTGAGTATGAAGATACTTTAGAAAGGAATTGGGAGAAGAAAGTGGCAGGTAACAAAGTGTTGCAGTTAAAGGGAAACATTATACCTAGAGGGTTGGTGCCTCTAGAGAGATTATTTAACAAGAATGATGTCCCACTGTAGCCAAGCAAAGTGGTAGAAGAAAATCAGGTATAAGACCTGAATTTGGGTACTGAGGTTGATCCCAAGATTGTAAAATTGTCCAAGAAAATCCCAGAAGAATATAAAAAGCTATATCAGAAATTATTTCAGTCTTACAGAGATGTATTTGCATGGTCCTATCAGGACTTGAAAACTTTTGATATTAGTATTATGCAGCACAAAATTCCACTGAAGGTAGATGAAAAACCTCACAAGCAGAAGCTAAGACAAATAAATCCCCTGCTGCTACCTTCTATTGAGGAAGAAATCAAGAAGCTGCTAAAAGCCAAAATAATTGTGCCACTGAGGTACTCTGAATGGGTGGCAAACCTGGTCCATGTACGAAAGAAGAATGGAGAAATAAGGTTGTGTGTGGATTTTAGAAATTTAATCAGAGCATCCTTAAAGGATAATTATCCACTACCTAAGATGGATTATATCCTGCAGCAGGTGGTTGGAGCTTCTAGGATGTTAATGATGGATGGATTCTCTGGTTATAACCAGGTGGCTGTACTTCCAGAGGATCAAAAGAAGACTGCTTTCACCACACCATGGGGTACATTTATGTATGCCTGGATGCCTTTTGGATTGATTAATGCAGGGGCCACTTTTCAGAGGGCCATGGAAATTGCTTTTGTTGGGGAGCAAGATAAATTTCTGGTAGTCTACCTCGATGATATCACTGTATTTTCAAAAAATGATACTGAGCACATTGAGAATCTGCATAGAACTTTTGAGAAATGCATAAGGTATGGTATTTCCATTAATCCTCAAAAGTCTTTATTTGCATTAGAAGAAGGCAAACTTTTGGGACATTAGCCCCTTCGGCCTAGCCCCTCTGCTCCTTTTCCTCCACGTGACCGGAAGCAAGAACCAGGCACTAGCCTTATAAACGCTTACCACAAGTACATATCAGGCGCGCCTATAACTATCGATCTATACAGATCGGATGGCGTTCGCAGTGCTTCATCGCGCCCGGACCCCATTTCGTTCACAGCTCTGATAATCTGTCCATTGTCCGATTAGCCTGCAGATCAACGGCTATAAGCTCACCCGCTCCAGTGGCCCCCACAACGCTCTACTCCAAAACCAGGTGGTATGTATCGCACTGCCTTCCGACGGTAGGCGGTAATTCTCCTTGGGCCAGCGATTCCATAAACTATCTGCCACGCGTCCTAGCGTACGGTTCCAAAACTGCCGTTCATCACATGCTATTTTTCGGCAAGAGATGCGCAGCAATATCTCTATCAGCCGTCGGATATGGAGACCTTCATCGAACGGTCGTCGCGCATCTAAGCTACATGAGTTTTAACCCACGGCAAATGTGCCCCTAGCCCACTGTCTATTGCCTCCGATGCTCTTTCAACCGTCGATCTACCCCTCAGATCAGGCGATCCACATCTAGTCGCATGCCTTGGACCCAGTCTCCCACCACGTCATTATCCCATGTGTGCATCGCATTTCTCCTCCGCCCATTACATATGTCAGTCATAAGTAAAATTCCATTGTTTCTCATTTAAAACTTTCACTAATTCGCCTACCATTAATTCCACTGCACTTTCTTCGTCAGCACCCTACATGCTTCTGTCTTTTCATCATGTTGCTTCACTACACAGTTGCCTCCATTGCATTTCCATCCCCCATGCATTTTTTTTCCTCACAACTTTGTGTGTTTTGCAAGTTTACAACGACAAAGAATTATCATAATTTGCATCATCCATTGCAAAAGCCGAGAACGCATTAAAGGACCATTTTTTCAGAGGCGAAATTTATGAAGAAAGTCCTGGGTAGCTACTGTGACTTGACATCCATTAAAGAAACGAGGTTATACTTTGGCAAGCTTCCCAGTGTCATTCAAGGCGCCGATTTCACAGATGGAAACATTAATGGAGCAGCAGAGGAAGATCAATGGATGATTGAGGAATTCAGTGTTCGGCGTTGAAGATTTTAAAGCTTAATTTAGGATTGGGAGGGCAGAGGGTACAATGCATATAAAACAATGCCCTCAAGGTTTTATGTTAGCATAATTTTCTCTCCAGGAAGGACAGACCGCCCATAAGGTTTCTATTTCTCTACCGTGTTCCTGAAGAGATTTTCACCCAGAACATTTATTTCAGAGAGCAGGCAACAGAGTACAAATAGCACAGCATAGTCATTCAGCAGTATGGGCGCGAATTTTTCCTCTATTTTGCATTAATTATGCAAATTATATGTTCATCACCTACCTCTTTTACTATGTTTTGGTTTCTCCTATAAAAACCATGAAGAAACGCATTGTAAGGGTTCCAGATTTTATCAGAAAATTATGCAGTGAGAGGCTTTCCTGTAAATTTTTTTTATAACTTTTGTATGAAGGCTTAGAGCCCATAGGGTCTCAGTGAGGATGAGTTCTATCTGTTAAAGATGATTTTGGAGTTTGGTATTTCATATTGTGTAACCTTTTCTCTTATGTGTTATATTAATAGAACATTTCATTTCATCCATCTTTCTTGTATCATGTTTTGGAATGCGAGTGGCTCACTGATTTTAGGTATGGATTCATCCTAGTTGATGCCCATGCTCGGATTAGTCAAGCACTTTAAATATGGCTCATGCATGATATTTTGTTCCATTATTCAACTAACCATACTTCTTCTATAGTAGTTTCTTTGGGAGGGTGCTTTTAAAATGCTATTATCATGTATGGATTCTTAGATTGGTAAGCCCATGCATGGTGGTATTGTATATCTAGGTATCAGCTCAATGTTAACTAATATCTTCTTGATATTTCTTTCACTACATACACCTTCTGATAACTTATGTCTAAGAAGTATTTATGAATCGGCCCGCTTTGCAGTAAGCTGTCTCTGAATTGTCTGTTGCTTTTATATTGGATTTTTACATATTGCCTCTGCACTAGTCCTTCCTCCGTGTTAGTTTCTGAAGGTGCTAGTCCCATTCGGATTAATTTTCCCTGTTTACAGGAGATAGCATGTGAGCTAAATTTGACAAATTCATACATTATATTATATGCTCCTTGCTATGATAAGATGTCCTAGGCACTGGTCTATCACAACTCTAGGCTGTCTCGAGGAGCGACAACAGGGGGAAATCTGTTGCACTAAAAATTTTCATCCTGAGATTCTTCTATGTGAATGAGCTCATTATCACTCATAATTCCTCCTTTGCAAGTCTAACAAATCAGTTCCTCATGTCAAGCCTTGAAAATCAAAGAAAAGTTCCTTAAAATCTCCTTAAACTTTGGTGTCACACTTTCTCTATATCTTGCCTGCGGTCCCGCACCTAATGTTCATGTCTCCTGTGTACCTGAACGAAATTTCTCTATGTTATGGGTGCAAATCCTTGTAAAGATTAAAAAGGCGCAAGTAAACTAAAAAAAGCTCACTTTCAATAAATTCTAGAAGCCTCTAGAAAGAATCTTGCGGTGGCAGAACCACTTTTTTGAGGTCAATGTATCCCTTACCTTATGGAGCTAATGCTTTGATGTGAGGAGCTTATCCCTTTGAAGGAGGATTCTATCCTTTCATAGTTGGAACTGAAACCTCCTCTTTTCCACTATAAAAAGAGGCATTGGGTAGCCTCAAAGGGAGTTGAAGATTTAGAATTATTTGAGGTTAAGTGTTGTTGGTATTCAGACTCATTTAACTGAGATTTTTGTGAGGAGAGATCACATACCTCTATCTGTCTCGGTTGGAGGAGTGCAGAGCTTATCAAAGTAGAGGAGATTCCTGCTTCGAACCCCCGGAAGGCCTGTTCAACATCAAGGCTAAGGTTGTAAGGTTTTCCTTCCTTTAAAGTTAATACAAATGAATTCATTTTTCTCAATAAGCTATTAGTTAACTGTTTATTTCATGGATTCCTTGATCACCATGATAAGCATGATTTATGATGTTTACTATATAGGTGCTATTTAATGTTTTCTTGTTTGTGACTGCAGGTTTATGAAGATAACTCCTTCAAGTGCACGAGGGACTACAACTACTTCGAACAAGCGTTGGACCTACGGTAAGTATTTTACACCTCTATAGTGATTTTTGTAAATCATATATGCTTAGAGAAATATTAGTTTATTTGGCTGTTTACTGCTAGATTACCTTTTGGTACTAGGGATATTGGTCTTGTCCGCAAGATTGATTAATCCGCACAACAAGAATTCTTTGAATACCCAAAATAAAATAAAAAATTCGTTCCAAAAGGGTTTGCCCCTCAAAATTTATGACCAAATCAGTATTTTTGCCCAATGTCATGTCAAAACCCCACTAAATGTGGGTGAACTGGAGTTAAGCTAGACAAATTCGGCCTAACTCCAAAATTTTTGGTGGGTGCTACAAATTCGGTAGGAGGTTAGCCGTTAGCATTTAATGGGTAGTGTGCTGGTCACATTGGAAACTCCGTATAGACTGTTGGTGAAAACGTTTTAAAACAAACTCCAATGTTTAACATCACCGTTTGCAATATCTTTTAATGTTCGTTGACAAATGTGGCCACATGGCCCATGCTAACCATGGCTCTAATCGCATTGTTACCACCAGAAGTCTGGTGCTTGGTCATGGGACTTCGGGTCATGTGGTGTGGGGGCTAGCCCTTAGGTGCTGGCCCCCATTTACCGCCCAAACAAACGGTTTCAAACTTCAAATTTATACTCCACCCTTTGTTTTATAAGAACTAACTCGTAGTCTGATTAGTTAAGTCACCGTGTTGGATGGTGGGAGGTTCGTGTTCGAAACCTGTGGACTAACAAAATTTTTCATTATCAAGACTCCCATGGCCAGAGGCCATGTGGTGGCCTTCGAGCCTGCCACGTGGTAGCCTATGATTGGCTCCAACTTTACAAAGTAAAACCAACTGTGAATTAGCATCTACCAAGTGTCATAATATGATTGGATCAGGTGGAATATTCTAGGGAAATTCTAGGGAATATTCCTTTTTTAATTTTTCCAAAATTGAAGCCAAAATTTCACATACAAGGTCGGATTTGAGTGTCATTCACGGTTACAAGATCGTATCACCGAGGCCTATCTGGTCATTCAAGTTGCAAGTGATTTTGAACACTTTCAATTTTGAGCTTTTTCCATAGCTTGGACGTGAGCTCCTGATCACTGCTATAGTTCATTGTTCACAGTGGGAGAAAAAATAACCTCATTTTAGTAGATATCATGAAACGATTGGGCCTATGGACCACACCACACTCGCAATCGTATACCATTGGGTGGCTTCACCAAGGATGAGATCTATGCGTAAAAAAAAAGTGTCACCTTCTCTACAACATCAAGCCATTCACAGATGAGGTATTATGTGATGTTTATCCTCTTGAATTTTGTGATGTATTATTATGCAATCCATACTTGTGGAAGCATCATGCTATGTATGATACTAGGCCTCGCATTGTTATTATTTCTTTGGGAAATGAGTTATACAGGATACCTAAGGTAGCACTGCCTATAGAAATATATTTATCTTTATGAAGCAATGTAGTAATATCATTTCCCATATTGGGAAATTTGACTTCCTTATGATTTTCCCTTAGAGAAAGAAGAATACTGTGTCACATCCACAACCTTCAGATAGGGTTTGTCAGCACAGAAAAAATAGATGAATAAGGTTGTGGAGGGTATAGTGACATCTTCACCTCACCCACAAGGTTACCACTACACATTCAAATCAAGCACTACATCGATGTGACCATGGGTGCACCGCTACCTAGCGGACCAATATACCAATGTTCTATTCTAGAGAACAATGAAATTAAGAGGCAGATTCAAGAGTTGTTATAAAGGGGGAACATTAGTCCAAGTTCATCACCCTATGGGATCCCTATCATGTTGGTATAAAATAAATAAGACACTTGGAGACTCTATATTGACTATCAAGCACTGAATAAGATCAGTGTTCGAAATACATATCCAATCCCATGGATTGATGACCTTCTAAACCTACTGAAGGGGGAAAAATATTTTAGAAATATTGGTTTGAAATATGATTATCACCATGTTACAATTGAATCATCTTATGTGTGGAAGACTACCTTAAAATCCAAGGAGGTCCTTTTCCAATGGTTGGTAATTCCTTTTGGGTTGACGAATTCCCCCTCAACATTCATGAGGTTGATCGATGACATATTGCGGCCCTTCACCAACTCATTCATAGTAGTTTATTTGGATGACATTCTGATCTTCAGCCAGAGTTGGGAAGAGCATCTACACCATATTAGGTAGGTCCCACAAACCCTATGAAAACACAAGTTGTGTGCAATTTGGAGAAATTCACTTTTGGTATGATCCAGTTTAAATATCTGGGGTACATCATTAATGATCAAGGTGTTCATGTAAACCCAACCAAGATACAAGTTATTCAAAATTGGCCAGCCGAAAGCAATCTAAAAAAGCTAAGCATGTTTCTGGGTCTTGCTAATTTCTACCACAAGTTCCTATTGAGTTTCTCTCATATCACTTTTTCTTTCAGCCAAGTCACCAAGGGTGAAGTGAAAGAAAATTTGTTATGGTCTGAATCCCAACAAATTATGTTTTATGAGTTGAAGAATCAGCTCTGCTCTGCACCAGTGATCACATTTCCAGATCTACAACAACCATTTGAGATTGAGATAGATGCCTCTGACTATGCTATCAAGGTAGTTCTTACTTAGCAACGACATCCGGTGGCATATCATAGTGAGACACTCTCAGACATAGTATGAAAGTATACCATCTATGACAAAGATATCTATTCCATTGTGCAGGTCTACTGATAATGGATGCATTACATTTTTGGGAAGGAAATGGTCATACACATAGACCACCAACCCTTGTAGTTCATACAGACATAAGGAAAGTTGCAGAATGATCATAATCGGAAATGGTCCACATATCTGCAACAATTCCATTTTAACATCAAGTACAAGAATAAAAGCACTGATAATTTTGGAGACTATCTCAGTCATAACCAATTATGGTGTTGACCATTGTGCTCGAATTTTGTGGACATGAGACTTCGAGGTAGACAAATATTCAGAAGAGCGGTGCAGAATTCGGCAACACATACCAGATGCTCTTGGAAGGCAAGAAAATTCTATATTTTCACCTCCATAGCACATTTTTATGCCACCTAGGACACCTTTGTGTTCCTTCAAGCAAGCTTGCCAAGATTATTAGGGAGGTGCACTACAGTAGGGTCCATAGACATTTCAGAGTACATAAAATAGTGGTAGTGTTGCAAAAATATTTTTATTGGCCCAACCTTCGACAAGGTGTTGTGAAGTATATCATATCTTTCACTTCCTACACCATTTCAAAAACTAAAATAAATAATCAAGGCCTTTATAATCCTCTGCCTACTCCTAGTTAGCCTTGGAAATCCATCTCATGGATTACATGCCAGACCTTATTTCTGTTAAGCATTGAAATGACTTTGTTTTCATGGTCATCGATAGATTCTCTAAGATGGCCATTCTTGCAACATGTAAGAAGAGTATCACACCAAAATTCACTACTAAGCTCTTCTTTGAATGATTTTGGGTACACATTGGGGTCCCATATTCCATTATCTTAGATTGGGACAACATGTTCCTGAGCACATTTTTGTCAACCTTATAGTCAATGCTGGATACTAATATCACTAAGTCCATGAATTTCCACCCACAAACTGATGGCCAAACATAGGTCATCGACATGATGATCATGCACATTTTTTTCATGTAAAATTTGAAGCATCCACGTACATAGGATGAAATAATCCCCTATGTCCAACACAAGTTCAACAAAACCCTTGATAGCTCAACTAGACACAACCCCTTTCAGGTGTGATTAGGATTCCAACCACTATGTCCCATTGATGTGGCCATACCATTTGCAATTACTCAGGCAGATTCATTTCGTGTCTAGTCCAAAGATGATAGGGATAACAGCTTCATTGAGCACATTCAGTACATCCTTAAGTAGTTACATGATATATTTGATAGAGCCAATGCTAAGTACAAGTAGCGACACGATCAACATCAGGTGTCACACAAGTTCCAGGCGGGCAACAAATTTTGGTTACATATTTGTAGAAGGAGCACCTCTTTGGGATCCACTACAAGCTTCACCCACTCTGATGTGGTTTGTCGACCATCATATGGAATCAACGAACAATTCCTTTGATCTCAACATTCCATCATTCCCTAGCTTGTACCTAGTATTTAATGTGGTCTGAATGTGACCATACTTTCCACCATTATTGGAGACATACAATGTTGATAAGAAGTTGAAAGCAAGAGAGGTCAACCCAAGTTTCATCAAACATGAAAAATTGATAGGACCATGGAAAAATAGATCAGGAACACTCACCAATAGAGGATCCAGGTATATTAAGTTGTTAAAGAAACCCAACTCCTTCACCAGGGTAAGTGGCTCACTAGGAACCAGGTTGAACATAAATTTCCTCACCTCATGGAGGCTTTGCATGCAATGGGGACCATTGCTTCATAAGAAGGGAGGATTGATCTAGGTGGATGTTGGTGGACACCCACCTATTCCACCTATACCTCCAATCAGTTTCAATAGATTCCTCGATTATAACAGTATTTACAATTTTTAGTAGTTTTCGGGTCCTAAACTTCCAGTTCCATTTTGACCCTCCTAAATGGTATTTTATTTATTTAATACATAGGAAAGGGCCTACAAAAAATCCTATATTACTCAGAGATATATTTCCAATGAGGTATGATACACACCAATCGAAGATCATATGACCAAGTTACGTCCTTGGGAAGTTGGCTTCCCAACTAACCCCAATGGGGCCCACTAAATCTTGGCGTTCCATCTCCTGGGGTTACGCTTTTAGTTGTTTAGGGTTTCCCTTTGTTATTAAATGATATAAATTCCCTTCAGCCTCATTTTAACATAATTTAGAGGCATGTAGCCTCCACATCTATTCTCAGGGATAAGCTACGATCACCCAAGCTACTTTATTTCCATTTTGCTTATAAGTATCTTTCAGTTCTTTGATATTAATGAAATGAAGTTTTAATTCTGATGTATATCTGTGGTTATGTTTATACCTATATTATGTTGTGTTCTTATAAGTCTGGATCAAATTCTCAGGTAATGTTCGGTAACTCTCGTGATATCGTCGAATCTATTGTTAATGTTGTAAATTTTAGCTCTAATGCTCTCTGCCCTTTGTTCCTTTGAACTTTCAAAATTTTGAAATATAATATTCTACACATTCGAAAATGTTATATCATTGTTTTTTTCTAAGAGAATAAATTATAAATGGGATAAGAATTGTGCATGGATCATACAGTTGGACAACTCATTTTTCCATGCCATTGGTGAAGTCAACAATGTTAATGATCCATTTTTCATCTAACCATAGTGTTCACTATTGCACACATATTATAATTGTGGACATTCCAAAATTCAAAGGTTTATTTCTTAGTAGATATTGGTCCAGTAGATTACGAGGATACTTTTCAACTGACTGGACACACTTATGGCTTCCACACAAGGGAAAAAATAACCAGATTCGAGTTGAAAGTGAGCCTTACATGAAGCATATTAAGACACAACTTGAGGGAAAAAATGAACCAATGGGATTTTCATATGTTATTTTTAGAAACAAATTCTAGAAGTAGACCATGTATGTTATCTAGCATAACCTTCACCCTACCTGATACACAGTTGGAACTCATTCCTTTAAAATCCAACTGGTGGAAATTACTTTTGTACAATAGATCTAAATAATAGTAGTATATGATATAGCCCTAGTATTTCTAATAATTGTTTTTTTTACTTTGACGGTTTGAAAATGCAAGAGGGCCCTAGAGTCGGTTGCATTTTAATAGATCCGCAATAGAGAAAACATTTGATATCTTGTCGGTTGGATTTTGAGTGCACTAACAACATGGAAAAATACAAAATAGTCATTCTGGCTTTGAAGAAAGCCATCGAACTCAAATTTCAGGTGCTCAATGTAATAGGCAACTCAGAAATATTCTCATGTCAGGTATCCAATATGATATGCTATGTGTCACCTAATCTCAAAAGTTATCAACAAGAGGTAAGGCATTTGATTTCAAAATTGTAATATTTTGATATCATTTTTGTTCCTAGAATTCATAACGGTGTTGTTGATACATTAGAAAATGATGTTGCTAGGTTGTCACCGTCAAAGGATGGCTTTTCTATTGAAATTATTTATATGCCACCAATTTAGGATAATATTACTAATTTTCACAAACTACAACAGAGTAGGTAAATAGAGCCTAAAATTTCACTGGAATTTAGTGTTATTCAGTTCATAAATTGGGCACCTTTCTTGCATAAAAATGGCCATAACCAGGTATGTTTGTACTAGTGGCAGATTTTGTGTTGTAAATTGCTCCAAAAAAATCATCGAAAATAGCGCTCCAATATTTTCCTGGAGTTGCGCTGGAAGTTTTTCCGTAAAAAGAACTATGATTTGCACTAGGAATAACGTTGTAAACAACTCTTGGAATAGTGCCATTTTAGTGCCGAAAATAGTGCCAGTTATTTCTTCCAATTTAGCTTCATGTTTTTCTTCCACTTTTTCTTGTATTGTGGCTTCCAAATTTTCTTCCCATTTTACCTCTAGTGTGGCTTCAAATTTTTTTCCCATTTTTCTCCTAGTGTGGCTTCCAATTTTTCTTCTAGTTTGGCTTACAATTTTTCTTCCATCTTTGCTTCTACTATGGCTTCCAATTTTTCTTCTAGTTTTGCTTCTAGTATGGGTTCCAATTTTTTGTCTAGTTTTGCTTCTAGTGTGGCCTCCAATTCTTCTTCCAGCATTGCTTCTAATGTGGCTTTCAATTTTTCTTCCAGTTTTTCTTCTATTGTGGCTTCGAAATTTTGTGTTAGATTTTTCTTCTAGTGTAGATTCCAATTTGACTTCCATTGTTACTTATTTTTTTACTTCCAATCGTACGAAATAACGTGAGGTTTAGCACAATGTTTAGCGCCAGTATATCCATCCATATTTGTTTTTTATTTGGCTTCCATTTTTTCTTCTCATTTTGCTTCTAGTGTGGCTTCCAATTTTGCTTCCATTGTTGCTTCCAAAAAATGATTATTTTTTTGCATAAATTTAAATTAATATGTTTTATTTCAATTTATTTAGTTAAATATATCATGTCTCTTAAATAAGTTATATGATTATACATCATATGAATGCATTTTAAATATTTTATATGATAACATTTACAAATAAATTT
The DNA here is from genome assembly GCA_034641835.2 of Pinus albicaulis. Taxonomy (NCBI): domain Eukaryota; kingdom Viridiplantae; phylum Streptophyta; class Pinopsida; order Pinales; family Pinaceae; genus Pinus; species Pinus albicaulis. Next base: position 161,578 of record JAXQQM020087506.1, read on the forward strand.
TAGGGAAACAAATATGCATACAAATTAGCAACACCATTATACTTATTAACTCTCCATCAAAATAGAATCTACAACATCCAATATATATAATAAAAAAAGATAATTATTGTAACATGATCATCATCTATAATTAAAACAAGTGAATCAAATATCTATAATTTAAGTGAATTTGAAAACATCCATCATGAGCAGTAAATCAAAACCATCCAACTCATCAACCACTTTCAACATATAAAAATTGACGAGTCAATATTGACAAGATCATCATCATATATGTAGTTGGAGACTCTCTCATTACAATTTGAAATTTTTTGAAATTGAATCATTGCAAGGAGCCAAATACAAGACCAAATATATAAAGAATCCAATTGATCATAGATAAATTTGAAATTTTGGAGTTCTATCATATCAAGAGAGGGAACAACACTTTGGCGGATGAACAATCCAATAAAGGCATCAATTTGGTTCAAGGTGTTAGGTCTCTGTAATAAGCAAGATTGGCAAAGTCCGATCACAGAGTTAACATCATTTCAACCAACTTTTGGATTCTAGGATCTAGCCCTCCTGAATCCGGAGAGGGATCTCTCCAATATGTACAAAGATGGATATTGTCTTTGAAAGCTTAGGGTAATGATATTAGGCTAGTTATGAGGTCCAAGGGTTTTGTTTGGTCTTTTCGGATGATTGAACATAATTTCTATCTGAGGCAGAAAGATCTATATGCAAATAGGTTCAAAGGTGAGAAGTTGCAAGCAAAAGAGTAAGCTTCGATCAAGAAGAAAGATGATGGAAAGTTTTCAATCCATTGGGCTATGGAGTCATAAGAGGATTTAATTGAAACATTCAAGTTCAAGAGTGATCTATGGGGCAAGTCATCTATGCCTAAGGATCTCTTTAAAGTTTGATTTATGGAATGGAATGATACAATAAGAAAGGGAAATGACAGATGCAGAACAAAGAGCAGCCCAGGATCTGGTAAGTACTTTCAAACTAGCCAGCCTTTGACCAAGAACTTAAGAGAAACATAGAAGCAAACTAGGATCTGGTAAGTACTTTGAAACTATCCAGCCTTTGATACACTTCCAATAGAATACATATAAAAAAAAGGGAAAATTGAAGGCAACTTTTGGAGTAGAAACTAGCGGGCTGGGCTCACCATAATCCTCTCCTAGCTCTTCTTTACTTAGTTACTTCCAAGATGATCACAGAGATAACACAGAATGGCCTAAGATATGATAAGTACTTCGAAACTAGTCAGCTTTTAACACATCCTAAGGGAAACAATCAAATAGTTGAGAAAACAGGAAAGGGACTCAGGGCTAACCTTGATTTCCTCAATTCATCCTCACACAACATATATTGAAAGTAACATTTAAAAATAACATTCAGCAGTGACAAAAGGATGAGGGAACGCCAGCATCCGTGTACTTAGACTGAATTAAATCATTTTCAAATAACACAGTTGAAAGAAAACATTTAGATAAATATTTCTCAGCCAGAGAAGGTTACTGATATACAGTAGGTCTTAACCCTGTTTAAACTGTTCTTTACAGTGGAAAATGAAACAAATTGAAAATAGAAACAAAATACAAGTTAAAGTGAGAATAACATCACCATCAGCATAGACCAGGATCCCATAAATCAGCTTGTATTGATGCTTCAAACCGGTTACAATCTTCAGATCCAATGTTTTAATCCATCTCTCTTCACAACCTAACCTATCTGCTACAAGCAGAGCTCCAAGAGCCGATGAAACCACTATTTACAGTTAATATTTTTCAGCTCAGTTACATAGAATGCTTCAGCAATTACATTGACAACCAACTAATCCAACCCCTCACTCATCTTCTACTGAAGTATTTATAGAAGGATGAGGAGGTGAGATCTGATAAAAATATCTCAAGTACAATTAATGCAGAATGAAGACTTCTTGGCCCTTTGAGAGGTTCGAGGGAGAAATTTACAGGTGGATCACTACATTAACTGTGTTTACACTTATGAAGTAAGCTCGGAGGGAGATTTGTTTGACATTTGAGGCTCTGCGTACTGTTAGGGTTACTCTGCACACATTTTGTCATTAATTTTGAGGTAGAAATAACTTCTTTGGCTGCTTCGAGGCAAAATATCTAATTTAGTTCAATAAATTCAGCCTCTGATTGAGCATTTTGAAGCAATAGGTGGCACTGCGGTGGTTGAGGAATAAATTTGCCTCAAAGCATGGCGGTGGAGGCAATATGTCTGATGAAAACTTTAGGTTTTCTTTTAAACTGTGTTTTAGATTGGGGATTAGGCTTTTGATAACTGTCTTAGCCGTAATCCCCGTAAAAACCGTCTTCGATCTTCATCTGCTGTGCTTTGTCTTCAAAAAATGATACTCTTTAACTGCTCTCTTGAATAAAACAGTGTCTTGTCGATGTGCAGGGCAGCGCAGGGCTCTTTAGGTTATCAATGCTCATGAAACATCGATAAATCATTTGATACAGAGCCCGTGAATGGTTCTTTTAGATAGCTCGAAGGCACAGGAAACGTCTTTCCCAACCCTCGTCTCTCCTTCATTCTATAATGGAAAACCATAAAAACACCTGCAAAACACAAAAAAAGTTAAGAAATCCTGCGGAAATAGGTTTAAACTACTTCAGATGGCAAGGGAGGAGCGTAGCCGTCGGATAAAAATATCTAACAGTGGAGATCGACGCAGAACAGGAAAAGGAGAGCGGGGAGAAGAAATAAGGCGGGGTGGTTTTGGACCATCCGATCTGGACACGTGGACGGTCCAGATCTAATCGGAGGAGCGCAATCGGGGGTAAAACAAAAATGCATGCGATTGAAACATTGCGATGCGATTGGCACCCGGGGTCCTTAACACTTGGTCTCGGGGGAAGTCATATGAGACAGGGGCAGGGGAAACTTTTAACATACGAGACCCAATCGCATCGGAACCTTGATGCGGGTCTTTTTGATCTACCCATTTGATTTCTTCGATTGCGATTGCGCGATCGGTCTTTCAATCAACCCATTAAAATATTAAACATGTGACTTCAAGTTTTTAAGTTGAAAGTTTGGATAAGCGGGTTTTGGGTTTTATAAAGAAAAATGGGTTTGGGAATGAAATATTCATAAGGTCTAAGCGCTGAGGGCGGGCTCCGGGTTACATGAAAATAATATGATCGGGGGTTTTTAGGCAGCAAGGCTAATCGCAATCGGAGTTCTTCGGAGTATGGAAAAGACTTGTACATTTGATTCTTTCCGATGCGATTAGCACCTTAACCCAAGGCAAATGGCTCCAGCTCCAAAGCGATGGTGGGGAAGTGGTTTAGGAATTAGCCCAAAGGGGCTTAAATCCATAGTCATAATACTTGTATTTTTATGAATTTTTCATAATTTTCAATGGAATTTGATGGTTTCGGGATAGTAAAAAAAAATGGGTTTTTAAATATGGGAAAGTGATTTTCATAAATGGAAGAAGAGGATTTATGAAAACAAGGAAGTTTGTGGAGAAAAAGGGGAGCAGATGAAGGTTTAAGAAGGGGGAAAATGAAGGTCTTTCAGCAGTCTTCTACTTGGAATTAGCAGAATTAAGAGGAACAGTAATGAGGATTTTGGACAGAGGCATGAGGCCTACAAGGAGTCTTCAAGAGCCAACAATTTTTAGTGATAAAATTTGTTCTTTGGAGGCTCAAAAATATTTAGCCACCTTTTGGTATAACAAAATATTACAGGTGGCTAACAGTGGCTCCACTTGGGGATGGTGCCTTCTTGAAGGCATCAAGAATTTCAGACTTGCATCTTCTGGGAGGCTGATTAGTTGCCTCATCCATTGGGCTTCTCTTCTCTGATTGAATGATCTTCTTTTGCACTGGAAATGCTAACAGCCATGAAAAACAATGGATCTTTCATCAACAAGCTTTCTACCTACCCAATCCTACAGATCTAACATTTTTTCTTCATCAGAGTGCACTTGGATTGGCAAACTCTATTCACAACATTTTATTATTTTGAAAGCAGGAAACCTAATCTATTTCTACTCCTTATTTCTCCCTGAACTCAGATTAAACAGTTGAGCTCAGATATTTCTCTACCTAATCTACTGTCTGTTGGGATTAAACTGTCCAACAGACTTTCATTCTCTAAATTCTACAACGAAAATTTAAGAACAGTCAAGTCAAGATTAAGCTGTTTGACTTGCTGTGATCTATGGCATAAAAACAAGTTGCACATAGATTATCATTTGCAGAAATTTAACATAAAAAATTGAAGGCTTAAGATCTGAAAGCTTCTTATTATGGCCTTCTCTCTTCTTTTCATAGCTCTGATTTTTCTTTTTTCTGTGAGCTATCTCTTCCTTGATATCTGATTCAGATTTTGGGCACTTTAGAACCAGTTTTTCTTTTTTATGACTCAGAAAATAAAATAGTTTTGGGTCATCTCTCTTTGGAAACTTTGGTTCAGATTTTAAGTTTGTTTGAACCTTAATTTCTATCCTAATCTATCTACTGATGAGCCAATATTAAACAGTTTGGAAAATCAAATTCGCTACCCTATCAGCAGAAAATTGAAAGCTAATTAGTCAATATTAAACAGTTTGACAAATTAGAAGTGTGTTTTGAGGAGTGGCATTTGAGCTTGCACACTTTCAGATTTATTTCTCTTTTTGGCATGGGGCTGTGCCTTTCTTGTTTTCATTTCTGCCCTCTTTTCATTTTTTCTCTGTTTTTGTATTTTTTGATTTTTCACAACTTTGAATGCAATGGTGGATGAAATATTCACAATGGAAAAGAAAAATAAAAAGGCTGCAGAACACAAAATGGTTTTAAGAAAGGTAATGCTTAAGCATCCTGCCATTGACAGGACCTCCAAACAATTATGTTCCATTCAGCTCTTGTAAGAAGAATGCATTGTTTCCAGCAACTGAATGAATAGAGTAAGGGCCAAGCCATAGATTGTCAAATTTACCATGCTTTCCCTTGTCTTCCCTCTTTGAGTCCCACTTTAAAACTTTGTCTCCAACCTTGAAACTGCTGGCCTTTGTTCTTCTATCAAATATCTTCTTGATATTGTCTTGTTTCTGCAATGCTTTATTATACACTTCCTCTCTGGTTTGCTGAAGATGAATAGTCTGATTTATCCTTCTGATTATGTCATTTTCTTCAGTCTGCAACTCTTGAATTAACTTCATAACTGGTACACCGAGGCTGTTAGGAAAAATTGCATCTGTACCATACACAAGCTGGAAGGGTGACATACCAATGGATTTCTTCAATGTTAATCTGTCAGCCCAAAGTGCATGGATGAGCTTTGTGTGCCAAGACTTCTTTTTGTCCTCTAACAGTTTCTTTATTATATTCACGAAGCTTTTGTTGGAAGATTCTGCAAGTCCATTACCTTGAGGGTAATAGGCTATGGAGTGTCCCAATGTTATCTGGTACTTGTGACAGAATTCCACCATTTTCTTTGATCCAAATGCTGCTACATTATCTATGATGATCTTGGTAGGACAGCCAAATCTGGAAAGAATATTGGTTTCTATGAATTTTATGATAACCGAATCATTGGCCTGCCTACTAGGAACGACTTCTATCCACTTAGTGAAATAGTCTGTGGCGGTAAGAATCCACCTGTGCTGGGCAGAGGAAGGTGGATGGATTTCTCCTATGAAGTCAAGTCCCGATTGTTGAAAAGGAGCTTCAACAGTAATTGGATGCAGAGGAAGGGGTAATAATTTTCTCTTGCCCTCAAACAATTGGCATTTATGGCAAGTAGTGGTCATCTTATGAACATCGGGAAAAAGAGTGGGCCAATAGAAACCAGCCCTCAAAATTTTGTTGGGTGTTGACTTCCAGTACAAATGGCCTCCACACTCTCCTTCATGGAATTCCTGCTTAATTTTTTCTGCATCAAACTCAGGCAAACATTTAAGCAATATACCACTCGCATTTTTCCAATAAAGACATTTATCAATAATGCAATAGTTTACAACTTTTAACTTTAGGAATCTTGCCTTTGTTTTGGATAAACCAGGAGGTGTATTCAGATTAAGCAAAACATAAACAATATCAATATACCAAGGAGAATTCACAAAATGATCTTCAACAATGGGAGTTGAGAGTTCTTCTTGGTTATCCAAATCATCGATCATATTAATATCAAGAAGATCACAATTTGATTATGCCATTAACTTAGCTAGACCTTGGCCTTTGATGAGCTTAGTGGGTTTAATCTCTAAATCATATTCAAGAATAACAGCAATCCACTTACCTCTTTTACCATCTGGGTCCTGTGTTAGAATGTCCTTAACAACTGAATTTGGGACAAAGGCACTGATGTGTGAGTGGAGGATGTATACTCTGAAGTCCTTTAAAGCCTTAACTAAAGCAAAAGCTTGCTTTTCCATGATGTTATAATTCAAAGGGGCATCCCTTAATGCCTTGCTAAAGAATGCAATGGGCTGCTCTTGTCCTTGTGAATTTTTCTGTAAAAGGACAGCAGCTATGGTATGTTCTGATGCAAATGAGAAGATATAAAAATCTTTTGAAAAATCAGGACTTATGAGATATCCCTTTTATCCCTTGCTCCTTCTTCAACATGTTTGTGATATTTCTAAGGAGCTCTACCAAGTTAGGGATGAACCTTCTCAAAAAGTTAATATTTCCAATGAAAGACTACAACTCCTTGATATTTCGAGGATGAGAGATTTGCAATATAGCCTCAATCCTCTTTGGATCTATCTTTATACCCTCCTCTGAAATAATGTGTCCAAGAAGCTTACCTTCTTGGAGACCAAATAGTGTCTTCTTAGGGTTTAAAGATATCCCAAACTTTCTGCACTTCTCGAAAAATTTTCTCAAATGTTCTAAGTGTTCTTCATTTGTTTTTGAAAACACGGTTACATCATCAAGATAGATAATGATGAAGAAGCCCAATTCTTCCGAGAATGCTATGTCCATGGCTCTCTGAAAGGTTGCTCCAGCATTCATTAGACCAAAAGGCATTTTCACATACATGAAAGTGCCCCATGCTATAGTAAACGCTGTCTTTAATTGATCATCAGGGTGGACTAAGACTTGGTTATACCCTGAATAGCCATCTAGCAAAGAAATTATTTTAGACCCCACCACCCTTTGCAAAATATGATCCATCTTGGGTAAAGGGTAGTTGTCTTTCAATGAAGCTTTGTTTAAATTTCTGAAGTCTATACAAAGCCTGATTTCTCCAGTCTTCTTCCTAACTGACACTAGATTAGATACCCACTCAGAATATCTAATAGGGACAATAATACCAGCATCGTGCATCTTCATGATTTCCTTCTTCACCAATGGCAACTGGACAGGGTTTATTCTGCGCAGTTTCTGTTTGAATGGTTTTTGGTTCTCTTTAAGAGGAATTTTGTGCTGTATTATTTCAGTGTCATAGGATTTAAGATCTTCATAACTCCACGCAAAAACATCAGAAAAATCTTTGAATAGCTCTATGTATTTGAGTTTAATGTGAGCTTGCAAAGTTTTGGACAGTTTGATCATTTTCGGGTTTTCCTCACTACCTATATTGCACTCCTCTACTTCAGTCTCTACAGGTTCCAGTTTTGGTTTATTGGCCACATCGTTAAAATCAAACAATTCTTCTAGAGGGGCCAAACCCTTGGGCAAACTATCATCCTTAGAATGCAGAGTTTCCAATTCCTCTGTTTCAGATTTTGCACTCCATTCTGTTTGGTTTGTAAGTTTGCTAGTTTGAAGGTTAATGTCTATAAGCTCAAGAGACGGTTTTTCTTCACCAAGAAAATTTTCTTCACTGCAATCTGTATCATAATCTGAATTTGAACTATGGAGTTCAAATTCATTTCTGAATTGCATGAAGTCTTCTATTTGTTTATCTCCATCAAACACCTGCCAATATTTCCTATTATCCGGGACAGCTGGTCTGAATTTTATCTGAGACGTGTCATCATATAGTATTGGGCAGGTTCTAGCAGCAAAGGCTAAATTGTGGGCTGCAATATTTATTTTCCTCAGGACAAAAGTCAGGTTGGACTCCTCAAATGTTTTCAAAAGATTCATGACATCATTTCGGTAGGCCCTAATTCTGGGGTGATTTGCATTATACTCCCCATTAACTTGCCTAATGATTAATTCGGAATCACCATATACATTGATTCTCTTGGCACCTAACTTTTTCAGTAAATGTAAGCCTAAGAGCAGGGATTCGTACTCCGCTATGTTGTTGGAACACTGAAAGTTTAATTTACATGAAATACATTCTGTATGATTGTTTTCAGTGTTAGTGATCCAGACACCTGCACCAGCATTCGTTCTGGTGCATGACCCATCAAAATACATAGTCCAGAGAGGAACATTTTCAATTTTATTATTTTGGTGTATCTCCTTTATATAATTTGATTCCTCAAGTTTTTCATCGGGTTGAGGATCGTCTTCTTGACTGTCAAGTTTTAAGTTTAATGGATTGATGACTTGCAGTTCAAGACCTGTGTTTAGTTTGCTAGGATTTTTAGACACAATAGACTGTTTCGGTAGTTCAGCGTTGTGTTCCTCTTCCTCCGTTTCAGCCATTGATTCTATTGAAATGATTTGTTCTATAAGTTTTTCATCATTAAACATGATAAAAGAATCAAGGCTCGTGCTTACAGCATACAAAGGAAAGTTTTGAGGTTGGTCTTGACTTGTCACTGTGTACTGCATGTGGGTTTCCCTGTAAAGTCTTCTAGTCTGATTAAAAACAGGGATAGTCGCATAGGTCATGTCCATTTTCATAGTTCCCTGTAACTTAGCCCCCCAAGATCTTGATAAAAGCATTCCATACTTTGGGGTTACATCAGCCACAACAACATCCATGACCAAACATTTGGCTAGAATCTGGGCTAAGTTAACACAGAGATCTTTTATCAATCTTAGACATTTAACTCTGCTTGAGTCAAAGGAGTACAAGTCTTTGTAAGGTCTGGTAATTTCAATACCCAGGATTTCCATTACATCTTTTGGCATTAAATTATGGGAAGTGCCTGAGTCATGCATAGCATTGTGTAGAATTTTATCATGAATGTTTAAGCTTACGTAAAAGGGAGGGACATGACCTTCTTGAAACTTTCCTTCAATCTTTGGACCAAAAATAAGCTCTGGTTGGTCATTATTAAGATTGAGTGAATCTTCATTATCTTCTAAGTTCAAAGCTTTCAAAATTTTGGACCTATATACATGTTGGGCAGCTAACTCAGTCAAAGGAATAGAAATTTTGATCTTTGAAATTTCTTGTTCCAGGCTAAAAAGGTTTTGACTCTTTAAAGCATTGATTTAAGCCTTGTTTACTGCCACTTTATCAGCAATAACAGCTTGCTGATTTGTTTTATCTACAGTTGGAAAAGTTGTTTTACCAGGAGTACTAGCCGGGGTGTTAGTACTGCTAATGTTTGCACTCCGCTTTTCAATATTCTGAGTGTCTTTCTCTTTACCACTACCAGAATTAACAGCCATTGTTTTGTCTTTTTGTTTGATTGTCTTCGACTGGGTTGCAGTGCTGTTTTGAGAAGGTTTGTCAGAGGTTTTATTGTTGGGGATTTGTTGATTAGATTTGCTTCTGAGTTCATATTCCTTTGAAGGTTCTATGACAGCGTTTTCCATGTTCTGATAATAATTTTCATTATTATCTCTTTTGTCATCGTAAGGTGTGTAAAGGCCTTGTTTTTTATCATAATGAATTTCGAAGCTATCATCATCTACCCCAAATAAGTTTATATCATCCTCCTCTGTTATTTGTTCTGTTTGCTCAACCTCACTTAAAAATTTTTGATGAAAGGGAGGAGTGATGTGTTGATCATCTTCCCGGGGTCTATTTGGAGGCTGATTTCTTCTAATATTCTGATTCTGGCTTTGGTTTCTGTTTTGAGGAGTGTTTTGATTTAGACTTGCTTGTGCTCTCTCTAGGATGCTCATTTTCTTCATCATTTCTTCCATCATTCTTTCCATCTTCGAGCTTGAAGTAGAAGGGGTGGATTCCTCTCTAAAGGATACTCTCTTTTCAACTTTCATCCTTGCTCTCTTCTCCATTAAGTTTACTTCCACAGAAAGGGCACCTCTTTGCATATCTTCCAGGGTTGCAAAGACTCTTTCTCTGAGTGAATATGTTATGTCAGGATCAAACCCTTCAGGAAATTTGTTTAAAGCTGAGCCCTGAGGAGGTTTGAGTTCGGGGGAGAGTGCATTATACACACTGTTAAATCTGGTACAATAAGCTTGTACACTTTCCCCAGGGTTCCTATGGAGATTGTTATAGTCGGCAAGGAATTGGAGAGGATTCTTCCTTACTTCCCATTTGTTTAAGAATGTTTGATGGAAGCCTTGGAGATCATTAATATTGTGGGGGGCTAAAACTTTGAACCATTTTCTTGCTTCTCCCCCCAAACTTTGAGCAAATAGTCTAAGTTTGACAGAATCATCATCAATTTCATTTCTGTCAAAGTAGTCATTCATCTTGTCCACATGTTGAGATGCTGTTATAGTATTTCTAGCATCATATAAAGGAATTTTGGACTGATAGTCCTATGGAAGATTGACTAATGGTACAGGAAGGACTAAGGGAGCATACCATGCTGCCATGATACGTGGTGGATTTACAAGAGGAGGTGTGGGTTGAAGTGGAGTGGTTTGAACAGTGGATGACGGGTGAACAGAAGTGGATGGAACAGCAATAGATTTCTGAGCTGATCTTGGATGAGAGGCACCTAAATTGTGAAGGAAATGTAAATCAGGAGGTGTTGTTTCTCTGCCACCAGGATGTTCACTTGTTTCAAGAGATGAAAGTGAAGACTCAGAGTCTAACTGGATTATATCATCAAATGACCTAGTCCTAAATGGATTCACTAAGTCAGCTTGTGATTGTTGCAGAGCTGAAAGATTTTCAGGGACTGAATTAGCTCTCAAGGGTGATATGAAAACAGTTAATAATTTAACCTTAGGAGACTTCCAAAGGATACTTTCTGGATTATCAACTATCTCAGGCGGGTTAGGGTCTGGATGGGCTCTAGTGTGAATATTTTTAGAAGCCACTATGCTATGTTGTTTAGACCCAAATAAACAAGAAAATTTCAACCAGATATGACAATCTTGGATAGGTTAACTAATATGTTTTCACAATTTTAATCCTACAGTCCTATAACTGAATTTGAATGATACTATAATGATAAGGATTATTCCCAGTGGAGTCTTAAGGTCTGTTTAAGGATTGTGGAGTCGCCAAGTGGAAATTTTTAGCTCCTTTCAAAGGTAAAAGGTCTTATGGTCCACCACCATGTTTATTTAATTCCAATCTGAAATATTTTTAGGTTTTTCTAAGTCATTTTTCAGTTTTGTGGTTGTTAAGAATATCCTAACTTTGTTTCAAAACTTAGCTAAGGTTGTGAGACAAAGGCAGTCTACTCTTATGGCTAAGACAACTGATTTTTCAAGGTTAGACGAAGTCTTAAGAGAAACCTAGGGTTTACCTAGTTTGTCACTGATTCAAACAAGTTTCATCATAATTACCTATCTTAGGCAGTGCTTGAAAAGGCTACTTTTTACTCTCAAAGTGTTCTTGAATAAAGGGTCTTCTGAGGTATTAAAACACTCGTCCCCAGCGGAGTCGCCAGAAATGTTAGGTCTCTGTAATAAGCAAGATTGGCAAAGTCCGATCACAGAGTTAACATCATTTCAACCAACTTTGGGATTCTGGGATCTAGCCCTCCTGAATTCGGAGAGGGATCTCTCCAATATGTACAAAGATGGATATTGTATTTGAAAGCTTAGGGTAATGATATTAGGCTAGTTATGAGGTCCAAGGGTTTTGTTTGGTCTTTTCGGATGATTGAACATAATTGCTGTCTGAGGCAGAAAGATCTATATGAAAATAGGTTCAAAGGTGAGAAGTTGCAAGAAAACGAGTAAGCTTCGATCAAGAAGAAATATGATGGCAAGTTTTCAATCCATTAGGCTATGGAGTCATAAGAGGATTTAATTGAAACATTCGGGTTCAAGAGTGATCTATGGGGCAAGTCATCTATGCCTAAGGATCTCTTTAAGGTTTGATTTATGGAATGGAATGATACAATAAGAAAGGGAAATGACAGATGCAGAACAAAGAGCAGCCCAGGATCTGGTAAGTACTTTCAAACTAGCCAGCCTTTGACCAAGCACTTAAGAGAAACATAGAAGAAAACTAAGATCTGGTAAGTACTTTGAAACTATCCAGCCTTTGATACACCTCCAATAGAATACATATAAAAACAAAGGGAAACTTGAAGGCAACTTTTGGAGTAGAAACTAGTGGGCTGGGCTCACCATAATCCTCTCCTAGCTCTTCTTTACTTAGTTACTTCCAAGACGATCACAGAGATAACACAGAATGGCCTAAGATCTGATAAGTACTTCGAAACTAGTCAGCTTTTAACACATCCTAAGGAAAACAATCAAATAGTTGAGCAAACAGGAAAGGGACTCAGGGCTAACCTTGATTTCCTCAATTCATCCTCACACAACATATATTGAAAGTAACATTTAAAAATACCATTCAATAGTGACAAAAGGATGAGGGAACGCCAGCATCTGTGTACTTAGACTGAATTAAATCATTTTCAAATAACACAGTTGAAAGAAAACATTTAGATAAAGATTTCTCAGCCAAAGAAGGTTACTGATATACAGTAGGTCCTAACCCTGTTTAAACTGTTCTTTACAGTGGAAAATGAAACAAATTGAAAACATAAACAAAATACAAGTTACAGTGAGAATAACATCACCATCAGCATAGACCAGGATCCCATAAATCAGCTTGTATTGATGCTCCAAACCGGTTACAATCTTCAGATCCAATGTTTTAATCCATTTCTCTTCACAACCTAACCTATCTGCTACAAGCAGAGCTCCAAGAGCCGATGAAACCACTATTTACAGTCAAGAGTTTTCAGCTCAGTTACATAGAATGCTTCAACAATTACATTGACAACCAACTAATCCAACCCCTCACTCATCTTCTATTGAAGTATTTATAGAAGGATGAGGAGGTGAGATCTGATAAAAAGATCTCAAGTACAATTAATGCAGAATGAAGACTTCTCGGCCCTTTGAGAGGCTCGAGGGAGAAATTTACAGGTGGATCACTACATTAACTGTGTTTACACTTATGAAGTAAGCTTGGAGGGAGCTTTGTTTGACATTTGAGGCTCTGCGTACTGTTAGGGTTACTCTGCACACATTTTGTCATTAATTTTGAGGCAGAAATAACTTCTTTGGCTGCTTCGAGGCAAAATATATGATTTAGTTCAATAAATTCAGCCTCTGATTGAGCATTTTGAAGCAATATGTGGCACTGCGGTGGTTGGGGAATCAATTTTCCTCAAAGTATGGCGGTGGAGGAAATATGTCTGGAGGGAATCAATTAGGCTTTTGATAACTGTCTTAGTCGTAATCCCCGTAAAAAATGTCTTCGATCTTCATCTGCTGTGCTTTGTCTTAAAAAAATGATACTCTTTAACTGCTCTCTTGAATAAAACAGTGTCTTGTCGATGTACAGGGCAGTGCAGGGCTCTTTAGGTTATCAAAGCTCATGAAACATCGATAAATAATTTGATACAGAGCCCGTGAATGGTTCTTTTAGATAGCTCGAAGGCACAGGAAACGTCTTTCCCAACCCTCGGCTCTCCTTCATTCTATAATGGAAAACCATAAAAAACACCTGCAAAACACAAAAACAGTTAAGAAATCCCGCGGAAATAGGTTTAAACTGCTTCAGATGGTGGGGGAGGAGCGTAGCCGTCGGATAAAAATATCTATCGGTGGAGATCGGCGCAGAACAGGCAAAGGAGAGCGGGGAGAAGAAATAAGGCGGGGTGGTTTTGGACCGTCCGATTTGGACATGTGGACGGTCTAGATCTAATCGGAGGAGCGCAATCGGGGGTAAAACAAAAATGCATGCGATTGAAACATTGCGATGTGATTGGCACCCGTGGTCCTTAACACTTGGTCTCGGGGGAAGTCATATGAGACAGGGGCGGGGGAAACTTTTAACATACGAGACCCAATCGCATCGGAACCTTGATGCGGGTCTTTTTGATCTACCCATTTGATTTCTTCGATTGTGATTGCGTGATCGATCTTTCAATCAACCCATTAAATTATTAAACACGTGACTTCAAGTTTTTAAGTTGAAAGTTTGGATAAGCGGGTTTTGGGTTTTATAAAGAAAAATGGGTTTGGGAATGAAATATTCATAAGGTCTAAGCGCCGAGGGCGGGCTCCGGGTTACATGAAAATAATATGATTGGGGGTTTTTAGGCAGCAAGGCTAATCACAATCGGAGTTCTTCGGAGTATGGCGAAGACTTGTACATTTGATTCTTTCCGATGCGATTAGCGCCTTAACCCAAGGAAAATGGCTCCAGCTCCAAAGCATATGGTGGGGAAGTGGTTTAGGACTTAGCCCAAAGGGGCTTAAATCCATAGTCATAATACTTGTATTTTTATGAATTTTTCATAATTTTCAATGGAATTTGATGGTTTCGGGATAGTAAAAAAAAATGGGTTTTTAACTATGGGAAAGTGATTTTCATAAATGGAAGAAGAGGATTTATGAAAACAAGGAAGTTTGTGGAGAAAAAGGGGAGAAGATGAAGGTTTAAGAAGGGGGAAAATGAAGGTCTTTCAGCAGTCTTCTACTTGGAATCAGCAGAATTAAGAGGAACAGTAATGAGGATTTTGGACAGAGGCATGAGGTCTACAAGGAGTCTTCAAGAGCCAACAATTTTTAGTGATAAAATTTGTTCCTTGGAGGCTCAAAAAGATTTAGCCACCTTTTGGTATAACAAAATATTACAGGTGGCTAACACAAGGCGAGTTGATGGAGGAGAGAAACATAATAACTATATGTCACATACCATGATTTATCATAGCTCGAGGATCTCAATATGATTAAGGGTAATTAGGGAGGATAATATGACTTAAAGTTGCATAAATTTGGTTTTCATTTCATGTTACAAAAGCTCGTTAGTGATCGCTTCATTATAATGACGGGCCATTCAACCAATAGATGGTTAAACCTAATGATTAATGTTAAGAACATGGCCAAGTGGAACGCCTTCAACAAAGGATTTGATATTTTTGTGGCTGAGAAAGAATGTCTCATTTCGATCGTGTGTGTTTATGGTCCAAATCAAGAAGAAATGAATTCACAATTGTTTATGCGAAAAAAATTAAAATCAAAGGGACTCCCCTCATTGTCATTTTGGAGTTAAGTATTGATACAATAGGATGGTTTTGAAATTTTTTCACACAATGGCTTTCCATACATTCCTTTCTATCAGAAAATATCATGGTCGCCTCGTCAAGAAGTTGCGTTGGTGGCTCCCCAGATGAGATTGACTGGTAATTCAAGTAGAAAATCAAGGAGTTCATCTCTAGGACAGATGGGAAAATAATTTCTAAGGCTCACTCTCATTTCACCCTGGTAACAAGTTAGTTGGATGGTTGAAAAAATATGTTGAAATTTTGCAAGCGATGATGGAGGTAATTATATCCAAGATACAAAATCTTGATTACAAGGTGGAGAAGTTCACGGTCAATGTGGAGAATTCAATTTTTTTTGCGTTAAAATAAATATTTTACCTCAATTACAATGGATAATAGGATATGGTGATTTTTTAGGTAGGGGCTTTCACTCTGATGTTTCCTGATCAACAAGAGTTAGAGCAGAAGTAGGCGAAACAAGGAGACAATGATTCTATGGAGGAACTCAGCTACAACAATGTGGAGGGAATTGGGCAGTTAATTTCATATTAATATATAGGTACATTATGTTATGTATGTATGTAAGTATTAATGGGGAATTTTGGATAAATTACAAGAAAGATGATGTACTAAATCTAGAAAAAATATTACCGCATACCCAAAGATACTAGTCAAAGAAATTTTGGAGGAATCAGGAAATTTTGATGCTTTTGAATGTAATGGAGCTGACCATATTCTAGTTTGATTAATATAAATATACAAATTCCTTTAAAATAAAAAACAACACGTGAAAATGATGCATGTTCAACAATTGACATAAGTCAAAATGATACATCATGTAAAAATGATATAAATAAAAATGATGAATTATGTAAGACAAAATGATACAATTCAATACGATACATCATGTCCAAATGATATAACTTGAAATGATACATGTAAAAAGGATAAAAATCAGTAATATGATACAAGAGGTCATGAAAATGATACATCTGACCATGAAAATCGACATCATATAAATATATCAAAAATGATCCATGATGCTGTGTATATGATCATGATTGTCACTAGATGCTACCAACAACTGCCTCATCATCTTCTATATCGCCATCATCCTCATTTTCATATGTATATGTGTCATGATCATGAGCATAATTTTCCATCTCGCCATTGAATCCAACGTTTTATGGATATATGTAATGAGGATCATTCAGATCTTTTGGAAGATCCTTATTCTACAAAAAAAAACATTTAGAATGAAAATTTATTATTTATTTCATGAAATAATTAATTTCTCTATTATATATATAATATTACAACATATAAAATGAAACAATAATCATATTACATCATATCAAAGTTCACATACGATAATAAAATTTCAAATACGTTAAACTAAGCTGTTGTCACAATGAATGCTATATTAGTACATGTTGTAATAGCAATCCATTTCGTCTTTCTTGTTAGAGATTGAAAATGGGAAAAAAAAGTGTTTTTTCCACAAAACGCTACACCAACACTTGGGGTATCAAGAAAATAAATTGAGAAGAACAAAAATAGGTAAGAACGGATTGAGAAGTAGATTCTTTAACAATAAATGGTGTAATAGTAGATGTTCCAAAACAAAGTATGCCATAATGACATGTCAATGTTAAATCTGTTGAAAATTTTGTAACACCCATTACTGTTGAAAATGTTGAACAAAATGTAAAAGTGGATGCTATAACAACTTCTACTATTGAAACGACTACAATAGTGACCATTAGAGTAGATGTTGTAACATCAGATGTTGTAACAACAGGTGTTGTAACCATTGAGGGGGTATATATCCATTTCATATTTCTTTTCAAACCTTGAAATTGGGAAGAAAAATAGGTGTTTCTGCCACCCAACACTACACCAGCACATGGGGGATCTAGAAAACAAATTGAGAAGCATACTCGCAAGTATTGGTAAACTTCCAAACCGGTAACTAGGATCCCCAAGGTGGAAATTATGGATTCCATAGACGTGCAGTGATTACTCCAACATAGGTAACAACATATTGAGAAGAAAATGTTGTAATAACAGATGTTGTAACAAAAAATGTGTAACATCACCCAAAACCAAAACAGATGACTTTCCTCCAAACCATACTTGACTTTCCAACTTGTTATAAGGGCCTGAAAACTAGATTTGTTATAAATTTGCTTTATATATATATATATATATATATATATATATATATATATATATATATATATATATATATATATATATATATATATATATATATATATATATATATATATATATATATATCAGATCCTACTGAATGCAATGACCTCTTATGAGCCCATCACCAAATTTTCAAGAGGATCCACTTTATACGAATCACAAAACTTCCACACTGGAATGTGAGCCAGCTCATCTCGTCTTACATCATCTTAATCGATCGCATATCCGCGCCACATAATCCTCCGGGGTAATATTATGGGTTTTTACCTCCAGGCCATGTTGTCACTTCCTCATCTAATTGCATTTAAGGAAATATAAGGTCATGCCAATGAAGAGTCTCCATGGCCAGGGTTTGGAGCCGTGCATGGTTTTGTCAAATTTTTGTTATAAGTTTAAGGCTTTTCCCTCCACTGCGTCGAGCTTCCATTAAACATCGGCCATGACTTGAATAAGGGATCTTGACCCAAACTTAAGCAATGTATCAGACGGAGATCCCTATGACCATCATAAGAGAAAGTCTCAACCAATGAATAATTTCCCTAGGCTGTTTATTTCGACCATGGCTTTGTCTCAGAATTCCTGCAAACCTCTGGATCAATGCCAATATTCGGTGTTGACATCGATGGCTTACTAAGGTGTCCTATGGTTTTATCCCTCCCGAGCTTGAGCCAATCCAACTCCAAGGAGTTCTTGGCCCTTATACATTCCTCGTTCTCAGATAGGGAATTCTAGGCATGATGTCATAAGTGTTCGTGTAAAGTCCTGAAAGGTCTCCACATCACCTACCACATGCCAAAAGTTTCATAATTTAAACCAGGCATGTAAGTAGCTCCATGGCGATATGCATATAATTTTGGGGCTGAGATAGAAATACCTTGATGTAAGCAGAATATATTCAAGCTGCTTATCATGAAAAGTTGATGAAGCTTTCCTAGATGGGTTTGAGCTATTCCTACACTTAAAGGGAGGATAAACATTGCAGCATTGTCTCAATTCCTTTTGCAAAGGTTCAAGGGATTATAACCTGGTGAAAGAATACCCATATGTGTATATACAAACCCTACCAAGCAAGTGGTCTCTTATGTACTTATTTTATGTTAATAAAAATGGTCTTTGTACCCAATGTTCCAAGCTTTTAGTCCATATCCTTATGGATCCTTCCATTGCTTGTGATATTCATCCACATGCTCATCACATTAACAATGTTGTTACAGTCCAAAAATAATCCAAACCATTTCAACCATAAATGCATCATAAGCTCATTAATATTTAAGCAACACAAAAAAATATTTATATTTAAAGTTGCATGGAAACAAAGCTCGGGACAAGGACTCTCCACCTACCCATAAACAACTGCAGCCACACTTGCAGCTATCACCTCCAAGCTAGATTCCATATTATGAGGAGGGTGCTTGCTTAAGGGATTAAACCACCAGCTGCCAATGGAAACAAGGAATACAGAGGGCCTCCTCCTCACCCCAAGTGCATACATAGTTATTCACTCCCTTCTAGGGATTCCAGCATCCATGGTAATATTAATTCAATAACCAAGATCCTTACTCCAGTCTTCTTTTGATGTTGTTGCAGGATTAGCCTCTTCCAAAGTTGTCTAAGGCTCCAGAGCCTACTATCACAACCCACATCCTACAAGGGATGCAAGACGTTATAGGGATCCATATATTACATTCCAACCCACAATCTCCATGGAACCAAGCTGTTACAAGGCTCTAAAGACCATCTCAACCCATAGCTCCTATGGACCCAAGTTCTAATAGGGCTCCAGGGATCCTATCTCAACCCATAGCCTCTAGGGAACCTTAAACTATTACAGGACTCTAGAGACTAGTAGCTCAACCCACAGCCTCCAAGAAAATTGAGAACCATTACCTTTCTCTTCTCTCCTATTTTATGTTTCCTACTGATCAAGCCTGATTTATTTGTTTTTATATTTCTCAAATTGTGTCCTTTCTCTCCTTAAGCATGAATTCGAATACCATGCCTTGCATTATTTTCTTGTCTCCCATTTACTGCTTCATACTTTCTTACTTACATTATGCAATTCCCCTCTTGGTTTCTTATCCCTTTTCCATGTGAAGGTTCCCAAGTGTAGGGGTTGTATACCTCCCTTGTAATTCATTCAATTTTAAGAACTAGTTCATAAATTCATGCACCAGTGAGCTTTTAATGTTTGTTCCAAACATTTAATATTTTCTCCACAACAAAACCTCAACCTCCAAAGAAATCAATCCACCTACCGAGCTATAAAAGCCTTGTGTCTTTGACTCATTCCCTTTTTCTTAATTCCACATATTTGTAAGAAAAATATTTACATTGCATTTTATGATAGAACCATGGGTGGGGTTGTCACAGGATGTTTTAATAGTAGATGATGTAACAACAAATTCCATAACAACTGTCAACATTAAATATAGTAAAAATTTCATAATATTTGATGTTGTAACACCCATTACTATTGCAAATGTTGAAATTGTTGTAAAATTTGATGCTATAACAACTACTATTATTGAAACCACTAAAAAATGACCATTACAACAAATTTGGTAAGAATATATCCTGTTGGAACAGGGTCTCCTGCCAGCTGCGAAATGGGTCCGATTTTGTATTATTTTTATTATTTTAGTCTAGCGCAGGGATTGTGGGGTGGGTCAAAGCCCCGAAAGAATTGTAATGGGCCAAAGGGAAGACCTAGAGTCCGAAAACCATGGTTTGTGGACCATAGGAAGGATTAGGCTAGATAATTATAAATATAAAGACATTTTTAATTGTAAGGCAAGAAGATGATGAGATATTGATGCGAATTGTGGATTAGTACATCTGTTTGGGTTTTTGGGGAAAGGACTCCTACTGGCTATGTGCGTGGAGATCCTAGGTCTTGCTGTGGCCAGACCCTGCTTTTGTGTGCGCAGGTTGGGTTTGGGCATCATAAGAAGGAACTGAACGATTAATGAATGAGAAATGTTGTTTGAGTAAATGAATCTATGTGTACTATTTATGCGAATCTTTGATAGCTGTTGTATTATGCATATTCTGTGTTAAGCTGCGAAAGTACTGTGTAAGTGTTTCTACTGCATCTGGGTCTGTTCTATTATGTTTTGTGTAATGCTGCACTACTGTTTTAGAATTATATGATTTGTTGGGACTAGTAAGCATAGTTGACCTTGCGCACGTGGATGCGAAGGAGATCTATAGATTTGCTTCTAAGATAAGCGATTTGGTCATTATAAAGTCGGACACAGCTCTGCTTGGCTTACCTATCCTCTCTTAGGGTGTGGAAACCTGGTTCCAGCACCCACCTATACTGCTTCAGGTGAGACTTTGACCTGCGCAAGTAGGTCACTACCGAAAGGGCCAATAGTATAGGGGTTTTTTGGCAAGCCTTAACCTCCGAACCTTGGTCAGGACCCCTCGATCCAAAAAATGGTTTCGTTGCTGGGACCGGGAGAATTTTGAGAAGGGGATCAGGTAATGCCAAGAAACGTAGTGGAAGCCTGAGGAGAAAATAAGAGCAGGTATGGTTGAATTACCTCCACTATAAATGAAAGTACAACATAGAGAGATAAGTACTTTCGAGCCAATCTAGAAGGGGATAGATTTGTTTATAGCCTGTTTGAAGGAACAGTTGCAAAAAGCCCTCCAGCTACACCACCTTCAGAACCACGTAAGGGTAAAACCATGCCCGAAATCCCTCCATAAGAAGATATGGAAGCACACTTGAAATTACCTACCTTCAAAGGTGTGGGAGATGATGACATGGACCGATTTGGGTTTGTTGCAGACTTAGTATGGACTGCGCAAGGTGTGGCAAGAGATACAGTGAAAAGGGCGCAACTACCCCTGGCCTTCGAAGAGAGAGCTCTGGACTGGTATATGCGAAAAATATATCAAAATGTAAGTGCATCCATTCAAGATATTAAGGACGCTCTGAAACAATAGTTCTGAAAACCTAAGTCCTACTCTCAGATCATAGCAGACGTGGAAGATTTCAAGCAAGCAACAACTGAGTCTGTATGGGAAGATGATCAAAGACTAAAGAAAGCAATCAGGGAAGGAGGATTTAAGTATGATGATAGACAACATACATAATGGTTCATCGCTATGCTGCTACCTCACCTGCATGTACCTATGGGCCACCAAACCTTTGAGTCACAGGAAAAAGCTTTGGAAACCTCCATGAAACTAGAAGCTGCGCCTAGAGAAGATACTTCAGTGGGAGTACAACAAATTTAGGATAAGCTTGGAGCTATGCACATGGATATTTAGAACCTACAGAAGGAATGGGGAAAAGGAGCTAGCACAGACCTATGGTGCATATGATGTCGGGCATCTGGACATACGAAGGATCAGTGCCCACTACTGGCAGATTACATAGAGGCAGGAGGGTAGATTACATACAAGTAGGAGGACCTAGTCCAGTGCGTCCATGAACAAGTGGAGAACCCAACCTATTGCATCCAGGCTCAAGCAGATCTACGTTGTGGTGCAATGAATTCCATGTAGCAGGGCTGCATGATATGAAACATTACCCCCGACTAGGTGCGCACATCTCAGAATTGAAGAAACAATGGTGTAGATTTTGCCAGTCGGTAGGACATGATGAGCAGAACTGTTGAACTTATGATCTGATGATAGATCGAGGAAACTTGTATAGGGTGCAATCAGACCCTGTGTCACCCAGATCTCCCGCAAACTTTGGTGGCTCCCCAGCTAGGGGCGGGGGAGGCCAGGGAGGAAGCGCAGGTCAAGGATGTAGACAACTAATTTGTTATAACTGTGGGGAAATATGACAATGTACAAGGAATTTTCCAAATCCTACAAGGAAATCCTACAAATATTGTAGATAAATGGACCATGTGATTGAATATTGTCCAATATTGATAGCAAAAATGCAAGAAAAATAGCCAACACCAATGCATAATGTACAAAGAGTTAAGGCTGAACTACGGAATGGAAATCCGAGTGCGAATGTTGTAACACGCAGTGGGATGGCCACCAGGGGACCTAAGAAGGAGGATGCAAGGTGTCCTCTAATCCAACAGGCACCTATCAAGCAAGAAGGGTTGGACCGAAAATCGAGACAAGAAATAATTATCGCAGTCCACCAGGACATTGCTAAGACAAGGGAAGCTACTGTGAAGACACCTACGCATCTCAAGGTGGATGACGAGATGAGACCATTCCTACAGGCGTGTATGAAGCTATTATGTAACCAACAAACCGAAGAAAACCTTCAGGCATTGATAGATAGCTGCGTAGTGCAGTCCCACCTATCTCCAGAAGTCCAAGACATGCACAAGCTAGGCAGATATAGGAAACGCACCGGTAGGGAGATGAGATTAACTACCCAAATTGGTAACTATGAAATGGATTAGGTTGTCTTAGACTTGGGGTCAGATGCAAACGTGTTACCTAAGAAAACTTGGCAGCAAATGGGACAACCAAAATTGGAGTTGTCCAATATCCAGCTGCGTATGGCCAACCAGTAGAAGATTATACCTCTGGGAAGACTATCAAGGATCATGGTAGATATCGATGGGGTCAAGGTCCAGGCTGACTTTGAATTAATTTAGATTGTAGAAGATGCAGACCCATACCCTACGCTCTTAGGACTGGACTGGGCCATAGATATGGGTGTTATCATCAACCTCAAAAAGAGAAGCATGGTGTTTGAAAATAATGGAACAAGGGTGATAGTACCATTAGATCCTAAGGAAGGTGAGCGCTACACGAAACCAACACACGGTGAAGAAGGGGTGGATCACATTTACAAATTGACAGCACGAAACGAAGATTGGATCAATCCCACAGCGGACGGGGTACTTTGATGGGAGCCAGACAGTGAATGTTTCTCTGACTCTAGTGAGGTGATGGAGAATTAGCAAAACCAGTTGCACGATGTCTCAACACTACAATGTCTTCGAGTCACAAGGAAATTCTACTGCATTTCCTTAGAGGTAAGAGATCTATTGGTAGCATCAAGGAGTTCCTGAGGACACTGGAAGTTGTGGTTCCTCGGGAATGAAGGCTATGGGCCCTTAATCTAGCTATGCAAGGGACACCTGCACGATGGTGGGTCACCCACAAGGAAGCATTCTAGGATTGGGAGGAATGCTGGGATATGATGATCCTGCGTTTCGCACCCCCGGCTGATGTACGTACCAAGATATTCCTCAAACCAGGTGATCCCCGCGAGCATCTGCTCACCTAGATGGAAAAATGGTCCGACCGGACTACAGAAGAGTGGGTTCATATGTTTATTCATGATTTGGGGCCTATCCCCGTCGCATGGTATTTATATGCGGAGCTACATCGGCGCACCCGCCACTTGGACACCCTAAAAATGACTTTATAGGAACGTTCGGGCTAATTGAGGGGATGGAGGCACTCGACGAAGCTCTACAGGACATCGATGCTTTTTTATTTAATGACTCGCACCATCACACTGCATCGAAAGTCCTGACATGGGAATCACAGATGCAAGACACAGTCGACTGCCGAAGCTTGGTGATAGAAGAAGAGGAAGATAATCCTTGGAACGTCTTTGTCCCAGAATCCAAGGGGGAACGTACAGTTACTGGACCCCCGCTATAGAATATTGATGTTACCGAACCTCTCAAGCTACAGGAAGTTAATATCAGGAAGGAAGAACATACTAAGTTGGCCAAAATTGGGGACTATTGGGACGAAGGAACCATAGGTAAAATTTCCGAGCTACTTATGGAATATCAGGACTTATTCCCAACAAATGTTTCTGAGCTCAAAGGAATCACGGGGGACCTAGGTGTTATGCACATCATTCTGAAACTAGTGGCATGCCCCGTAAAGCAGCGACCTTACCGACTGAACCGTAAATATAAGTAAAAGGTCAAAGAAGAACTGGACAAAATGCTTATTGCCGGTATCATTGAACCGGTTGAACAGTCAGATTGGGTAAGTCCAATGGTTGTCTAGGAGAATAAAAAAAAGGGGGAGATACAAATCTGCATGGACCTATGCAAGTTAAATGATGCCTGTTTACATGAACCCTTCCCTATGCCTTTCTCAGACAAAATCCTTGATAGCGTGGGCAGAAAGGAAGCATATTCCTTCACCGATGGGTTCTCAAGGAACCACTAGATCCAAATCGCCCCTGAAGTTTGTAGTAAGGCTATGTTCGCAATAGAATGGGGGTCCTTTCAGTATGCAGTCATGCCCTTTGGTCCCAAGAATGCACCTGCTATCTTCCCAGGAGTAGTATTTGTCATATTCAAGGAGTTCATCCATAAGTTTCTAGAAGTTTATTTCGATGACTAGAAAGTATTCATCTTGGTAAAGGATCATGTCTCCAACCTGCGCATGATGTTGGATGCCTGTCGAAAGAACTAGATTTCCTTTAACATCAAGAAGTGGATCTTCTGTGTGCCTTTTGGAATATTTCTTGGACACATAGTATGCAGACAAGGGCTGATGGTTGATCCTGTGAAGGTAGCAGTAATTATAAACCTTGTAGTCCCAACAATAGAGAAACAACTGCGTTTGATTCTTGGACACATGGGCTATTACAAAACATTCATTCAGGGGTACGCACTGATCACAACACCCATGGAAAAACTACTTAAAAAGGATGTTTCCTTTTTTTGGAATGATGAATTTCAGAAGAGTTTTGAGCTACTCAAACAGAATATGGTCTCTACGCCCATACTAGTATTTCCTGATTGGTCGAAGGAATTTCATGTACATGTGGATGCATCAGGAATCACCTTGGTTGCTGTCCTAACTTATCCGGGGGAGGGAGATATTGATCACTCGGTTGCCTTTGCTAGTCGAAAACTCTCTAGCACAAATCACAACTACTCCACCTATTGTGGTCCTGGTGATTTGGAAAACTGGCATACCAAATGACCAGGCAACATCAGAACCACTTTGGAATCCTAGGATCTAGCCCTCCTGGATTCAGAGAGGGATCTCTCTATGTAATTGTTTGTTTTAAGGATATTCTTTGCAACTTAGTTATTATGTTGGGCTATTTATGAAGCACAAAGGGTTTGTTTGTTTGTTTTGATTGGGAATCATTAACTAAGAAGGTCATATGAAGTGAAGAAGGAAGTAAGTGGGAGGATATTTCAGCATGGGAAGATAGGCCAAAAGAGTGTTAAACCATTGGGCTATGGAGTCATAAAAGGGTTTACTCACACATCAACTATCCAAAACATTTTGAAGAGAAAGTAATCTATTTCAGAAGATCTTTTAAGTTGAGTTTGTGGTATGGAACATCAAGGAGTGAAATGAAAGAAACAACATGTAAGAAAACAAAGGCAACCTAATATCAAGCAAGGAATTTTAACCTAAACTGCTTTTGGCATACTCTTATGAACAAAAACATATAATAAACAAAGGGCAATCTAAGATCGGGTAAGGACTTTTAACCTAGCCTGATTTAACATACGCTCAAGGGAGAAACATGTAAGATAAACATAAAAAGCAACCTAAGATCAGGTAAGGACTTTAAACCAAACCTGCTTTTGGCCTACTTTTAATGGAAATCTTCAAAACAACTGTTTTTAGACTAGACAAGGGAAATCGCTAACCATAAAATTCCTTGTTTAAAACGCTACTTAGCATGCAGTGAAAATATCATTCGAGAACAATAACTCAAGTTATACTCAGCCAGACATGGGATCACCAACATTTCTTGACTCGTTATACTCTATTGGAATCATTCCCAAATACACATTTAGCAGAAAACATAAAGATAAATATTTTCAGTGAGAGTTAGGGTACTTTGCAATATATCCTACTCTATATTTTCTATTCTTTATCAGAGAATATGAAAACAGTGAAAACATAAGGAAAATAACAATTACAGTGAGAATAACATCACCAATGATTTAGACTAGGATCCAATGAATCTGCTTGTCTATTGATGTGCAAACCAATTACATACTTTGAGTCCAATAGATCTTTACAATCCAATTCTTCTCTTCCTAGCCTACTATATAACAAATACTCAGTAACTCTAACTCAATAATATTTTAACAATTAACAATGTTCCAACCCTTTACAATGAATTTTTTGTGAATAATTATAGGTGAAAGAGAAAGAGTGCTATGGAAATGGTAATAAATATGAATTAAGACAGAAAGGGGAGAAGTGTTCAATTTCTCGTTCTGCTCAATAAACATAGCATTGACTACTTGTACCATTTTGGTAGTCTCTCCCATTTTAATGCATATCTGGTAGGTGAGGTAATAACTTCGAAGTGTTTCTTTGAAGATAACTGTGGCTGAAGTACCCTATTTGACTTCTGAGATAAGAAAACTATCAATTTTCTGGGTTTTGTAGCCCCATGTTTGCTTAATAACTATGCTGACAGTTTCATAGAGGGTTTGTTAGCAGAATGGTTTTCAAAGTGTCTATGAAAGTAAAGCAGGTTGCAAGTGTCCTTTTATTTCTCTATGGATACTTAAACTGGTTTGATGATCGAACAGTCGAAGGCTTTTTACTGATCTATCTATCATAGCCCCTTTAAACACTGATTTGCCTTCAAGTTGTGTTTTATAGCTTTATTATACCGTCTTCGAACCATATTCTATCTTTTGCTAAATGTATTAGCCTTGATTCCCTATGTAAAGGTGGTTGTGGAAGACTTGTGGATAAATCAACCGTTAAACCTGCACACGATGAAATTTTTTTAACAAATCATGTGTTTCTTGGGTTTAACTGCAACAGAGGGCTCTTGCGGGGGTTATGGAGCAGTGAGGAAATAGGTGAACACAGCAAGGATGGGTTTAACCATGGCGGTGACGACCAGGGTTCAAATTTAATTATGGCACAAAGATTTGGGAAAGCAGTATTCGAAAACTGGCAGCGGCTTTCACATGAGGTGAAGGCAGTAAGTGGTTTGGAGCAAGGGGAATGCGATACGGTCCAATGGATGACACGTATGCTCCTAAAAACCACCCATTTCACATTCAAAGTGCATGGAGAGGAGGAGGGGAAAAATGAACGCGAAATGGAAACTGGGTTGTTAGATCTAGGGAGAAGAAACAGATCAATGGTGGAGATCTCACGAAAACAAAATGGGAAGGCCCCGCGTGGTCAGGTGGAGCCAGCAGGAAAAAATAGGAAATGAAAGAAATACACATAGCGGGGGAACTTGCAAAGTTATTTTATGCATTGATACTATTCGCGGGCGAATGGAGGAGAAACAATGTGAACCGTCAGATCTGAAGGATGAACGACGGAGATCTACTTGGCAGGTCAGCGATCGGAGGAGTAGAGGATCCGGGACCTAAGGTAGTTTATAATTTGCGATGGATGATGCCAATGGGAAAGGTTAGAGTGATGGGTGGAGGACCGTTGGATCGGGACAATGATCGGACGGTGGAGATTCACTCGGAAGATCGCTCATCGGCGGGGAAAAGGGTCTGGGGATGGGGAACAAAAAATCATCGGTGAGCGATGAGCGATGCGGTGGGAAGCGCCAATGCGATGGAAAGTGATAATGCGATGGAGCGCAGGCCATTGGATCAGAACCGAGATTGACGAATAGGATTAAATTGGGCATCGGCCAATCGGCAGAAACAAAAGTAAGGGGAAATAGGAAATGGGACCTACAATGCGCTGATGCGATGGAGGAAAGAGATGGCCATCGGATCTCAAGGGAATGGATGGCTAAGATGAGGTTGGGACTTTGCATCGGCGGAGAAAATAAGGAAAGGGACGCGGGACTAGTGGAAAGCCGATTTGTGATTTTCGATTTGTCGATGCGATGAAGGGAGCTTAAGCTTATAGTCGATGGTCGTGGGGCCGGTCTTATGGCGGAATAGGGTTGGGGCTTCCATGAAAGGAGATTAAGGCCTAAAGGTTTAAAATGAGCGGAAAGTAGGCTGAGAAGTGGTTTTTGAGGTTTTTTCAGGTTCCGATAGAGTAAACGAAGGGGTCTTTAAACGAATAAAAAGGGATTTTTATGGTTTGAAAGGGGATTTTTTTTTTTTGGGAAATTGGAGGGATAATGAAGGGAAAGGGGGATTTTGAGGAGGGAATAATGGAGAAGAAGCTTTGAATGCAGGGATCAAATAGCCAGGTATTTTTAAGGGTAAGGAACATAGTATAGGATTCAAGAAGTCACAGATTTTGCCTGAAATTTGTTTCTTGAATACTTAAAGACCCTTTTTAGCCATCTTTGCGTATGTCAAAATTATGGATGGCTAATAGCGGCTCCAACTTGGGGATGGAAGCTCCTAGGAGGTGTCAATAACCTCTGAAATTTATCTCTAAAATGCATACATGTGCTTTATCCTTGACAACCTTTCTTATTTGACCATACTATTTTGAAAGATGATAAAAAATATATCAAACAGAACGATCCATTCCCAAAACAACTACCAACCCAACCTACTTTCCTAACATCTTTTCTTCATCAGGTGCACTTGGACTTGCAAACCTTAGACATCAACAATTTATTCTTTGGAAAGCCTGAAAAACTAATTTAAATCTACCCTTATTCCTCCATGAGTTCAGATTAAATAGTTGAACTCATAGTTTCTCTACCTAATCTACCATGAGCCAAGATTAAATAGTTTGACTGATCTGCATTCTCTACATTCTAAAACATAAATTTAAACACAAACAAACCAGGATTAGACTGTTTGATTTTTTGTGGTGCCTATGGCATAAGAGACCATCTGCACATAGACTTTTATTTGTAGAAAATTAGAGCAAAACTGGGAAGACTCGAGATATGAAAATAGTAAGAATCCTTCCCTTCCTTTTCAGCTCTGATTTTGATCTTTTGAGCAGTCCTCTTCTTCTTATCCTGGTTTAGGTTTTAGCATATTAGAACCAGCCTTTCTTTCTTTCTTTGGCTCAAGTTTTTTATCATGTTAGAGCCATAATTTTCTTTCTTATTCTTTTGATTATTTGGTTCAGATTTTGAGCATGTTTGAACCATTTTTATTCTATCCTAATCTACTCTACTGAAAAGCCAAGATTAAACAGTTTGGAAAATCTCCTTCACTAACCTATCAGTAGTAAATTGGAATCTATCTAGTCATGATTAGGTTGTATGACTAAATAGTAGTGCTCTTCAAGTAGTGGCATTTAGGCTTGAGCACTTTCATATTTTTCTCTCTTTGGTATCGGGCTATACCTTTCTTCTTTTCATCTGCCCTCTTTTCTCTTTTTCTATTGTTTTTGTATTTTTCAATTTTTCAAAATAAAATGAAACAGTGATATTTACAATGGAAAATGAAAGCTTTAAACAGAAGTTTTAGCAGAAATAGTGTTTGAGCATCTTGCCATTGACAGGACCCCCAAACAGGTCTGTACCATCCATCTCCTGTAGAAAAAATGCATTGTGACCAATAACTGATTGAATAATGTAAGGGCCTTTCCATAAATTTTCAAACTTGCCATGTTTTCCCTTATCTTCTCTCCTGGAATCCCATTTGAGTACTTTGTCACCAATCTTGAAATCACTAGCCTTTTTCCTCTTGTCAAATAGCCTTTTGATATCCTCTTGTACTTTCTGCGCTCTGTTATAAACTTCCTCCCTGGTTTGCTAAAGGTGTATGGTCTGATTTATCCTTCTTATCATGGTATCTTCTTCTGATTTTATTTCTTGGACCAATTTCATCACTCGTACTACTAGTTTTGTAGGAGAAACTGCGTTGGATCCATACACCAGTTGATAGGGAGACATTCCAATTGATTTATTTTTTGTCAATCTACCAAATTGTTGTGCCATGATCTCTGATTTTCTTCCAGAAGCTTCTTTATTATGTTAATTAGGCTCTTATTTGAAGATTCAACCAACCCATTACCTTGGGGGTACTAAGCTATAGAATTCCTAGCACAATCTGATATATGTGACAGCAGTCAATCATCTTTTTAGAACCAAATGCAGCGGCA
This sequence comes from Pinus albicaulis, assembly GCA_034641835.2. Lineage (NCBI taxonomy): Eukaryota > Viridiplantae > Streptophyta > Pinopsida > Pinales > Pinaceae > Pinus > Pinus albicaulis. The sequence continues at coordinate 191,963 of JAXQQM020087506.1, forward strand.
TTGTCAGTGATAATTTTCCTAGGACAACCAAATCTATACAGGATATGATCTTCAAGGAATTTTATGATGACTGAGTCTGTGGAATTCCTAGAAGGGATTGCTTCTATCCATTTGGTGAAATAGTCTGTGGCTGTGAGTATCCATCTATGTTGGGCAGATGAGGCAGGATGGATTTCCCCAATGAAGTCTAGGCCCTCCTGTTGGAAAGGAGCTTCAACAGTGATTGGTTGCAAAGGCAAGGGAAGTAGTTTTCTCTTGCCTTCAAATATTTGGCACTTGTGACAAGAAAATATCATCTTGTGGACATCTTGGAAAAGGGTGGGCCAGTAATAGCCAGCTCTAAGGATTTTATTGGAAGTATTTTTCCAACTTAGGTGGCCTCCACATTCTCTTTCATGAAACTCACGCTTGATCGTATCTACATCAACCTCAGGCAAACATTTAAGCCATAAACCACTGGAATTCTTCCAATATAAAAAATTATCTAAAATGCAGTAACTAAAAGATTTTAACTTTCAGAATCTTTCATTTGTTTTAGACAAACTAGGAGGGGAATTGATATTAGTAAGCACATACAAAATATCAGCATACCAAGATGAGTTGAGGAAATGATCTTCAAAAAGCAGAACTGGTAATTCTTCCTGCTCATATAGTGCATCTATCATGTTTATATCAAGTGCTTGTAAGTTAGATTCAGCCATTAACTGTGCTAGGCCTTGACACTTGATGAGATTGGTGGGTTTATTTTCGAAATCATATTCCAGTATCACAACAATCCACTTTCCTCTTTTGCCATCGAGGTCTTGTGAAAGAATTTCCTTCACTACTAGATGAGGCACAAATGCAATAATGTGAGAGTGTAAGATGTAAAATCTGAAATATTTCAAGGCTTTGACTAATGCATAGGCCTGTTTCTCCATTATATTATATTTCAAAGGTGCATCCCTCAGTGCCTTGCTGAAAAATTCAATCATCTATTCTTCTCCTTCTAGATTTTTTTGTAATAGGATAACAGCCATGGTATGTTCTTATGCAAATGAAAATATGATGAAGTCCTTAGTGAAATCAAGACTAATGAGAACTGATGCTTGGGTAAGTGCATGTTTAACTAGTTCAAATGATTTCTTTGCTTCCAGTGTCCATTTGACTCCTATCTCTTTCTTTAGCATGTTTGTTACATTCCTAAGGAGTTCTGCTAGGTTGGATATGAACCTTCTCAGGAAATTAATCTTTCCAATGAAAGGTTGGAGTTCTTTGATGTTTCTATGGTGACTGATTTGCAATATACCTTCAACCCTTTTTGGGTCTATTTAATCCCTTTTTCTGATATGATATGACCCATAAGTTTGCCCTCTTGAAGACCAAACAACGTCTTCTTGGGATTTAAAGATAGCCAAAACCTCCTACATTTCTCAAAGTCTTTCCTGACGTGAGCTAGGTGTTCGTCATCTATTTTGGAATGGACTATGATGTCATCTAAATAAATCACAATGAAGTGGCCTATTTCTTCAGAGAAAGAAATTTCCATGGCTCTTTGAAATGTGGCTCCTGAATTCATTAATCCAAAAGGAATTTTCACATACATGAAGGTGCCCCAAGGAGTAGTGAAGGTTGTTTTCAGTTGATCTTCAGGTAGTACCAAAATCTGGTTATATCCTAAAAAGCCATCTAGCAAGCAAATCCTCTTAGAACCAACTACCCTTTGTAAGATGTGCTCCATTTTGGACAGGGGATAGTTGTCCTTTAATGAGGCTCTTTTCAAGTTCCTGATGTCAATACAGAGCCTAATTTCTCCTGTTTTCTTCCTGACAACTATCAGATTAGACACCCATTCTGAGTATCTCACAGGGACAATGATTCCAACATCATACATTTTCGTAATTTCCTTCTCAACCAGAGGTAACTGCACAGGGTTTATTTTGCGCAATTTTTGACTGATTGGTTTCTGGTTTTCCTTGAGAGGAATCTTTTGCTGAATGGCCTCTATGTCATATGCCTTTAAATCCTCATAGCTCCAACCAAATACATCAGAAAAATATTTAAACAACTCAATATCTCAGTTTAATTTGAGCTAGCAATGTTTTAGATAGTTTGATCACTTTAGGTTTGTCTTTACTGCCTATATTTCATTCCTCAATATCAGAATCATTGGGTTCTATTGTTGGTTTCTTGGCAATGTCGTTAAAATCAAGAAAGTCTTCTAGAGGTGCTAGTCCTTTGGGTAAGCCTTTGTCTTTGGACTGTAATACCTCTACGTCTTCTTTTTCTAAGTTTATGTATTCTTTTGTTTAATTTTCGAAATCATTGGTTAGCAGATTTATTTCTGAAATCACTGGTCATGTTGTTCCTCATCCAGATAGCTTTTATCATACTTTGAGTCTGAATTAGGAAATTCAAACTCATTTAGGAACTGCAAAAAGTCCTCTATCTGTTTATCTCCCTCAAAGAACTACCAATATTTTTCATTGTCTGGGATAGCTGGCCTATATTTCACTTTGAAATTGAATTGCTTGTTGTCATAGGGTCTTTGACATGAGCTAGTAGCGCAAGCTAGTCCATTGGCAAGGATGTTTTGGCTTCTAGGGAAAAAAACAAGTTCGTATTCCTCAAAGGTTTGAAAAAGGTCCATGGCATCATTTCTATAGGCTCTTAGTCTCAGATTTTTGGCAGTGTATTCTCCATTTACCTGTTGGGTGTGGAGCCTGATTATCTTGTTTACTTTGTATCACAGCATTGGACCCCTGTACATTAAAAGGGGCGGAAACGCCGCCCATAATTAATCGCTGTCGTGGGGGGTCCAGGGGGGGCAGCAGCGCTTTTCGAAGCCCCCCCCTGGCGGGGGTTCGGGGGAAGCGCCCCCGAAGCTAAAACTAGATGTAAAATTACCTTGTAAAGGTATAGTAATTTCTAGTCAATCTGGGCCGTTCATTAGGCAAATGATCTGACGGTAGAAGTTATGTTTAGATTAGGGTTTTTTTGCCCTAGAAGGAAACCCCCCTTGTATATATGAGGGCATTGTATTATGGCTGTGCATTGTATGTGTATTCTAGGAGTGAGAAATAGAGAGGGAGACTGTGAGAGAGAACAGAGGATATTACAGCGGATTTGCTGTAGGTTTTGTCTCTTCATTTTTGCTGGATAATAGAAAGGAAGGACTGGTTGTTCGAGGTGGACGTAGCCCAAACTGGGTGAACCACGTATATCTGTGTCTCTCTGGTTTTATGAGTTTTGTGTGCTTGTATTTTCTGCATATTTTATATGTTGCATTGCTCCATAATATATAATTTTCTAACATTAGCTGCCTAATGATCAGTTCAGAATCTCCGTGAACATCTATCCTCTTGGCTCCTAATTTCTTTAGTGATTGTAGTCCTAAGAGGAGTGCTTCATACTCTGCTATGTTATTAGTGCACTAGAAATTTATCTTGTATGCATGGTTTTCAGCAATAATTGTTCTCAGTGTTGTGAAGCCATACAACTGCTCCTGCACCAGTTTTGTTGCAAGACCCATCAAAAATCATAATCCAAAGAAGGCTAGTTTTAGACTTGGTGTTATTTTTGTTGATCAGCGGTTGTCATTGACGTCAACCCAAGCAGCACCAGGGGCTAACCCAATATTACATGGGATTTTTGACCTACCAAATTAATATATTCTAGGTCAATAATGCTTTTGTTGGTTTCTACTTTTCGATATGTTTCCGTTGATATATGGCACGCCATGTAATTCTTCATGGTTTGAGAGATATTCATGTTTGAAGTTTGTACCCCCAGTTAGTGGGCTAAAACCCCATGGGGTTGGGGCATGGGTCATTGAAAAGTCATAATTAATATTTTAGGAGCATAAAATACTAATTATGTCTAATAGCTAAAGAGGATGATACAATAATTGGTAGAAATGATGATCGACTAAGTAAGAAGTTTGCTACAAAGGTGCAAAGTGATTTCAAGATGTCTTTACATGGTGAGTTGACATACTCCTTAGGGCTTCAAATATCGCATTAAGAGAAAGGAATATTTATATGTCAAGCCAAGTACATCAAGGAAATACTCAATAAATTTAAAATGGAAGATTGCAAACCCATCCTTACCTTTGTAGCAAACTTCTTACTTGGTTTCTTGGCAGTTTAACAGCTGGAAGGAGGTCATGGAGCATACCAAGAATGGTGTACCTCTATTCAATGAAAATTATTATGCACTTTGGAAAGGAATAATGGAGGTATATCTCTTGGTTCAAGGTTACGAAGTATGGGACACTGTTCAAAATGGATTTATAGCAACCACGAATGAACAAGGTAAGAAGAATTTGGTAAATGATGCAAAAGAAAAGAATATTATTATCAGTGGACTTATTGAATTTTCTTATCATAAGGTGTTGGGTTGTAAAACTGCCAAAAATGTATGGGACAAGCTAGAGCATATATATGCAGGTGACTCAAATGTCAAAGAAGCAAAGCTTCAAATCTATAGAGCAAAATTTGAGCAACTCAGAATGAAAGAAGATTGCAACATTGCTACATAATTTCAATACGTTGATGAAATAACCAATACTCTGGAAGGATTGGGAGAGCCAGTTGATAAGAAGACTATTATACGAAAGATTCTTAGAACGTTACCAGGGAGATTCAACCCAAAGGTATCGGTCTTAGAATACAATGCAAATCTGGACAAACTCAGCAAAGAGGAATTTCATGGAGTTCTCATAGCATATGAAATGAGACTCGATGAAGAAGAGGGTACTTAGCATCTATAAAATATGTTCATTGCATCTGTTAGCCCCCTATAAATTCTTTGACAAGAAAGCAGGGGGCTAAGTTGTTTTATGACCCTCTAAGGAATGCATTTCACCTGAAAACACATCATCCTTGAAGTCTCTTCATGCTCTCTACCCTTTGATTATTCCCCTATGTTGTTCTTAAGTCAATAAGCCTCACTGATTGTGAAAAATTGTGCTCCAAAAGGCCTTCATTTGCCCTTGTACCCCTACAGAACTCTCCATTTCATCCCTTTTTCCCCATTTTTCAAAGCCTCCCTTTCACCTCAAAATCCCTCCCCTAGCCCTTCTAAACCATCCCAAAATCCCCTCTAAACCATACACACACCCCTTGTTTGGTTTAAAAATGCGTATTCCCTCTATCGTTACCCTTTTTCTAGCCCTAAATTGCATTAAAATGGTCGAAAACCCACATTTGAACATATATAAGGCCAAGCCATTTCGGCCAGCCACCAAAATCGTTTTCCCAAGTGACCTGGATGCTAGGACCTGGCACTAACCCGAAAATCATTTATCGAAATACGTATCGGGAGCATTTTGAGCCGTCGATCTATACAGATCAGATGGTCATTGCAAGCTCCATAGCATTCGTCGCCCACCCCTTTGACCGCCCCGATCGCGTATCCACTGTCCATTTAATTTGAAAATTAACGGTCAGTGTTTCATCCATCCGATTGGTCCCCACGCCAAAGCACTGCAGAAAACCTTCGGTTTCTATCGCACCGCCTTTGGAAGGTGGGTGGTATTTCTCATTTCGTAGCGATGCCATTCACCGCATGACATGTGTCTTCGTGCACTATTTGAAAACCACCCTCCATCGCGCGTTAAAATTTGACGTTTGACCTGGCGCGATATGCGAGTACACCATCCGATCTAAAGCAGTTAATCCAACGACAATCGCGCCATGAGGATGCCCAGGCGATAACCAAAGCAAAAAGGGACCCCTGGCCCACCATCCATCGCCCTCTGACGTGTTCTCAACCATCGATCTCCTCCTGAGATCGGACGGCCCAGATAAAATTCACGCCCTGCCATTGACCGACTCCTGCCACGTCACCATTCCATGTGCTTTCTTCGCATTCTGGTCCGTCCCTTTATATATTCCGTTCTAAGGTAAAATTTTAATGTTTCGCATTTAAATCTCCATCCTCGCCACCTTCCAACTACATCTCCTGCTGTTCCACGGAATTCATCGACAGTATCCTCTACATTCGTCGTCCTCATCCATGCCACATTTCCATTTTCACAGTCATCCATAGCATCCGACCCCATGCACAGTTTTCTTAACGTATTTACGTGTTTTGCAGGGTTACAGGCAGGCGGAAAACTGCCATGGTTCACAGTCATTGCTGTGTTGACAAAGAACACATGGAAGACCATGTGCAGAGATCGAAATTATGAAGAAAGTCCTGGGAAGGTGTTATGACATGAATTTCATTAAAGGAACAGGGCTAAACTCTGCCAAATCATTCCAAAGGCATTAAAGCTCGATTTTCACAAATATGGACAGTACAGGAGTAGCAAAAGAGTATCAGTGAAAGATCAGGGAATTTAAGACTGGTAATCAAGGATTTTTGAAGCATTTCAGAGGCATGATATCAGATCGAAGATCCCATAGATCACTCAAGAGATCCAATACACAAAGAACCACATCATCAGGGAATTTACATCAGCAAAATGTCTCCTCCCGAGACAGGACAAAGTACTCATACGATCTTAATTTACATTGTATCTATGAGAATTTTTCCCTCCTAACATTAGTCCTATGATTATCAGAAGCATTTGTTACATAGTATGGTAGACCTGAATCATCAATATATTTTTTTTCAGATCACCAGAGTTCTACAGAATGCTACAACAAGTACATCAGAGACATACCTGGAGTAAATGGAATCCTGATGAAGACCACTCTTTCATCCAAAGAGTACCAGAGATAAATGCCCAGAATTTAAAATAGAATGGGGCCTCGACCCTCTTCCCCTTCTGAGTTTTAATGCTACATTTAGTTTTCCACCTACCTCCTCTGCTCCTCTTCAGCTGTAAAATTCATGAAAGAACTCATTGTAAAGGTTGTTGATCGGTTATCTGAGAATTGCAAGCTGTTTTGTTTGAGACATAGTCTCTGTGTAAAGTTGTAAGATAGGTTGAGGAAAATGTTTTCAGGCTGAATATCGAGCTGTTGCCAATGTTGTACATGGCTGGTGTTGCTCTTTAATATGACAAGCACATTTCTTTGGATCTTGATTTAAAGTTGCGGTGATGTTTTTCTATCTTTGAATTTGTTTTACCTTGTAGTTCATTTCATTTCATTTCTTCCAGCACACATCAGAAATCTGGCATAGGATTTACCCTTGTTAGGTACCCTATGTTTCTGCTCTCCCTGCCTTCAATTTTTTCCACTATATGTGTTATCTGAGGATTGTTTTCAAACTAATTTAACCAGTGTAGTGGTCAAAACATATGCTGCTAGCTGATGTATGAATTAATGGAACTATTCTCAGATGTTCTTGCTAGGCTTTAGTTAAATGAAAAGGAATACTGGGAGTTTAGAACTTTGTCTCTATCTCACTAGAGTCTTTTCACTTTATTAAACCTTTCGAAGTTCCCTCAAGATGGAGGCCGAAGCATTGAGAATTCAAAGTCTCTCTCTGATCTCAGGTTTTCAACTTTGCTTCCTGAATCTTTAATGTTCCTTGTCTGAAGAGTTAACCTTTTAGGTTTTGGATCACAGGTGTCCAATAGCATGTCCTGTCCCTGGATCTAATTTCTGAAAGGTCACCTTTGGAGGTTTCATTTCTTTCACCCTCTCCCTTACCATTTCATACCACACTATTATCTTTAAGATCCAATGCTTTAGATGACTAGCCCAACTGAAAGCCTACATGTTGAATAGCAAGTAAACCCTTTTCTGACTCCATTTCCCAATGGTCTTGAATGTTCTCTGAATTATCTCTCCTATGCATAAAACCCTCTTTTCTCAGCCTTGTCTTATATTGAAACCTTCTTTCCTGATTCCCAACAACCAAACCAAAAATCAAACAAACAAACCCTGAGCCTATAACTAGCCTAATATCTTAAATTTGAGCTTCAAAGACATAAAACCTTTGCTAATATAGAGATATCCCTCTCTGGACCCAGGAGGGCTAGATCATGAGGTCCGAAAGTGGTTCTGATGTTGTCTCATCTTTTGGTCTTGCCAATATGGCCAAAACATGGGAACCCCAACATAATGGCAACTCCACTGGGGATGGACTTTTAATACCCTTAACTGCTATATCTAGTCTTGTGTGTTTCTCCCACACTCTTAGACAGAGTATGGAAAGGGCCAGGTAGCCTCCAGATCTCACTCTCTTTCAGAAGTGACATATTTGGTAAAATCCCTCCCAGTCAATCTCTGGTTAGAGTTTGTTGTGTTTTGAAGATATCCTTGAAAGAAACAATACATAAGCACTATGGTGGATAGTGTACCCCCTGGAAATATCCTAAGCCTTTCACCTGGTGACTCCATAGTTCCATAAATATCAAAGACTCTACTGGTGATCAGTAGGCCTACTGATTATCTTGGTTCACATAAGACTCCACTAGGAGACCAGCCTCCATAACAACATCAGCGATAACAAAAGTAACAAGTAGGGTTAAGCTGCTTTGCTGGAAAACAACATTCTGGCTTCAAGAACCATTCACATAAGAGCTTATCCTAACCCAAACCCACCTGAAATAGTTGACAACCCGGAGAGCATCCTCAAGAGATCTCCTACACCTAAAGGACCAACTATTTCTAGCCACATCCATAGAGATAACTTTGCACTGGAAGACTTTACAGCTCTATTAGTCCCACCTTTCGACCAAGACCTACCAAACAGACTAACAAGAACTAGGTCATTCATTGCTCTAGACCAACCAAACTTTGAGCTTCCTGGTTCACCATCTCATAGTGGTCAACACATTAGGGACAAAGAAACCCCTCCATCTACACCTCCGGATATTCACTTCATTCAAAACTTGGGGCTCTGCCACCCTAAATCTACCCAACAGACTTCTGCTGGTCCTAGTATCCCTTTCATTCATATACCTGTTATCACTCAGATTTTCCTTGAAGTTGTTGGAAGAGGAAAGGGGTCCAAGGTAACCACAAACCAACCTTCAGATACAGAATCTAGCCAATCTGTATCCAAAGAGGGCTCTCTCTATAAAATATAGCTTTGTTTTTATAAGATATTAGGCTAGTTGTAAAGTTCAGGGTTTTGATTTTGTTTGAGTTGATGGAATTCTTTAGCTAAGATTAAGATCAAGTAGTTTCAGTCCATTGGGCTAATGGAGTCAAAGGATTGGCTGCACTGGCTTAAGTATTTCAACAGAAGATGGTTTATCAGGGCAAGATAATCAAACTAGAAACAATTATAGATCTAAAGTGAATGGAATGGATTTCAAACGGATGAAAGGCAACGAAGAATATTTCAACACATTCAAGAGAAGAGAAATAAATTGATTATCAATAAAGAGCAGTTAATTATTCTTTACTAAATAACCAAAGATATATGAACTAGACAAACAGGAGCAATTAAGAATTCGTTGTTTAAACCAGTTTAGAGGAAAACATTTAAAATAATAACAACTGAAATCAGATTACACCTAAGTACTTTCTGATTTAATATTTTTCATTAATTATCAAGATAATGAAACACAGATGATATCATAAACAAATGTAAAACTTTAAAACATGGGATAGAGAAGACTTATTGATCCTTCATTCGACACATGAATCCTGAGAAAAGTCTTCTGCCTCAATTCCTTGTCCAGTTTTTCCACGAAAAATTTCTCCAAAAGCTCTTTATTCCAAAATATTCAATGTTACATTAGAGTATATGAATCCACCCTCAATAATCTGATTGAGGGCTTATTTATACAAAAAATCATACAAAATATCTCTTACCAAAACGAGATATAATCTAAAATGACTCACAAATAAGTTACAATAAAAATAGAGACAGTTGGTCTCATAGATAAGACAAGAAGTAACCGATGTTGTGTTGTTTTCCTTCTTTTCAGAATGTGCTGGAGGAAGGACCTATATTTTAGCTCATCATTGTCCCCTTTAGCAATTTTGTTCTAACTGACTTGCTTCACTAATACTCTTTGTTCTTACTGATACACTTTAACTGAACTGATACTCTTTGACCTTTGTTTGTCCCTTTATCCTTTATACTATGGTAAATAGGCAAAATTTCATATAAGGATAAATTTTACAAAAGTTCCAATAGATCTTCCCACCATTTATCTTCTGCTATTTTTGTCTGTTAAAGCTTCCTTAATTTCATCAGCCTCAGTATATCTGAAGAAATTAGGTTGATTAGGAAACAAATGTCTTACGTCATGTTCAAGATAAAACAAATTCTCTAATCTGTCATGAAGATTCCTTACTGTAGGTAATGTTGCTTCTGATGAAATGGCTGAGGAAATAGCAATGAAATGATTGTGAGAATGTATGTCCAATTTCTTGACATAAGTTTCCAGGTCCATTATTTTATCTTCTGAAACCATAGGGCTGGGCAACCCTTTATTCAATAAAACATTAAACCTTTCTCTAAAAGTAATGATTTCACTTTGCATGTCAAAACACCTTCGTTCTAAATTTTGCATAAGATTTATTTTAGTAAAAACTCTTTCTATCTCCAAGATTGTTGCAGTTCTGTCCTGAATACCCACATCTGCAAGTTGCTGTCTGGTTTGGGTGTTTAGAAACTGTATGAGCTGATTGGCTTCCTTAGGCATATTTCCTAATTCTGCTCGTGTATTCTCAACTTCATCCAGAGATACTTTGACCAAATCATTTTGCTCGTACATTATCTGGATTGAGGACCAGATAGATTTTATTGACTGAATAATATCGTCCCAAATAATGTCATTTATTTCTCTTAAAGGTTTCTCCAATGTGAGATCCCTTTCCAAAGCTTTAACCAAATTTTCCAACTTTTTTACTTCCCTTGTTTTGTCAGCAACAGTCATTTTTGAAAGATCATATTTTTGTTCCAAACTAATAAGCTGTAACTTTGTGTTCTGAAGTTCTGTTACTAGCAGTTTCAAGTCATTCATTTGCTTTACTAATTCCTTTGTACTAAAATTTGAAGTATTTACCTATGATGGCTCTTCTGGTTGACCTGTTGGCTGACTTGTTGTACCTATGATAACCACTGCTGTAGATACTGGAACATTGGACTGCTTGTATTTTAAAGCTTGTTCCAGTTCTTTTTCTGTTTCAATCAGTTGCTCATTCATTTTTAAGAGCAACTTCATCATTTCTTCTTCATAATTCTTCTTTATTACTTCTTCAGTTTGAGGATGTCTGGAGGCTGACAATTTCAACTGCTTTCTCAAAGCAGCAATGTCATCATCTTTTTTCTTGATTAGAGATTCTGATGTAGGGCTACCCTTCAAACCCAGAATCTTTACTCACATGCATATAATAATGCATCTCAACATTTTTCCAAATCAAATCCTCAATGTCTGGCAATTCCAACAACTTAATTTGCAGAAGCTCTCAAACATTCGTTCACAAATTTTATGGTTCAAAATCAGTGTATAATAAAATCATTCTCAAATGAGTTGCTTTTCAAATCATCATTCAAACCTTTGAATCTAAGTTTTTGAACCTCTCCTCATCAATATAACATATACTTATATGTTTCATCCTCACCTTAAATGAACTCTGAGTATGCACCTCGACTTAACCATTTCATTCCACATTGAATGCCACGAACCATTATATGAGCCCTTTTGATTCTGGTTTTAAGCCCAAATACTATAATGGTTATCCCACAGTTATAATAACATTTCAGTGCTTTCATATGTGTTAGTCCGTGTGGATACAAATTTTTTAAAAGTTTCACTTAAACTCAAAGCACTGCGCATATAAAGTCTACCTTTCCAGCGCACTTCTGCTCATTAAAATACATAATTAAAATCCCAAAACATTTCGAACCACAGGTTTCCTTACCTTGAATGACTCTTAACTCACGTTTTTACAGTGCTCCCAATTCGCCCTCTGCAGTTGCTGTGGAACTGCAATTTCTATACGCAATCTCAAATTTCCCAACATTAGATTCCTTCATTCAAATCTTTCAGTGCCAAGAAAAGAAGTCGATATTTAAAATCAATTTACTCAAGACTCAACCTGCAATACAATTTCTTCAGGGCTAACAAAATCGATTTAATTTCATTCTCAAAAGACATGAGAATCGATCCACGATATTACCATAACTCTGTTTGCTTTGAATTAACTTCATAGACCTCAATTTCCTTCCTATATTTAGAATCTATCTTCATTGAATTGGCTTCATCGCACAACTCAAACAGAGAAAACGATTTCAGCAAATCGATGCCACCATTTAAACCCAGCTTTCTTCCGCTACAATTTTTGTTTAATTCTCCATCACTTGCTCTTTATGAAGCTTCTGCGGCTTCATGTCCACTGTGCGTCCCAATTTTCCAGCGCTTCAATTTTCCAACCGATAGAGCACCTGCCTTTCCTACAATTTAAATCTATTACAATTGATTAGACAGACTTTAAACCAGAGATCTGCGTTTTAGATCATTTCTCAGTTGACCACTTACAAGTTATATATAACTCTGCATTTAGTTTTTAAACAATTCCATCCAACCGCTTCTCTCTAACGCAATTCCATGCAGTTCTATGAACCCCCTATTCAGATATATAATGCGTGCTTACTTCATTCAATGATTTCATACAACTACAGATCGACATAATGCAGTTCAACACACACAGATTTACAATCGATTCTTCCACACAGTACAAAGTGTATGCAAATCATAGCCCAATGACGGATTAAAGCATTTAAATTAATACTGTTATGACAACCAGTAGATATAAACCGATTTGATCGATCGACCTTCAATTAACAGAGTTCAGACAAATTTCCATAAAACAATTTCGCCCTCAATGAAATCGACTTTCCAAAGTCGATGTATCAACACCAATTAAAATTTGATTTCAGTCCTTCTTGGATTTAAATTCTACGTAATATTAATCTACGCCCTTGATTCTGGCTACGCTGCCAATCATATATTTGATCCACTCCTTCAATCGATCTCCCATAGTCGATATTTCAATTCATGTATATACATTTGGACAGAAAACACATACAACATTTCTGTGTTATTGGCATATCAAATTTCCCATTTACATACATAATTCACTTCAAAGTCCCACTTCAGAAATCAAATATACAACTTCTCAAATAATCAACAAATGCATATATATATAATCTGAAACAAAACAATGACTTACAAACTCTTGTTGGCCAGATATTCGAGATCTGTGGCCCTTTACAATCGCCCGAAGGCTCCCAAGAGGAAACCCTCTCACTACTCACACTCACACTCTTTCTGCAACTCTTCAAGTGTATTTTCCTCTAAAAAACCACTCATATTTATACATAGATAATGCATTTAATTCACTCAAAATATCTCTCCACCTAATCCTCAACTAATCTATATTTTAGGTGTGGACTCAACAAAGTCCCATACACAGAATTCCTAATCTATAATTTTGCTCCTAAACTATTTCTCTCATATCCTTTTATTTAATAAAAGAATATTTAAAAAATCCTCACTTTTCCAAATTATCTCCTATTTTATTTAAAAATGACAAATTAATTAATAAAATAATAAAAATGTCACACCCCCTTTTCTAACATATTTACAAATGAAAAATGGCCTTGATGCTCCTGCATCAGACTCCCAACATTGAAATTAATCATGATCGCCTGATCATGTGTTTGGATATGTTTATGCCTAGATCCCATATCTTGTGCTGTAACTTTCCACTTGTCGATGCTTCTATTAGCCCCCCTTATAAATTTTTTGGCAAGCAAACGGGGGCTAAATTGTTTTTGAGCCTTCAAGGAATGCATTTCCTCTGAAAAAACAGTCTCCTTGAAGCCTCCATGTGTCTTTTATCCTTTGATAAATTCCCCTTTGCTGATTCCTATTATAAAGCCTCTATGTTTGTGAAGAACTGTCCAAAGGCCCCCTTTTCCCTCTTATTTCAATCCCCACTTAGATTCTACTTGTTTCCCCTTCTATTTCCCTTCTTACCTTTTCGAATTCCCTTTAATTTCTTCCCTTACCCTTTGTTGGCCATCATTCCCCTTTATTCCTCTATCGTACCCCTTCTTGCCTTTAAATCCGTTGAAATGGGCTTAAAACCCACTTTTAACTTTACCATAGGCCCAAACCACTTCCCCTTTTTCTATACCCCGCAAATACATTCCATATAGAACTTTATTATAAATTTTTTATATATTAACCCGCCGCTTATAGCGCAGATCGCAAATCGCATTTTCATTGTTTGTGTTCGACCAATCCATCGCAAATATTTGTGATGCAATGGATCATGCCATCGCACTTTCCGCCCATCGCATTTTCCCCATTGCACTTTCCACCCATCGCATTTTCCCCATCACACTTTACCCATCGCATTTTCCGCCAGTCGCATTTTCTCCCATCACACTTTCTCTATTTGCGATTTTGCGATTCATCTTGGGTCCCACCTCATACAATCATTCCCGTCACTTTTCATTGCATTTCATTCAATTCCTTTGCATTCCCACCAAAGTCTTAACCTTTTCATTTTTCATTAAACTTTAATAAATCGCCCTCCGCCCATGCCGGGTCCCACATCTGTGGCTCCGCTCCATTGTTTTTCCCTATTTCCCTTTGTGATTCACTTAAGCGAAAACCTTTGGGCCTTTACACTATAATCATTTCTTCCGCCACTTCTCATTGTTTCCGCCGTTCCCACTGTTCTTCCACCATTCCTCCAGGCCTCCAAAGCACTTCTCCACCACTACTGCCCAGGTTTATAACAGGTGTATTTTATTACGCAAACATCACAGAGAGGTCGTTTCAGCATTTTTCAGCAGACCAGCAGAAGGAATTCAAAGGGGGGTTGGTGCCTGTTATTAATGAAGTTAATGTTTAAACCCCACATTCAAAGGGAAAGGGCACGGTTTGAAGACTTAAGAACGCAAAGGTCATATCCACGTTTTAATATCAGCATAATGTATTTCCTCTAGGAAAGACGTTTACCTACAGCATTCCTCATATCTCCTCCAGCCCTGAAATGATTAATTACACTGACTGAAGCCCATTCAAGACAGTCAGGCAGCAGTTATGGAGGTATGGAGCGGCCTTGCAGTTTTCCCATCCAGTTCATTTATTCCAGAATGGCAACGCAGAGTTCCAGACCGCCGTAAGGACTTAAAGAACATATCAGAGGTCAATCTCAACCTGAAAAACGTCTCCAACCAATCTACAAAGTACAACACAACGCCATTAAGTAGAATGGACTTGGTTTCCTCCACCATTCCGTCTTAATGAGACTCATTTAATTGTTCACCTACTTATGTTTCTTCCTCTTCTCCTATAATAATCCACGAGAACATAATGTAAAGGTTGTTGTTGCCTTGTTGTGGCAGTTGCTGTTAGAGGGATTCATTCTTGACTGTTAGAACAATCGTGGGAGGGAGTAGCAGAGTAGTTGTATGTAATAGGCTGGGAGGAGAAAGTCTGAACTGTATTAACCATTGAGCTCAGTGTACATGACTGGTTTTGGATCAATTAATCAAAGCACTTTTCACAGGATCCTGGTCTATTACTATTGGTGATGTTTTTCCTAACTCTGTTTATTACATTTTCATACTGTTTTATGTTCTTCTGGTAGGCAACAGAAGTATAACATAGGATTCACCCTTGCTAGGTGCCCTATGTTTCCTGCTCTCCCTACCTGTAATGTTTTCTACTTTATGTGTTATCTAAGAGCAAATTCATGTGGTTTAACCAGTGCAGTGGATGTTATTGCCTGCTGGCTGATGTATGAACTTGTGGGTTTGCTGCTTGGATGTTTCTTCGTCAATCTTATCTCTGTTTTCCCTTGGAGTTGCTAAAGCAGACCTAGAGTTAAATGACCTCTGGTCTGATCTATAAGCTGCCCCTTCATCCCTTTTTGAGAGCTTCCTTTGAGTATGTCCAAGCAGGTCTGGAGTTAAATGACCTCTGACCTGATCTATAGACAGAAAATTGGTTGTCTTTCCTTCTTCCACTTTCTCTCCTTAATGTTCCATTCCACCATCTGCCTAAAAGATCCTTTAGTGTAGATGACTTGCCCTTTGAAAGCCTTGGCTAGTGGATGCAAGTAATTTGCTTTCATGACTCCATAGCCTAATGGATGGCACTGTCTTGGCCTATCCTCTTTGCTGAAGCCTCCTGCTGTTTTGTTTCCTTTATCCCATTACTTTCTTAGTCTATGATCTCCTGACCAACCCAGCAACCAACCAACCAAATCATTTAAAACCCCCCTTTGTGCTTCATACCTAGCCTAATATCTCAATTTGAGCTTTCAAAGATATATCATTCTTTCTCTATTTGGATAAATCCCTCTCCGGGTCCAGGAGGGCTAGATCCTAGGGCCCCAAAGTGGTTTGATGTTATCTCATCTTTTGGTATTGCCAAATCTGCCAAAACATGGGAACCCCAACAGCTTCTATCTCTTGTTCTTCTCTAGGTCTCCACACTTTATGCTGCATTACCCCACTGGCTGTGCTCTCACAATCTTCTATTGTCTTCCTTTTGCTGCTTCCCCTTTGTTTTGCTACTGTTGGCCTCTTCCAGGATACTTTCATCATCATCTGCCTCATTAGTTCAATTTCTCTGTCTAACAGATTTTCTCCAGCATCTTCAATAAAACCTGTACTCACAAAACAATTGTTAGAATAAAAATCATAAGGCTTCAGTGTCCCCATAGATGTTGCTTCAGCTGCCACCATAAATGTTTCTAACATTGATTTTATTCCTACAGATGTTACCCCACATGTTGCTCTAGCTGCCACTATGGATGTTGCTTCCTCCCAAACTTTCCGTCCTTTTGCAACATTCTTTTTCTCATCACCTGTAATTTCATCTGCAACTTCTTTCTCTGGTTCAAATGTCTCCAACAAACATTTCAACCCTTTCTCCTCAAGCATTTCATCAACATGCTGCAAATTAACTCTAGCATAACCTCCATCTTCCCCTTCGACAATCTTCAGTAATTGTCCATCATCATCTTGATTGATTCTGGCAATCAAATCAAGTTTTTCAAACATTGTAGCCCCATCCTCTAACACTGTAGTAGTTCCAAAAGTTTGTCCTCCAGTCTCCTCTTGGCTATATAGACAAGCCAACTCTTCCTTGTCACCCATGGTAACAAGCTTCTGCATATGATACATGATTGTCTCATCTTCTACCTGCAACAGTTCTTCTTCTTCCAAGACAATTCCAAATGATGGACTGTCTTCTACATCGACTGTAAACACAATCAAATTGTCATCTTCAAAATTACAAGACCCAATGGTTTCACTTGTTGATTCAGTCACCAAGTTTTCTCTCTGTAGCTCCAAGTATTCTTCAGGACTCATAAAACCTTCACTGGCTTTCTCCTTAGCTTCCTCTGGCAACACTTCAGTATGCTGCTCTGAGTTTTCTTCCAAATCCTTTGTCAGCACATCAATATGCTGATTTGCATTCACCATGAGACTGTCAGCTAGTCTCTCCTTCCTTCCATTCTCTACTTCATAACTATCAATCATGAAAAATTCCTTTTCTTTCTTCCTCAGAAAATTATCCTGCACATAAGTTCTCTGCCTCTCCAATTTTCTTCTCTGAAGATCTAGTTTCCTATACAACTCAACAATTTCATTAGGAGTAGAACTTGGAAACTTCAAACAATTTTCCATACCTTCACCAGCTCTTAACCCATCATCAGCTGGTCCTTCTCTCTCCGTACCAATATTCTGATTAGACTCCTTTGTCTTCATTTCCTCCTGAGATCTTGCTATCTCAGCATCGATCTGAACAGACTTCAGATTCAACTCTTCTTGAACAAAATTTAAAGATTGCTCATCTCCTCGTACTGTACCTGCAAACATACACAACTTATTAGTTTTAAAACCACAATACTTTTCAGTCTTGACTGCTTCCTCCAACACGTTCCTTTGATCAGATCTGCATGTGGAATCTTCGAATTCCATCTCTGGCTCAAGAACTCTAAGTTCCTTTTTCAATAAGACAATCACACTTTTCCTCAACCTCATCTGCAATGGTTGCCAAATCACTCTCTTTCCCTTCAGTGGAAATATCCATCCTCTATTCTGATTTTCCTGCTCTTGTAGCCATTCCTCTAATACCTGCAATTGTACCTTCATTACTGCAATCTCTCTTTCTCTGACCTCATCAGTCATCTCACCTCTATGGCATTCCTCTGAACCTCTTCTCTGATCCTCCATGATCACCTTCTCCATGAGTTTCTTACTCACCACGAGTTGCACTAGCCTCTTCAACAACAAGCTCTCCTGCTGCTGCCGCTTACCTCACCAAGCTCTCCTCACTCAGTCTTTTGGTAAGTACTGGTTCACTGCCTCTGCAACCTCTTGAGCATTCTCCTCTACTCTCTCTAGGCTATCTCTTCAACTCACTTTCTCTTCAGGACACTGCAATTGTCCTCCTTATCCAGCCTTTAGCTGAATGTCCGGTTCACTGCCATCATCTTCTCTGCAATCATAAACTTCAAATCAGAAAATTATCTCACCTTTAAGATTTTGCATGATCTTGTCCTCCACTCGCTTCTGCAATTTTCTTCACTGCAATTGTGTAGCTTGCATATCAGATTTAAAAATCTGATCTTCCTTTCAGTCATTCATCACACATTCAAAAATACATTTCAGTTCTCAACAAAACCTTCTGTCCTCATTCAGAAAAACAAATATCTTCTATTTCAACAGAGCCAAGCTCTGATACCAAAATGACGCAGGGCTACCCTGCAAACCCAGAATATTTACTCACATGCATATAAACATGCATCTCAGCATTTTTCCAAATCAAATCCTCAATGTCTGGCAATTCCAACAACTTAATTTGCGGAAGCTCTCAAACATCTGTTCACAAATTTTATGGTTCGAAATCCGTGTATAATAAAATCATTCTCAAATGAGTTTCTTTTCAAATCATCATTCAGACCTTTGAATCTAAGTTTTTGGACCTCTCATCATCAATATAACATATACTTATATGTTACATCCTCACCTTAAATGAACTCTGAGTATGCACCTCAACTTAACCATTTCATTCCACATTGAATGTCACGAACCATTATATGAACCCTTTTGATTCTGGTTTTAAGCCCAAATACTATAATGGTTATCCCACAGTTATAATAACATTTCAGTGCTTTCATATGTGTTAGTCTGTGTGGATACAACTTTTTTAAAAGTTTCACTTAAACTCAAAGCACTGCACATATAAAGTCGACCTTTCCAGCGCACTCTTGCTCATTAAACTGCATAATTAAAATCCCAAAACATTTCGAACCACAGGTTTCCTTACCTTGAATGACTCTTAACTCACGTTTTTACAGTGCTCTCAATTCGCCCTCTGCAGTTGCTGTGGAACTACAATTTCTATACGCAATCTCAAATTTCCCAGCGTTTGATTCCTTCATGCAAATCTTTCAGCGCCAAGACAAGAAGTCGATATTTAAAATCAATTTACTCAATACTCAACCTGCAATACAATTTCTTTAGCGCTAACAAAATCGATTTAATTTCATTCTCAAAAGACATGAGAATCGATCCACGATATTACCATAACTCTGTCTGCTCTGAATTAACTTAATAGACCTCAATTTCCTTGCTATATTTAGAATCGATCTTCATTGAATTGGCTTCATTTCACAACTCAAACAGAGAAAACGATTTCAACAAATCGATGCCACCATTTAAACCCACCTTTCTTCCGCTACAATTTGTGTTTAATTCTCCATAACTTTCCCTTTATGAAACTTCTGCGGCTTCATGTCCGCTGTGCGTCCCAATTTTCCAGCGCTTCAATTTTCCAACCGATAGAGCACCTGCCTTTCCTGCAATTTAATATGTTACAATTGATTAGACAGACTTTAAACCAGAGCTCTGCGTTTTAGATCATTTCTCAGTCGACCACTTACAAGTTATATATAACTCTGCGTTTGGTTTTTAAACAATTCCATCCAACCGCTTCTCTCTAACGCAATTCCATGCAGTTCTATGAACCCCCTATTCAGATATATAATGCACGCTTACTTCATTCAATGATTTCATAGAACTATAGATCGACATAAAGCAGTTCAACACACATGGATTTACAATCGATTCTTCCACACAGTACAAAGTGTATGCAAATCATAACCCAATGACGGATTAAAGCATTTAATTTAATACTATTATGACAACCAGCAAATATAAACCAATTTGATTGATCGACCTTCAATTAACAGAGTTCAGACAAATTTCCATAAAACAATTTCGCCCTCAATGAAATCGACTTTCCAAAGTCGATGTATCAACACCAATTAAAATTTGATTTCAGTCCTTCTTGGATTTAAATTCTACGTAATATTAATCTACGCCCTTGATTCTGGCTATGCTGCCAATCATATATTCAATCCACTCCTTCAATCAATCTCCCATAGTCGGTATTTCAATTCATGTATATACATTTGGCCAGAAAACGCATAGAACATTTATGTGTTATTGGCATATCAAATTTCCCATTTACATACATAATTCACTTCAAAATCCCACTTCAGAAATCAAATATACAGCTTCTCAAATAATCAACAAATGCATATATATATATATATATATATATATATATATATATATAATCTGAAACAAAACAATGACTTACAAACTCTTGTTGGCCATATATTCGAGCTCTGTGGCCCTTTACAATCGCCCGAAGGCTCCCAATAGGAAACCCTCTCACTACTCACACTCACACTCTTTCTGCAACTCTTCAAGTGTATTTTCCTCTAAAAAACCACTCATATTTATACATAGATAATGCGTTTAATTCACTCAAAATATCTCTCCACCTAATCCTCAACTAATCTATATTTTAGGTGTGGACTCAACAAAGTCCCATACATAGAATTCCTAATCTCTAATTTTGCTCCTAAACTATTTCTCTCATATCCTTTTATTTAATAAAAGAATATTTACAAAATCCTCACTTTTCTAAATTATCTCCTATTTTATTTAAAAAAGAAAAATTAATTAATAAAATAATAAAAATGTCACACCCCCTTTTCTAACATATTTACAAATGAAAAATGGCCTTGATGCTCCTGCATCAGCTTCTATACCTTTGACATCCTTTGGATTGTGTCCCAAACCAATTATTATTTCTTCCAATGTTTTTATCCTGTTGTCTTTGGCTTGAGAAGAAGCCTTTTCAAGCTGTAACTGTGTATTGGTGTTTTCCAAAGAATCCTATAACCTGTGAGCTGCCATTGCCTTACCAGTGAAAGTAGAATAGATCATTTCCCCAGTTTGCTTGTGTAACTCAATCTGATCCAAAGGATGGATATCCTTTTCTAGGACTTCAAAGTTTGTCCTAATATAATCAGCCACTATTTGGGGTTGTTGTACCTTGGGTTTGAAATGGCTCATTAACATTTTTCCATGTTGGATGTCAAAAGATGACATCAATCTTTCTTGATTCTTTGGAGCCATTTTCAAATATTGATTATATACTTGAATTTTCAGAGGATCATTCCTGGCCTTGATATTGATAAATGTCTTCTTTATATCTCCTATATCTTTAACTGGGGTTTTGAAAGAATATATTTCAACACTTTGTTGCTTCTGTAGCTCTTTCCTTTGTGAGGTAGTGGATGCTTCACTGACTGTACCTATTTGATGACTACCCAATTTTTCTGGTCCTTGACTATCAAGGATTTCATCAATAGATTCTACTTCTGGAAGAGTATTCAATTTCTGTCTCTTGGCCTGAGGTTGTTGTGAAGATCCAATGAAAGGGGTGGCAGCTTCAACTTCTCTCCTTTTTCCCTTTTCCACATTTAATGGAGTCTGCAAAATTGACACTTCTACTGGATTGGTTTGAACGGAAGAAACCTGTACTTGATCCTATCCCTTGGAAGTTTGGGGTTGTTCTGACATAATGAGTGTTTCTTTAACTTGTGTATCAATCTCTTTCTCTTTTCCCTTAGATGATACTGCAATGTTTTCTTGTAACTCCTGCTGAATAATCCCAGTTGAGGAAGGACCAACTTCTGATCTTGGTACCTGTGCAAAAGAGTCTAGGTCAAGCATTTTTTCAAGATATTTCATAACATTGTCTATATTGACCTGCTCAACATCCTGCTCTATCAATGTTCCTTCTATCCATTCATCTGTATTAGCATATTTTTCAATCTCTGGGATTCTTTGATGTATGTATGGTGCTAATTTATTCTTCATTATTTTATCACAAATGAAGTTGAATGGGTCATAAGGCACCCAATAGAAACTCTTTTGTAATCTGAAACGGTCTTCTAATATCTTTTCAGCCTCTTCCCCTGCATCCCTAGAGTTACAGATAAAGGGACCTAATTGAATTTTGATCCGAAGTTGAGCCTTCTTCTTTGCATTACAAAAATGAATTATATCAGAATTGTTCATCTTCCTGAAATATTCTAAAGAAAATATTCTCATGGGGACATATTTTGGCAATTTGAATGGACATAATTCACATCCATAGATTCTGACTTCTGTGTGATTTTGGTATAAATACCAATCACCAAATTTGTATTGTTTTGAGAGCTGTAAAGTTTTCTTGATTTCATTGCTGATTCTTGGAGGAGAAACTCCTGTCAACAAGGTGGTTGCAGGATGTATAAAAAGATCAATGAACTCATTATAGAAATAGTGAGAATCTCGAGAACTATGAGTTATGGATGACCAAAAGACAACAGACCTGGGATTCCCTTGGGCATCAAGCTTTTTGATATAAAAAGGGAAATTTTCCAACTGATAATAGATCATGAGGTGTTAGATGACAGAGGAATATTTGAACACTTTCTCATTTTCTAATCTCATGAACTGGTCATGGATTTTATCTGCAATGTATGATGCAAAGTCATACCTGACAGCAGGAGGTTTTCCAGGGGTAAAAATAGACAATAATACTAGAGTTAAATGGTCAACATATTCACTGGTATTAAATCCCATTATAAAGGATATCATTTCCAAAATAAGTCTACCCTCCTTAGTGAAAAAAGCATATCCATAAGGGGGAGGGCCTTTAGGCTGATGATCAGGCAACATAAAGGTCTAGCAGATGTGGCTTAATTCTTCATGGGATAGTTTGGTGGATTTCTCAAGTAAATCTCCCATGGACAGGGGAGTGAGGGCCTGATCAGGTTGAAAATGTAGCATCTCATTGATAGACTGAGCAGTAATTGGGAAAAGGACATCTTGATTTGGGGATAAGACTGCTCTTTGGTTAGGATCATAATTCGCATGGAAAAAATGGATTATTTCAGTGAAAATATGGACAGAGGGAAAGAGGTACCTAGGAAGATTAGATTCCCATAACCCAATCATATCCAAGCCATTCAAATAATTGTCTCTGCAGCGACACAAAATTCGAAGAGGACTATCACTAAAAGCCAGGTCTTTAATTTGGAAATCCTTGTCAACTAATGATAAATAATCCATGTTTCTGTGAGGGGCGTTCAATGGGGTGACATTTAAAACCACAGGAACTTCCATTTTTTGTTCTTGTGGATTCAAAAATGGGAATTAGGCTTATGGTGAAAGATTGAGAAAAATTACAGGTTTTGATGGGAGAAACAAGTACAATTGCAAATTGGGAATTCAATTACAGTTCTCGGGATTAAGGAATGAACTAGCAATTAATTTTAACTCTGTTTCAGTGAAAGGAAAAGGAAAGCTGAGTTTCTTATAGAGTTCAGTGCGTATTTAGGGTAAATACCTGTTTTTTCTTGAAGATAACATGCACTGGTTAAGGCGGACAATCTTCTGAGAGGCTTCACTGTAATTTTCTTCGACAGGATAAAGGTTGGCGGACTTCAAAAATTTTGAAATTTGAAATTTCTGCATGGAGGGTGTATTCATTCTGCGTACAAAATAATGAAAAATACGTGAATTTTTGTTTTATTGGCAAAGTCAAATGGGGGGGAATTTTTTATTATTTTAATAAATGATGTCATCTTGTACGAGAGATGAGTCACGGGGAAATGTGGTAAGTGGTTTATTCCGCACCACTTTTGAGGGGAGGCAGTTTTGGGCGGAGAGGCAGCGAATCCACAAAACAAATGACACGTGGCTAGGGTACTATTTGAAAACCAATGTCATTTCGCGCGTTAACTTTCAAACCGGAGATGGCCAGTGGAATCGATAAGAGTTGTTGATTTCAGATGGGTGAATCAGACGGTTGACGGGACGTGAAGTTGGTAGGGAGTTAAGAAGAGGGCCCGATGCAATTTATTATGAATTAATCATTTCGGGAGCATTCTGATTGGCGGGGATCGGTTATTAACTAATCATAAGGATTAATTAATCCCTTGTACGGTGGATGGTCGGGGGTGAAAAATACATGCAGGATGAGTTTATTTCAAAGTTTGGTTTTAATTAAACTTTGAGTTTCATTTTTGTTTTAAACACATATTCATATGTTTAAACGTTTTTCATATATTTTTATTTATACAATAATTAAATCAATGCGATTTATTTACTGTAAGGGAGCCGGAATAATATTAATGTTATACTTTAGCCAAAAGGGGGTATATTGTGGGTTTTTTATTTGAATAAAATAGGAATTAAATACTTTTGGCTAAAAAGTAATAATATAAGGGTTTTGGGGATATTACTATAAAATGATTTATATATAATAGGAAAAGGTGAATTTCATAGGGAGTTAATATATAAATTAGAGTTAATATGACAAAGGGACAATGTAAACTCAAAAATACTTATATATCACCAAGAAAGTGAAGATTCAAAAACAAATGGCATTATTATACTTTCATCACTTAGACTTAGAATAAAAGTGATTTTGAGGGCTTTTCATGAAATATTGAAGGATTTTCCTAAGTAAAATGGGATTTTACTTAGAGAAAGATTTTTGAGAGGTGAATGAATGTGATAATGGATGGTTTCAAGTACTTAGGTTTTTTCAATTATTGGGTCGAGGGTCCGGTCCCTCCAAAAGTCAAGGAAATGCCTTTAGCCCCTTTAATTTTCAAAATACCTTAGCACTTAGGGGAAATTAGTGAATTCTTTAGGGAAAAATGAAGGGGAAGTTAATAATCTTGACTTTTCTTTGCTGTGAGCTTTTTCCAATGTAGTATCTACCTTTGCACTTGTGATGAAAGTAAAATTGAACACATTTGGAACCATCATTCATCATATGTAGTTTTGCAACAACATCTACCTACCCTACCTATTTTACTCTACCATTTTCTCTTCTTTATTAGTGTGCACTTAGATTGGCAAACCCTTATCAATCTTCTTTTTATTTTACATGGAAAACCTATCTAAGTCTACACTTATTACATCCAAGGGCTCAGATTAAATTGTTGAGCACCTTTTATTAACTCTACCTATCTACTTATTTAAACTATTTGGCCAGATATTTATTCTCTATTCTACAACATGAAATTGAAAAATGAATGAGTCAAGTTTAAATAGTTTGACTCTTCATAAATTGTGGCAAAAGTTTGACTAACTGCACACAATTTTGTTTATTACATCAGAGCAAAAAGTAGTGGCATTTAGATTTGCACACTTTCCTTGGCCTTTCTTTTGATGGGGTTCATTTTCTTTCACTTTTTTGGCCAATTTTATTTTTTCACCCTTTGATTTTTCTTTTAGGGTATACCCTCTTTATATTTTTTAAAAAATATATATTTTTTGATTTTTTAAGAATATGGAACACCTTTTCAACAAGAAAAAGGTTTGAACATATTGCATAGTTCAACAAGTCAATCATGAAAAATGACACCTATTGGTATAGGAGTCTAACACTGGCTCCACTTGGGGATGGCTTTTCCTGGTGAAAAGTCAAGAACAGAAGGTCAAATGCCTCAATTCTTTTAACTGAACCATGTAATCTTCTTTTTCTGGTGGCTTTATTGTATATATGATAGTAAAAATTCTGAAGCTTAGGGCCTTCAATTCGGGCTTCAACTTCATCAATTCACCATCCAATCAAAACTGATGCATTAGAAAGGATATATTATGTACATGTTAAAAAATCAGAACATCCTAGTAAATAGGATCAAAGTAGTGTTTTAGCATTTGACCATTCACTGGTCCTTTCTCAGCTTCTGAATCATCCAAATTATTCAAACAATATGTGTTATTTCCCTGTAAAGAATGAATGATGTAAGGTCCTTTCCATAAGAAATCAAATTTCCCATGTTTCCCTTTATCTTCCCTTCTGGAATCCCATCTTAGAACTTTGTCTCCCAGTTGAAAATCTTCTGCTTTAGTCCTTTTGTCAAACATTTTCTTTAACTTTTCATGCAAAACTTGGGATCGTTGATACACTTCTTCTCTGGTCTAATGCAAGTGAATTGTTTGGTTTATTCTTCTCTGAATATCATTTGGTTCTACTTGAGCCTCCTGAAGTAACTTCATTACAAGAATTCCCAAGGATGATGGAAATCTAGCCTCAATACCATAAACTAATTCATATGGATTGGTCCCAATTGATTTTTTGGTTGTAAGTCCGTCTGCTCACAATGCATTGGTAAGTTTCTTATGCTAATTCTTCTTATTCTCTTCCAATAATTTTTTAATGATATTAATGAGGCTTTTATTGGAAGATTTAGCCAGTCCATTACCTTGAGGATAATAGGCTGTTGAATGGCCTAAAGTGATGTGATATTTATTGCATAAAATAATCATTTTCTTAGACTTAAAAGAAGCAGCATTATCAGTTATAATTTTCTCAGGACAGCCAAATATTGAAAGTATATTGGTTTCTAAGAATCCTATAATTACAGAATCATTGGCTTGTCTGGATGAGATGGCTTCAATCCATTTAGTAAAGTAATCTGTGGCAGTGAGGATCCATCTGTGTTGGCCGAAAGAGGGAGGATGGATTTCTCCAATAAAATCCAAGCCCCATTGCTGAAAGGGTCTCTCGGTGGAAATTAGTTTTAATGGTAAAGGTAATAATTTTCTCTTGCCTTCAAAGATCTGACACTTATGGCAAGCAATTACAAATTTCTTAACATCTGAAAACAAGGTTGGCCAATAAAAACTAGCCCTTAAGATCTTATCTGCAGTTTACTTCCAGTAGAGATGTCCACCACAATCTCCTGCATGGAATTCATTGAGAACCTTGTCAGCTTCATCTTTTAATAAACAATTTAATAGAATTCCATCATGATTCTTCCAAAAAAGAGCATTATCTAAAATACAATACTTTAAAGATGTCATTTTCAAAAACCTTTGTTTCATTCTAGATAACCCCGGAGGAGCTTGTAGGTTTAACAAAACATAAATGATATCAGCGTACCAAGGTGAGTCTAAAAAGGCCTGACTGATTCATGGAGTCGCCATCTCCTGTTCGTCATCCAGTTCATTAATGTTCAGGTCTTGGCAATTTGTTTCAGTCATGAGTTGAGCCAAACCTTGTCCTTTTATGAGTTTTGTAGGTCTTATTTCAATATCATATTATAATATGGTAGCTATCCATTTACCTCTTTTGCCTTCAATACCATCTTGAGTTAAGATGTCTTTAACGACAGCATTAGGTACATAAGCTATCACATGAGAATACAATATATAAACTCTAAAATCTTTAATTTCTTTCACAAGTGCAAAAACTTGTTTCTCCATGATATTGTATTTCAATGATGCATCTCTAAGTGCTTTACTAAAAAAGGCTATAGGTTTTTCACATCCTTGATCATCCTTTTGTAGTAAAACTACTGTAGTTGTATGTTCAGAAGAAAATGAAAAAATTATGAAATCTCTATCAAATTTTGGACTGGTAAGAACTGGTGTTCTGGTCAAAGCCATTTTGATTTCTTCAAATGATTGCTTGGCTTCTACTGTCCACTTAATACTCGAATCCTTTCTTAACATGTTAGTAAGAAGTTTAAGTAATTCAGTGAAACTAGAAATGAATCTTCTCAAAAAATTGATTTTACCTATGAAAGCATGAAGTTCTTTAATATTCTTGGGATGAGGTATCTGCAAAATGGCTTGTATTCTTTTAGGATCAATTCTAATGCCATCTTTTGAAATGATATGACCTAGGAGTTTACCTTCTTCAAGACCAAACAATGACTTTTTAGGATTTAAAGAAATACCATATTTTCTGCATTTTATGAACACCTGTCTAAGATGATCTAAATGTTGTTGATCTGTCTTGGAAAAAACAGTCAAATATCCAGATATATGACTAGAAAATCATGAATTTCTTTCGCAAAGGCAATGTCCATTTCTCTTTGGAAGGTCACTCCTGCATTTTTTACTCCAAAAGGCATCTTAACATATTTGAATGTACCCCATGGGGTTGTAAAAGTTGTTTTGTCTTGATCATTAGGATGAACCAGAATATGGTTGTATCCTGAGAATCCATCCAGAAGAGAAATCCTTGAAGATCCTACTACGCTTTGTAAGATATGGTCCATTTTAGGTAAAGGATAGTTATATTTTAAAGAGACTTTGTTTAAATTTCTCAAATCGACACATAGTCTAATCTCTCCAGTCTTCTTCCTTGTTGGTACTAAATTAGAAACCCATTCAGAAAACCTTATAGGAGCAATTATTCCTGCTTCATACATTCTTTTAATTTCTTTCTCAATTGAAGGTAGTAGCACAAGGTTGATTCTTCTAAGTTTATGTTTGAATGGTTTCTGATCTGGTTTCAAAGGTATTGTATGTTTAATTATTGATGTATCATATGATTTAAGATCTTCATAACTCCAGGCAAAAACATCCTGGAATTCTTTTAAAAGTTCAACATATTTAACCTTTTGATCCTCTGGCAGAGATTTAGATAACTTAACCATCTTGGGATTTCCTTCAGTTCCCCAATTGTATTCTTCAATATCAGCTTTTAATGGTTCCATTTTGGGTTTTAGTGGAATGTCATTTGAGTCAAAAAGATCTTCCAAAGGAGTTAATCCTTTGGGCAAATGATTATCTTTCAGATTAATAATTTCAGATTCATCTTCTATAATCTCATCGACTTCCATTTGTTTCAAATCTTGCATATGTTTTTTGGTGAATTTAGTTGGGTGAAGCATGTGAATTGCAGTCTCTTCTGAAATATTTGTTTCTTGTTCATCTCTTTGATCAGATTCATTGATTGTTGTGTCTTCATCTATACTACTGTTAGAGAATTCATTTCCTAAGGTCAAAAAATTATTGATCTGATTATTATTTACAAACACTTGCCAATTCATAAGATTATCCGGTATAGCAGGTCTATGTCTAATCTCAGCTGTGAAATGATGATTAGGTCCAAAAGGTAATTTACAGGTGCTAGCGAACATTGCAAGACTGTGAGCATGCAAATTTTGTTTTCTAGGAATTTTGGCAAGTTGAGCTTGTAGAAAAGTGTTGAGAATTTCCACAACTGTTTCTCTGTATTGTCTTAATCTGGGGTCTTTTGTTGAACATTCACCATTTATCTATTGAATAATTAACTCAAAGTCTCCTATGATTGATACTCTAATTGCTCCTAATTTTTTGACATGTTTAAGCCCTAGCAAAAGAGCCTCATACTCTGCCATATTATTAGTGCATCTAAAGTTCAATCTATAAGCATGGCCTTCAGCATGATCATTTTCAATGTTATATATCCAAATTCTAGCTCCTGATCCTAACTTATTTACTGAACCATCAAATTCTAAATGCCACAGAATTTCATGTTCATAATCTTCATCGACTGTTTTAACAGGTTTCTTGACAGGGAGCTCTGGTTTTTCAATTTTTTCTGGTATTTCTTGAATTTCTGATGTTTCTTTGTTTTCAGAAATTTCTTCAATTTGAACAATAGATTTATTTGCAGTTTATGTTTCTAGTGCTTCTAGTTCAGTAGGAAGGTCAAATTCGGCATTATAAAGGATGAATGAGTCCATATCAAAATGTACTGAATAGACAGGGAAGTTTTCAGGCTTCTCCTGACTACTGACTATATATTTCATCAAGGTCTCTCTGTATAGTCTTTTAGGTTGACCAAACACTGAAATAGTAGCATATGACATATCTAATTGAAGAGATCCTCAGAGTTTGGCACCCCAGGATCTGGACAACAACATACCATATTTGGGAGGAATATCTGCTACTACTATATCCATCAGAATAGATTTCGCAGGGTATTGCACCAAAGTAACACACAAATATTTAATCAAACCTAAACATCTTACCTGACTTGAATCAAAAGAAAAAAGATCTTTATATGGTCTGGTAATGTCTAGGTTTAATCTTTCCATCATAGCCTTGGGCATTAAATTGTGAGACGCTCCAGAATCAAGCATGGCATTATGAAGTATTTTGTCATGTACGTTCAAACTCACATAAAATGGAGGAGTTCCTCCACTTTCTGGTTTTCCATTTACTTCAGGGCCAAAAAGTAGTTTGGGTTGATCATCAAAAAAATTTACTGAATCATCCATTCCAGTAATGTTAAGGGATCTACTAATTTGGCTTCTATAGACATCATGTTTAGCTAATTCTGCTAATCGAACAACTATCTTTAATTTGCCTATTTCAGCTTCTAGATTGAAAGATTTTTCTGTTTGAGCTCTAGTATTTTGAACAGTTGGATTTTCTCTGTTTTTTGTGTCTTTAGTGTTTTTCTCCTTTTCAGGTGTGGGATTATGAGTTGAAGGTGTTTTTGAATTAACTTCTGCTGGTTCTTCTACGTTTCCTGCAGGAGGAAAAGTATTGGAAAGTTGTTTATTATTTAGTTTATTATCAAACACATCTTCAATTATTGGATTTGCAGGGTTAGGACTTGTTCTAGAAAGAATTTGTATAGGAGGAGTGTTAGTTTTACCTTTGATGTTTTGTTTTACAGCTTTCTGTTTTCTATTCTCTGGCACGTAAATCTGTATGCTTCTCAAATTGTATTGTTTATGAACTTCATAAATTGTTGAATCATATCCTTCTTTAAAATCAAAAGTTTCTCCTGAATGGGTTTGAAATGTTTCAAGAATGTGATTTTCTTGATCATTTTGAGATAGGAAAACTTCTGGTTCATTCTTATTTTCAGTCACGTTATTTATTTCAACATCTTCCGTTGGTTCTTCAGAAGATGAACCTTCAACAAAATTTTCCTGGAATGGTGGCCTGATGTTTTGGTCAGGAACATATTTCCCAGTATTTTGGTTTTGATTTCTTCTGAAGTTTGGGTTTCTAACAACATTTTGACCATCGCCAGAAGAATTTCTTTCAATTGTCTCTACTCTGTCTCCCAGTCTTTCCATACCTTTAATAATTGCATCCATCTTTCTTTCAAAAGCCGAAGGTTCTTCGTTGATAGGAATCCTTCTTTCAGCTCTAGCTCTAGCTCGTTTTTCTATGAGGTTAGCTTCAACACTAACAACTATGCTTTGCATCTCTTCTAGAGTTTGGGGAGCTCTTTCCCTAAGTGAATATGCTATGTCAGAATCAAACCCATCAAGGAATTTAACCAGTACTGAATCCGGAGGGGGTCTAAGGTTTTGGGGAACAACATTGTAGGCTTCGTTGAATCTAATGATATAATCTTGCACCGCTTCATTAGGTCCTCTCTTCAATTTTCCAAAGTCAGATAGAATTTGAAAAGGGTCTTTCTTCTTCTCCCATCTATTCAAAAATGCCCTATACAGGGCTGGTAAGTCAGCAATATTGTTTGGAGCAAGAGCCCTAAACCATGTCCTGACTTCCCAGTAAGACTCTGGACAAAAATTCTCATTCGAACATCATCAACGTCTATTTCATAAAATTAAAAGTAATCAGTCATCCTTTTGGTATGTTGTTTAGCAGTGTAAGTACTGGAACCATCAAAAGGGGTGATTTTACTCTGATAGTCTTGAGGCAAAGCAGCAGGGTTGCCTGGAAATCTTAAAGGAGCATATATATTTGCAATCGGAAGGTGTAATGGAATAATAGGTGATGATGGTCTAGAAGGAGTGGGTGGGGGAGTAGAAGGAGTGGCTTATGTTTGAGAAGTTTGGGGAAAATTAGATTGTTACACCATTTTTTGGTCATCTAACCTATTATCATTAGATGGACCCAAGTACACCTGGTAAGACCAATTTTACCCTAAGTAAAATTGCCTTCACTATGTTAAATAACTTAATAAACCACATTTATTAGGTTGTTTATGGTCCAAACAGGAAACCCCAAAAGGAAATATTAAACGAACCTATATTTGTTTGATTTTCCTCATGGAATAATTAATTAAACCATAGTTTAATTATTATTCCCAGTCATGTTTAACCCAAAAACAAAGAAATTAATTAGATAAACCTTTATCTATCTTATTATTTTCTAGGAATAATTATTTAAATCTTATTTAGATAATATTCCTTGTTAAATATGACCAAATCACCCACAAATAATTAAATAAATCATTATTTATTTAATTATCTTTCAACCATTTCCTTAAATAATTAAATAAATCCTTATTTATTTGATTATCTTCTAACCGCTTCCTTAAAAGATCAATAAATCATTTATTTATTTATTTTTAACTAATTAAAGGATTTGACCCAAGTCAAATACCTTTTCCCTCCAACAAATATAATAAAATATTCTATAAAAAGTGGATCTAGATCTGGTTAACCCATGCACCAAGATCTAGAATGACCCAATATTTTATTATAAATAGGAGGGTTTTTCCTACCATTATTCACCTTTTTTTGCCTATTAGATCACTCTGGATCTATACACTTGGTCCCATTTTTCTACCATTTGCTGTGTGAGCTCCCTTTGAGTTCCATTCTTTGTGTGGGTTTTCTACACCAACAAGAGAGAGAAATCTTAGATCTGAAGTGCGGAGGACTTCCAAGAACCCATCCCACTGAGGAGAATTGGATACGCCTTCTTGTTTTCCTCCCAGGTGCCCAATTAATACAAAAATTCTTTCAAAAATTGTTCTTGTCTTGTCTATTGGTATATGGAGCAAACCCTTGTTTTTTCTTCTTAATGTCTTTCCATGCATAGATCTGGTTTTTGCAGCTCTTTTATGTTCAACTAACCACAGATCTGAAGATATTGGCAGCCACTTTTGTTGTTAGGGCTATTAGTTATGCGTAGCTAAAGTGGTCCTTTTTCGTACACTTCGACAAAGGATTCATACTAACAAATGGCGATTCCACACGGGTTTTAAATTACGACCGCTGTCGTTTTTCATATTCCTGCATATCTAGCTACTTCAGACCCTAGGGTTTCTTTTCAGCTTTTTTTTTTCCTATTTTCATGGTTTTTTTCCCCTATAACACCCTAAAACATTAAAATTTCTAACTTCTGCATGTTTCTGGCCCTATTGCGCAGATGACAGACATCAGCCGCAGCTGAGACGACATTTTTTTTTTCTTCTGAAATCTGCCGCCGAGACCGCCGAAAGTGCAGGTCGCACTTTTTGGCCCAAAAACTGCGACCTGGAGCTTCAGGTCGCAGAAAACAGCCCCAAAACTTCGACCGGAGCAAAAAACAGGTCAAAAACTGTGACCTGGACATTTTTCTGCTGTTTTTCTGAAATTTTCCTGGGTTTTTCTGAAGCTTCTGTCAGGGTTTTCCAGCCTCTGTCTCAGCCCGTTTCGACCTGTTTCTGATCTGATTTTGCTCATCTAAGTGGGAACCTAGCCCCCTAGGGCTTCAGTACCCTCCACTTTTGGTGGAAGAGTTTTAGCTGTTTCAGGTGTCTGCTTTTTTCAGAGTTTCAGCCTTCCCTTTTTCAGATCTGATACCTCATCCTCCGATCCCTTTAAATCAGCCTTCCTTCCTTTCAAATCACCTCTTGTCGTTTTGTTTGGACCTCTCTTTAGGACCTCCTCCATGTCCTTTCCACTTTTTACTGATTTCTTCCCTTTTTTCCAGCCACCTTGCCTCTGTCTCTTGGCTGTGATCTGCACCTCTTTTCAGCAGCTTTACCCTTTAGATCCCTGTCCCTTTTGACCCTAGATCTATTGGCCTCTTTTTAGTGTGTTTTGATTAGATTAGTTTTGAGAGTCCCGCCTTTTTGGGTTAGATTGATGCATGTTTAGCTGTTAAATGTTCTGTTATTTCAGCATTATATACTGTTCTCTGCAGATTTCTTTTTAGTTACGCAACACACTTTTTCTTGCTCTCAAAACGAAAAGGGTTTAAAAATTAAAATTAACGCACATCACACACTGACCCTAAGTGAAGAAGCGCCTGGTTAACACCGCCTGGCAAAGACTCTAAAATCAATTGTCACTACACCTTGTCTGCCCTTGTCGGTTTCCTTCTTCTTGTCATCATTGCGCCCCCAAGGTTCCTTTCCCAGAGACTTCTTGGCCTTCACCCTCAGTTTCCGATTGGTCGACCTGCTCCGCCCCGTTTTCGTCGAGCTAGTCCTCCTTTGAGTCCGCACTCCGACTCCTCTCCTGATTCATCAGGTTATCCTTTACCTTCTGGTTCTCCCCCTGTCACCTTCACTATGTCTGGTCCAGGGCCTCACGCTAGCAGTGCTCCCGGCCCTAATGCCAGAACTACTACTAGCGGAACCGCCACAGGAACTACCTCGGCTGCACCCGTGCTCCCCTTCTTGGCAGGCCTCAGCCTCCCCGATTTGGACCGGTTGACAAACGACCCTATACACCATGACGCTAGTTGGCTTGCTATGCTGACAAAGCTCCCTTCCGACATCCCAAAGTTTGAAGGCCGTGCTGGAGAAGATCCTTCCAATCATGTTCGATCTTTCCACATGTGGTGTTCATCTACCTCCATTACCGATGACTCTGTTCGTCTTATATTGTTCCAACGCACGCTTACATGCGAAGCTTCTAAGTGGTATGTTGATCAGCCCACTTCCTCCCATACCACCTTTGCAACTCTTGCCCGGGCTTTTTTATCTTACTTCCAGCTTCCCCTTCGTTATGACACTGGTATCGAACTCTTGACTTCCTTCAAGCAAACCTCTTTGACCCGCCTTTCTACCCATGTCCAAGAATGGCGAAGAAGACGAAGCCTATGCCAATCTCCTCCCTTTGAAGACCGTGTCTACATGGACTGGTTCCTTAGATCTCTCTTGTCCCCTATCGGGAAAGATGTCGCATCGCATTTTCCTCAAACCGAAGAAGATGCCCTCCAAATGGCGTTAAAGTATGACCTAATCTACGCTCAGACAGGTTATGATCCTACTGTCTTACCTAATCTCCCCAAACCCGGTGATACCCATACACCGGGGGCACCTCATGCCGCTGACAGTATCGTTGGATCTATCTCTCATCCATCCGCTCAACCTCTCATGAGCTATGGTTTTCCTGGGGGAGGGGGCACCACTCCCTGCACTTCTCCCCCTCCCGGTAGCACGCATCTAGGATACAGCATGCCTCATCCTTTTGCCCAACCTCCTGCTTACCTCAATTTTTCCCAACCTAACCATTACCCTTATCCGCAGCCTGGTGCGCCAGCTCCTCCAGCATATGCGCTTTCGCCTCCCTTGCCTTCTCAACCCCTGCAACAGCAGTCACCGCCCCCTCAAGAGCCGGTGGATGCACAGCAGGGATTCATGGCTACCCAACCACCTAACGGACAGGTGGCCACTCCACCTTCCCCTTCTGGTTCCTCCAATTACCAGATCCTCATGATGAACTCTGATCCACCTCTAACCGTCGACCTTAACCTTCAAACTCGGTCTCGCCAGTACCCCACGCCTCCCGCTCAGTCTGCCCCCAAGTCCCCTTCTTCCGGTTCTACAGAGCCTCTTTCGACAACCAATGGTCCCTTACATATCCCTCAACCCAAAGTTGAGGTCCATACCAAGATTCCTAAAGGACCGTTATGTCGAAATGCTGCTTCTGGTCGAGCTGCTCATTCGTATAGCATAGTAGATGATTTGGCACAATCTCCTGCTGCCATTTCCACACTGGAACTCCTCCAGACGTGCCCTTCTCAAAAGAAGGCTCTACTATCTGCCGTGGGTGTTGTAGATCCTGCTGATGACCAAATGATTGTGTTCGACGCCCATCAATCAGAACATCCTCCTCTTCCTGCTTCCGTAGCCTTCCAAATCCCAGTCAAAATCCGAAACGTTAACATTTCTCGGTGCATAATTAATGAGGGGGCATCCACCTGTGTGATGTCCGCTTCAGTTTGGAAGCAACTCGGCTCTCCTGAATTAGCCCCTTCCACGAACACCCTTAGAGCGTGGGATGGCCACGCCTCCCAGCCCATTGGCCTCTTCCGTAATTGTCCTATCACCCTTGCCGGTAAGACTGTTTGTGTTGACGTCGAAGTCATCGACGCCCCGCTAGACTACAACATTCTATTGGGGCGAAGCTACACCTATGCTCTGTCTGCTGTCCCATCCACGGTTTTCTGCAAGATGTCTTTCCCGCATAATGGAAAGATAGTCACCATTGACCAGTTGACATATCATGAGCCAACATCTCTGACCTCACCTGAGACGCCCATCTCTTCTGTAGCCAACAAGCAAACCATCGATTCCTTAACCAGTGTCTCTCCTGGCGTCTACAAAGACTCCTCTTTGCTCGGAACCTTCCCTGGACTTCCTCCTCCTCCTATCTCTGACCCCAGCTCATCGAATGTTTGCATGATGCAATTGTCTCGGGCTGCTCTCAAGCAACCTGCTTCAGCTAGTCAGCAACCATTCCCTCCGCAACCTGCTCCTAGCCCTTCACCTGCAGTTGGTAGTCATGAGCCTCTTTATCCCCCTGGCATGGTTCCTCCAAGCCTTAGCCATTTAGGAGCCATCCCACCTGGCCATTACCCCTCTGGTCAGATACCGTTCCTAGCTCCCCCACCAGGAGTGTACACGGTATCGGTCATGTCCACCCTCTCTCTTCCTAACTTGACCCTTGGGCTTCCCGTTTGGTACCTTGATCTTCCAGCCCCCACCTTGCCTGGTCAACCCAAACCTTATATTGCTTTGACCCTGGTTCAACTGGCCCCCATGCCTTCTCCCGCTGCATCAGTGCCTCAGTCACCTCAACAGGAACCACCTCCTGTTGCGACCGCTTCGGGTAAGAAGGGCAAAGCTCGCAAGGGGGCATCAAAGGACAAGGCTGCCCCGACAAACCCTGCTCCTCCTTAGCCTCCAAAGCATACCATCCAGTGTGCTTTGTGTGATGTTGTCGGTCACGCCTCCCATACCTGTCCTGCATTGCTTCATCTCAAGCCCATGGTTAATGTCACGTTCCATGAGTCCGTGGTCCCAGAAGCCTCTGTTCCTTCCGCGACCGCGGCCAAGAACCCCAAGACTATTCACACCAACCACCCCTGTGCTTTGTGTGATCTCCATGGCCATTACACCCATCTTTGTCCCCGCCTCGAGGACTTCCGCACCTCTATCGCCGCGGTCCACCAATTCGAGGCCAAGCGCAATGAGTCCACCTCTCCCCTATTTGCGCATTCTGCTTCAGCAGAACTACCAGATATGACCGCTCCCATTGACATTCCCCCTCCTGATGTCGAGATAACGGAGCCTTCGTCTAGCATTTTTACCTATCATCATCCATGAGACCCTCGGGGAACATTCCATCTGAATCCTCCCCTGTTGTTTCACTTGACCTTCCTTCAGCGATCCTCTTGGGCTCAACATCGGTAGATCCTTTATCTACTTACTCTTCGGTCACCCCTTGTGACGATGCGCATGTGAACCTCTCTTCTCATGATGATGATTCTGGTCACTTCACCACGTCAGGTGGTCTTTCTTCCACCAGTCACCCCATCTTCTATCGCGATGACGACATTATGGAAAAAATCCCCACCCCTGACGTTATCTATTCCCCCTTACATCGAACCCATGCGTTCACACCACACCCACCTTGTGGCCATTACATTGAAACCCATTGTTTGGGTAAGGGGGCACCCACATTTGAGAGACCAAGAGAAGCAATTCTCCACAACTCTCCTAGTGGATCTGGTCGTGTTGACTTTAGTCCCAGTATTCTTCCACATTTCGAAGAACCTCTAGAGTCCCATATCACTTCAGATCACTCTAGGGATGATACCCCTTATCGTTCCCTCATCTTACATCAGCAATCCAGTCTCTTAGACATTATTATTGACCAACCTATAGCTTTTCTACGAGAGCATCAGTTCATTATCTCCAAATTCTCTTTTTGGGATAGTGACACCAGGTATGCCAACTCGGAAACTTAAAGTCCATTTGATCCCTATATGCAGTACCAAAAGAGATTGGTAATCCTCCATTTCCTTTCTCACACTGCATAACCATAATGAGAACAAATGGCACACATTTAAATGTGTTTAGATTCCCCTTTTTTCTAAATACATTTTGGCATGACCACACCATGCTCGGGGGCACCCATGCCCCTCAACCATAACCCTCCTCACCTCGTTTTTGGAGAGGAGGCTGTCTTACCGATCGAGTGTGAAATCCCTTCCCTTCATCTGGATGTTGAACTTCTCCCTGACACCCAACCTCTAGAACAATGACTTATCTTGCTTGAGTGTGCCTCTGAAGACCGTCGTGTTGCATTGCAAACCATAGAAGTGTCCAAGAAACGCACCAAAGCTCAATATGACCGAAAAGTCCAGCCTCATCCTTTTCACGAAGGTGACCTTGTTCTAGTATAAGACCAGGCCCATGATGTCCTTGGTCACGGGAATTTCGACTCATTATGGCTAGGCCCTTACGTCATCAGTAAGGATCTTGGTAAGGGGGCATACTTTTTAGAGGACTTTGAAGGCAATCCTCTTCCTAATCCTCGTAATGCACTCTATCTTAAGAAATATTACCCTTAGCATTTCCCTTCTGAGATGCATGTCTTATTTTCTGTTAGATAGCCAGCATCTTTTTTGTACTTTCATCGTTCGCCAGGACCTATTTTGTCCAAGAAGGGCTACTTCACCTCCACTTTAAATCGAATTTCCTCACTTACGACACTTGTACTTGGGGCACCACTTCGCCTCCATACTTGTCCATGTTCGTGTCGATTTTCGTCATGAGTTCCCACCTTGTACTCATGTTTTCATGGTACCCCATTGGGACTTTACTGTGTGGCAGCACCATCGAGTCGCCCTTGTTTAGCGCATCCAAGTTGAGTCATCACCGCATTCATGGAGTCTATCCCGAGTCCCTTTGTACCCCGCCATAGCCCTCCATCCTTCATTTCTTGGTCTCTCTCTTGTGTCGCACATTATGACCTTCAGTCCCACTGTCCCCTATCCCTTATGATATTATGTCAGTAGCTGCCATGTCATTCATGCCCTTTATGCTCTAACAAGGGAAGTCATCCATTCACTACTCAGTCCTTTCCATTTCCCTATCATCATTAGTGTCAGTATGTCCGTCGCTCTACTATTTTCTCTCGCGCCTTAGTTGAGGATTTCTCATTGCCTCACCGGTGGCGGACCTCCTTCTGTCGACATCAGCTCATTCATTCCAGAAGCCAGGTCTAGAGGGCGGTGTACCTTGGTTCCAGCTTCCACTCTTGTTCGGTGCCTCGGATCAGGCAAAGGGATCTCTCATTTCCCTTTGACTTGATTTTTTCTCCAGCTCCTTTTAGCATGATCGAGATCCGTATACTTGATGGTTCAGTGATACAGCAGCAACTCTTGATGATTCCTGGGTGTGTGTGAGATGTCTCAACCCTCATGAGGGGGTGGCCCTGCAGGTAGCCCCCCACATGCCCAGATGAACTCTTCCTTGCAGCCTTTGATGCAGCTCCAGATATTTGATGATGTTGGCCTTAGCCACTTGCAGCGCCTCTTTGATTTGCATGTATCAGTCAGATTTTGTGAGCCCTTCCCCATTCACAGGGGGCATTTGGGTTGTATTTATCTCATGTACTCAGATATTATTGTACCAGTCCTGGCTGTTATCCCAGGCACATCATGTATGTGGGATTCCTCATTGTATTTTTATCTGGCTCATGATTATGCCAGCTGTACTCTATGGTTCGGTCCCTTGTTTACTGGACACACTATTCTTTTGTACTTTGTCTCGGCGGGCATAGGTATGCCTCCCCCGCCGCCTTCAGCACAGGTACCCTCTCATAAAAAGAGACTTGTTGCACCTGCGAGTCTCGTCTCCTCGGGGTCTAGTTCTTCAGCACACTATCTACCTTGCATTTCTCTCTCTGACTTCCCTTTTGTTGTCTAGTGATTGAGTTCTTACAACGTACTTCGGTCATACGATTTGCTCCTGACACTCGCACGCTGGGGAGCAATCTGTTACACCATTTTTTGGTCATCTAACCTATTATCATTAGATGGACCCAAGTACACCATGTAAGACCAATTTTACCCTAAGTAAAATTGCCTTCTCTATGTTAAATAACTTAATAAACCACATTTATTAGGTTGTTTATGGTCTAAACAGGAAACCCCAAAAGGAAATATTAAACAAACCTATATTTGTTTGATTTTCCTCATGGAATAATTAATTAAACCATAATTTAATTATTATTCCCAGTCATGTTTAACCCAAAAACAAAGAAATTAATTAGATAAACCTTTATCTATATTATTATTTTCTAGGAATAATTATTTAAATCTTATTTAGATAATATTCCTTGTTAAATATGACCAAATCACCCACAAATAATTAAATAAATCATTATTTATTTAATTATCTTTCAACCACTTCCTTAAATAATTAAATAAATCCTTATTTATTTGATTATCTTCTAACCGCTTCCTTAAAAAAATAAATAAATCATTTATTTATTTATTTTTAACTAATTAAGGGATTTGACCCAAGTCAAATACCTTTTCCCTCCAACAAATATAATAAAATATTCCATAAAAAGTGGATCTAGATCTGGTTAACCCATGCACCAAGATCTAGAATGACTCAATATTTTGTTATAAATAGGAGGGTTTTTCCTACCATTCCTCACCTTTTGTTGCCTATTAGATCACTCTGGATCTATACACTTGGTCACATATCTCCATCATTTGCTCCCATTGAGCTCTACTCTTTGCATTGGGTTTTCTACATCAACTAGAGAGAGAAATCTTAGATCTGAAGTACTGAGGACTTCCAAGAACCCATCCCACTGAGGGGAATTGGATACTCCTTCTAGTTTTCCTCACAGGTGCCCCATTAATACAAAAAAAATTTCAAAAATTGTTCTTGTCTTGTCTATTGGTATATGGAGCAAACCCTTGTTTTTACTGCTTAATGTCTTTCCATGCATAGATCTGGTATTTTGCAGCTCTTTTCTTGTCTAACTAACCGCATATCTGAAGATATTGGCAGCCACTTTTGTTGTTAGGGCTATTAGTTATGTGTAGCTAAAGTGGTCCTTTTTCGTACACTTCGACAAAGGATTCATACTAACATAGATGAACTTGGGGAAGCTGCAGTAATTATAGAAGTGTTTGAAGTTTCTTCAATGGTCTGTTCAGATTGAATGGAATTTTGTAGGTGCTTGTCAAGATGTGAAGTGATAAATTCAAATTGAAAATCTTCAATAAATAATGGATCAGGAACAAGATTGGACAACTCAGATTCAGAAAAAAATTATGACTAGAGAAGTTTCAAAATGTTCATCAAATGGTTCATCTTCAAGATATATAAACTTCATAGGACAAGAGTTTTATCTAACAAGAGGTTGAGAACTCCCAGAGCTTTCTTGACTCTCTTTTCTTCTCAGAATTCTGGGAATCAGATTTGGATTCTCAAATATCGGTGGTGGATTAGGGTCAGGATTTGACCTGGTATAACGAATCCTTTCTGAAGCCAGTTTTCCTAGTAATGTTTCTTTTTAAGTTTTTTGTTTTAAATGAAATGAAAATACAACTTCGACAAATTCTCCAAGAAATTAAATATTTTTAATTAGATTTTTCTCAAATATTTATTGAACTAGAGAAACTGATTGAATGTTTGAAACTAAATTTCAGTCTATAAACTAGACTGGAGATTGATTGAAGTAGCATTTATTTACTATGCAACTGTAGAGAAAAAAGCATTTCAAAGGCTACCTAGCTAATCTTCAGACTCCCTCTATAGTTTATAAATCAAACAATAGTAACAATAAAATGATTCAGGTCCCCAGTATGGTCGCCACTATGTTATCACTCAGATTTTCCTTGAAGTTGCTAGAAGAGGAAAGGGGTCTGAGGTAACCACAAACCAACCTTCAGATATAGAATCTAGCCAATCTGTATCCAGAGAGGGCTCTCTCTATAAAATATAGCTTTGTTTTTAGAAGATATTAGGCTAGTTGTAAAGTTCAGGGTTTTGATTTTGTTTGAGTTGATGGAATTCTTTAGCTAAGATTAAGATCAAGTAGTTTCAGTCCATTGGGCTAATGGAGTCAAAGGATTGGCTGCACTGGCTTAAGTCTTTCAACAGAAGACGGTTTATCAGGGCAAGATAATCAAACTACAAACAATTATAGATCTAAAGTGAATGGAATGGATTTCAAACGGATGAAAGGCAATGAAGAATCTTTCAACACATTCAAGAGAAGAGAAATAAATTGATTATCAATAAAGAGCAGTTAAGTATTCTTTACTAAATAACCAAAGATATATGAATTAGACAAATAGGAGCAATTAAGAATTCGTTGTTTAAACCAGTTTAAAGGAAAACATTTAAAATAATAACGACTGAAATCAGATTACACCTAAGTACTTTCTGATTTAATATTTTTCGTTAATTATCAAGATAATGAAACACAGATGATATCATAAACAAATGTAAAACTTTAAAACATGGGATAGAGAAGACTTATTGATCCTTCATTCGACACATGAATCCTGAGAAAAGTCTTCTGCCTCAATTCCTTGTCCAGTTTTGCCACGAAAATATTTTCCAAAAGCTCTTTATTCCAAAATATTCAATGTTACATCAGAGTATATGAATCCACCCTCAATAATCCGATTGAGGGCTTATTTATACAAAAAATCATACAAAAGATCTCTTAACAAAATGAGATATAATCTAAAATGACTCACAAATAAGTTACAATAAAAATAGAGATAGATGGTCTCATAGATAAGACAAGAAGTAACCGATGTTGTGTTGTTTTCCTCCTTTTCAGAATGTGCTGGAGGCAGGACCTATATTTTAGCTCATCGTTGTCCCATTCAGTAATTTTTTTCTAACTGACTTGCTTCACTGATACTCTTTGTTCTTATTGATACACTTTAACTGAACTGATACTCTTTGACCTTTGTTTGTCCCTTTATCCTTTATACTGTGGTAAATAGGCAAAATTTCATATAAGGATAAATTTTACAAAAGTTCCAATAGATCTTCTCACCATTTATCTTCTACTATTTTTGTCCGTTGAATCTTCCTTAATGTTTCATCAGCCTCGGAATATCTGAAGAAATTAGGCTGATTAGGAAAAAAATGTCTTACTTCATGTTCAAGATAAAACAAATTCTCTAATCTGTCATGAAGATTCCTTCCTTTAGGTAATGTTGCTTCTAATGAAATGGCCAAGGAAATAGCAATGAAATGATTGTGAGCATGTATGTCCAATTTCTTGACATAAGTTTCCAGGTCCATTATTTTATCTTCTGAAACCATAAGGCTGGGAAACCCTTTATTCAATAAAACATTAAACCTTTCTCTAAAAGCAATGATTTAACTTTGCATGTCAAAACACCTTCGTTCTAAATTTTGCATAAGATTTCTTTTAGTAAAAACTCTTTTTATCTCCAAGATTGTTGCAGTTCTGTCCTGAATACCCACATCTGCAAGTTGCTGTCTGGTTTGGGTGTTTACAAACTGTATGAGCTGATTGGCTTCCTCAGGCATATTTCCTAATTCTTCTCGTGTATTCTCAACTTCATCTAGAGCTACTTTGACCAAATCATTATGCTCGTACATTATCTGGATTGAGGACCAGATATATTTTATTGGTTGAATAATATCATCCCAAATAATGTCATTTATTTCTCTTAAAGGTTTCTCCAATGTGAGATCCCTTTCCAAAGCTTTAACCAATTTTTCCAACTTTTTTACTTCCCTTGTTTTGTCAGCAACAGTCATTTTTGAAAGATAATATTCCTATTCCAAACTAATAAGCTGTAACTTTGTGTGTTGAAGTTTTGTTACTTGCAGTTTCAAGTCATTCATTTGCTTTACTAATTCCTCTATACTCAAAGTTGAAGTATTTACCTGTGATGGCTTTGCTGGTTGACCTGTTGGCTGACTTGTTGTACCTGTGATAACCACTGCTGTAGATACTGGAACATTGGACTGCTTGTATTTTAAAGCTTGTTCCAGTTCTTTTTCTGTTTCAATCAGTTGCTCATTCATTTTTAAGAGAAAATCCACCATTTCTTCTTCAAAATTCTTCTTTATTACTTCTTCAGTTTGAGGATGTCTGGAGGCTGGCAATTTCAACTGCTTTCTCAAAGCAGCAATGTCATCATCTTTTTTCTTGATTAGAGCTTCTATACCTTTGACATCCTTTGGATTGTGTCCCAAACCAATTATTATTTCTTCCAATTCTTTTATGCTATTGTCTTTGGCTTGAGAAGAAGCCTTTTCAAGATGTA
Source organism: Pinus albicaulis (assembly GCA_034641835.2). Lineage (NCBI taxonomy): Eukaryota > Viridiplantae > Streptophyta > Pinopsida > Pinales > Pinaceae > Pinus > Pinus albicaulis. The sequence continues at coordinate 236,279 of JAXQQM020087506.1, forward strand.
ACTGTGTATTGGTGTTTTCCAAAGAATCCTGTAACCTGTGAGCTCCCATTGCCTTATCAGTCAAAGTAGAATAGATCATTTCCCCAGTCTACTTATGTAACTCAATCTGATCCAAAGGATGGATATCCTTTGCTAGGACTTCAAAGTTTGTCCTAATATAATCAGCAGCTGTTTGGGGTTGTTGCACCTTGGGTTTGAAATGGCTCATTAACATTTTTCCCTGTTGGATGTCAAAAGCTGAAATCAATCTTTCTTGATTCTTTGGAGCCATTTTCAGATATTGATTATATACTTGAATTTTCAGAGGATCATTCCTGGCCTTGATATTGATAAATGTCTTCTTTATGTCTCCTATATCTTTAACTTGTGTTTTGAAAGAAGATATTTCAACACTCTGTTGCTTCTGTAGCTCTTTCCTTTGTGAGGTAGTGGATGCTTCACTGACTGTACCTGTTTGTTGACTGCCCAATTGTTCTGGTCCTTGACTATCAAGGATTTCATCAATAGATTCTACTTCTAGAGGAGGATTAAATTTCTGTCTCTTGGCCTGAGGCTGTTGTGAAGATCCAATGAAAGGGGTGGCAGCTTCAACTTCTCTCCTTTTTCCCTTTTCCACATTTAATGGAGTCTGCAAAATTGACACTTCTACTGGATTGATTTGAACGGAAGAAACCTGTACTTGATCCTGTCCCTTGGAAGTTTGGGTTTGTTCTGACATAATGAATGTTTCTTTAACGTGTATCAATCTCTTTCTCTTTTCCCTTAGATGATACTGCAATGTTTTCTTGTAACTCCTGCTGAATAATCCCAGTTGAGGAAGGACCAACTTCTGATCTTGGTACCTGTGCAAAAGAGTCTAGGTTAAGCATTTTTTCAAGATCTTTCATAACATTGTCTATATTGACCTGCTCAACATCCTGCTCTATCAATGTTACTTCTATCCATTCATCTGTATTAGCATATTTTTCAATCTCTGGGATTCTTTGATGTATTTATGGTGCTGATTTATTCTTCATTATTTTATCACAAATGAAGTTGAATGGGTCATAAGGCACCCAATAGAAACTCTTTTGTAATCTGAAACAGTCTTCTAATATCTTTTCAGCTTCTTCCGCTGCATCTCTAGAGTTACAGATAAAGGGACATAATTGAATTTTGATCCGAAGTTGAGCCTTCTTCTTTGCATTACAAAAATGAATTATATCAGAATTGTTCATCTGCCTGAATTATTCTAAAGAAAAGATTCTCATGGGGACATATTTTGGCAATTTGAATGGACATAATTCACATCCATAGATTCTGAATTCTGTGTGATTTTGGTATAAATACCAATCACCAACTTTGTATTGTTTTGAGAGCTGTAAAGTTTTCTTGATTTCATTGCTGAGTCTTGGAGGAGAAACTCCTGCCAACAAGGTGGTTGCAGGATGTATAAAAATATCAATGAACTCATTATAGGAATAGGGAGAATCTCGAGAACTATGAGTTATGGCTGACCAAAAGACAACAGACCTAGGATTCCCTTGGGCATCAAGATTTTTGATATAAAAAGGGAAATTTTCCGACTGATAATAGATCATGAGGTGGTAGATGACAGAGGAATATTTGAACACTTTCTCATTTTCTAATCTCATGAACTGATCATGGATTTTATCTGCAATGTATGATGCAAAGTCATACCTAACAGCAGGAGGCTGTCCAGGGGTAAAAATAGACAATAATACTAGAGTTAAATGGTCAACATATTCACTGGTATTAAAGGCCATGATAAAGGATATCATTTCCAAAATAAGTCTACCCTCCTCAGTGAAAACAACATACCCATAAGGGGGAGGGCCTTTAGGCTGATGATCAAGCAACATAAAGGTCTGACAGATGTGGCTTAATTCTTCATGGGATATTTTGGTGGATTTCTCAAGTAAATCTCTCATGGAAAGGGGAGTGAGGGCCTGATCAGGTTGAAAATGTAGCATCTCATTGATAGACTGAGCAGTAATTGGGAAAAGGACATCTTGATTTGGGGATAAGACTACTCTTTGGTTAGGATCATAATTCGCATGGCAAAAATGGATTATTTCAGGGAAAATATGGACAGAGGGAAAGAGGTACCTGGGAAGATTAGATTCCCATAACCCAATCATATCCAAGCCATTCAAATAATTATCTCTGCAGTGACAAAAAATTCGAGGAGGACTATCACTAAAAGCCAGGTCTTTAATTTGGAAATCCTTGTCGACTAATGATAAATAATCCATGTTTCTGTGAGGGGCGTTCAATGGGGTGACATTTAAAGCCACAGGAACTTCCATTTTTTTTTCTTGTGGATTCAAAAATGGGAATTCGGCTTATGGTGAAATATTGAGCAAAATTACAGGTTTCGATGGGAGAAACAGGTACAATTGCAAATTGGGAATTCAATTACAGTTCTCGGAATTAAGGAATGAACTAGCAATTAATTTTAACTCTGTTTCAGTGAAAGGAAAATGAAAGCCGAGTTTCTTACAGAGTTCAGTGCGTATTTAGGGTAAATACCTGTTTTTTCTTGAAGATAACAGGAACTGGTTAAGGCGGACAATCTTCTGAGAGGCTTGACTGCAATTTTCTTCGACAGGATAAAGGTTGGCGGACTTAAAAAATTTTGAAATTCGAAATTTCTGCATGGAGGGTGTATTCATTCTGCGTACAAAATAATGAAAAAGACGCAAATTTTTGTTTTATTGGAAAAGTCAAATGGGGGGGAATTTTTTATTATTTTAATAAATGACATCATCCTGTACAAGAGATGAGTCATGGGGAAAGGTGGTAAGTGGTTTATTTCGCACCACTTTTGAGGGGAGGCGGTTTTGGGCGGAGAGGCAGCGAATCCACAAAACAAACGACGCATGGCCAGGGTACTATTTGAAGACCACTGTCATTTCGCGAGTTAACTTTCGGACCGGAGATGTCTAACGGAATTGATAAGAGTCATTGATTTCAGATGGGTGAATCAGACGGTTGACGGGATGTGAAGTTGGCAGGGAGTTAAGAAGATGGCCCGATGCGATTTATTACGAATTAATCATTTCGGGAGCATTCTGATTGGCGGGGATCAGTTATTAACTAATCATAAGGATTAATTAATCCCTTGTACGGTGGATGGTCGGGGGTGAAAAATACATGCGGGATGAGTTTATTTCAAAGTTTGGTTTTAATTAAACTTTGAGTTTCATTTTTGTTTTAAACACATATTCATATGTTTAAACGTTTTTCATATATTTTTATGTATACAATAATTAAATCAATGCGATTTATTTACTGTAAGGGAGCCGGAATAATATTAATGTTATACTTTAGCCAAAAGGGGGTATATTGTGGGTTTTTTATTTGAATAAAATAGGAATTAAATAATTTTGGCTAAAAAGTAATAATATAAGGGTTTTGGGGATATTACTATAAAATGATTTATATATAATAGGAAAAGGTGAATTTCATAGGGAGTTAATATATAAATTAGAGTTAATATGACAAAGGGACAATGTAAACTCAAAAATACTTATATATCACCAAGAAAGTGAAGATTCAAAAACAAATGGCATTATTATACTTTCATCACTTAGACTTAGAATAAAAGTGATTTTGAGGGCTTTTCATGAAATATTGAAGGATTTTCCTAAGTAAAATGGGATTTTACTTAGAGAAAGATTTTTGAGAGGTGAATGAATGTGATAATGGATGATTTCAAGTACTTAGGTTTTTTCAATTATTGGGCCGAGGGTCCGGTCCCTCCAAAAGTCAAGGAAATGCCTTGAGCCCCTTTAATTTTCAAAATACCTTAGCACTTAGGGGAAATTAGTGAATTCTTTAGGGAAAAATGAAGGGGAAGTTAATAATCTTGACTATGCTTTGCTGTGAACTTTTTCCAATGTAGTATCTGCCTTTTCACTTGTGATGAAAGTAAAATTGAACACATTTGGAACCATCATTTATCATATGTAGTTCTGCAACAAAATCTACCTACCCTACCTATTTTATTCTACCATTTTCTCTTCTTTATTAGGGTGCACTTAGATTGGCAAACCCTTATCAATCTTCTTTTTCTTTTACATGGAAAACCTATCTAAGTCTACACTTATTACATCCAAGGGCTCAGATTAAACTATTGAGCACCTTTTATTAACTCTATCTATCTAGTTATATGCCAAGATTAAACTGTTTGGCCAGATATTTATTCTCTATTATACAACATGAAATTGAAAAATGAATGAGTCAAGTTTAAACAGTTTGACTCTTCATAAATTGTCACAAAAGTTTGACAAACTGCACACAATTTTGTTTATTACATCATAGAAAAAAGTAGTGGCATTTAGATTTGCACACTTTCCTTGGCCTTTCTTTTGATGGGGCTCATTTTCTTTCACTTTTTTGGCCAATTTTATTTTTTCACCCTTTGATTTTTCTTTTAGGGTATACCCTCTTTACATTTTTTAAATTTTTTTGATTTTTTGATTTTTTAAGAATATGGAACACCTTTGCAACAAGAAAAAGGTTTGAACATATTTCATAGTTCAACAAGTCAATCATGAAAAATGACACCTATTAGTATAGGAGTCTAAAAATACCATTTGCTCAAACCAACCCCTTACCTCCTCAAAACATTATCATGGCAGCCTGGTATGCACCTCTGGTATTACCCCAGCCTCTAGTGCCCTTAACCAACGATTATCAAGCAAAGATCTCACACTTCACTGCAAAAGAGTCTACCACAGCTCAACACCATGTAGATAGGATGGAGGATTATTTTGACTACATGGAAATAGATGATGATACAGTCAGAATGAGAATATTTGCCCAGAGCTTAGGAGGTGATGTGAAGAAATGGTTCAAAGGCCTACCTCCTAATAGTATCCAAGACCTTCCTGCTTTATATCAAACCTTCATAAAAAAATGGTAAGTTAAGGCCAACCCTCTCCAAATCCTAGCAGAATACAAGAATCTTAAAAGAAATGTAGGAGAGAGCATCCATGACTACTGTACAAGGTTTAATAGCATTTATAACGCTCTCCCTCCACACATGAAACCTCCCCAAGGTTTGGCCCTAGTGAAATACGCTGAAGGCTTTGATGTTGGCATGGCCTACCAGCTTAGGGAGAGAGATTACAACACACTGGAAGACATGCAAAAAGGAGCAGTGAGTGTAGAGGCTAACCTGATTGAGAAGAAAGCAAGATTGAGAGCTGAGAAAAGGGTAACATATAGGGATGACACTGTAGCTTCCACATCTGATCCCAATTATAACCGTCTATCCAAAAACATGGAAAATATACAGCAAATGATGGAAAAAATGGTTGTCATAGTTATTAATCAGAACAGAAACCAAAATCATAACCAAAACCAAAACTTTAGAAGAAACAATACCACTCCCAACAGACAAAGAGAATCAGATCAGCAAGTTATTCCTCCTTTTCAAGAGAAATTTTTTGATGAAGATGAGGGAAACATAGAAGAGTATGAGGGAACCAATATAAACATGTTTCAAATAGAAAAATCAATCCACAACTATTCCACAGAAGAAGATCAACCCTCACCCTCGTATTGGGATGAGGAAAGATTAGAATCTGAGGATTACAGACTGGGATTTGAAAATGCCATCATGCAGGTCAAAGAATAGTATGAACTTAGAAGAAAAAAGAGCCCAGAAAATTCCAAACCCAAAGCTTCTGATATTACCATCAATAAAGGGCCTGAGAAAGCTTCTAAAGCAACTGCTGAAAGTAACAAATCAGCAGTTGAGAGTTCTGGGAAGAACAAATAAAAAGGCAACCAAAACACAGATAAACAAAGCCAACCAACTAGCAGCACTAGCACTGTAGTTAGTTCTCCTAATAAAATAGTCCCTAATCTTGTACATAATGAGAATCAACACACTAATACAGCCACTAAGGTAGTGGCTAACAAAATAGAGTTGAACATTTCAAAGAGTCAGTCCACTTTCAATTTGGAGAGTGAGAATGCTAAAATTAAAATCTCTGTCCCACTCTCTGAGCTGGCCACTCAGGATGTATATAAAGGCCAAATTTTGAAAGCCTTGAATTTAGGGGAAAATAGTGACACTGTAAATCTAAGTGATGATCAGCTAGCCCTTCTATTTGGTCCAAAGATAGAAGGAAAGTTTCAGGAAGGGGTAGTTCCCCCTTTTATATCAGTCTCAATATCCATGACAAGATCCTGCACAATGCAATGCATGACTCTGGGGCATCACACAACCTAATGCCTAAGGTAGTGATGGAAAAGTTAGGCCTAGAGATAACCCGACCCTACAAAGATTTATATTCATTCGACTCTAGCAGAGTAAAATGCCTTGGCCTAATCAATGATCTGTGTGTGAATTTGACCCAGATTCCAGCCAAATGTATGATTATGGATGTTGTAGTGGCAGATGTGCAACCTAAGTATGGCATGTTATTATCTAGATCATGGGGAGCCAAGCTACAAGGTACAATGCAGATGGATGGGGCATATGCCACAATCCCTGTCTTTAGCCAACTTAGAAGATTGTATAGAGAGGCACAAATGAAATTCCTGGTTAGCAGCCCTGAGAAACCTGAAAATTCACCTTTATACTATGTACACACAGATCTTGACTCCTTCATCCTTTGCAATGATAAATCCTTAGAGGGGTTAGAATTCAAAAACAGGGATACAAACAATGAAACAGAGCCCATGGACTTTAACATAATGGCTACTCTAGACTGAGAGGAGAACGATGTAGAAAAATTTGGATAGTGCACTGAAACAGAAACTCAGAGTGAACAAGGAATAGAATGCAGTCAACTGATTAGTCACCCTTCACAAGCTCATACACCACACCAAGAATGAAATGATGTTAAGCCCGAGAGTGAACCTTTATGGGAAATGAATTTTGATGGGTCCTACACCAAGAGAACTGCAGGAGCAGGAGTGTGGATACATAATATAGAGAGTGATTATGCAGAGAGCCATGCCTGTAACCTTCACTTCAAATGTACAAATAATATCGCAGAGTATGAGGCTCTTATCCTAGGCTTGAATCTTCTAAAAAAAATTATGAGCCCGTAGGATAACCATGCATGGAGACTCTGAGTTGGTCATAAAACAAGTGAATGGTGAATACACAGCGAAATGTCCTAGGCTGAGAGCATACAGGAATCACACTATGGATCTATTGAAATTTTTTATAGAATATGAACTAGTGTTTGTCCCTAGGAGTTAGAACGCAATTGCAAATGGATTAGCCTGCATGGCTAGTTCGTATCACAAGCCTCCCAGAGACCAAAAATCATCATTCAGACCAAATTCAGACTTGCAGTTCCGGATAATGAAAAATATTGGCAGGTTTTTGAAGGAGATAATCAGATTGAAGATTTTCTGGTAGGCTGGAACGAGTTTGATTTTTTTTATTCAGACTCGAAATATGATGATAGCTGCCTAAGTGAAGAACCCCCAGAAAAGGAAGAAACACCCTGTAACATAGAAATAAATTTTTTTACTGAACATCTTGGAAATCCAAACGAAGATTGTAAAAACACATATAGTGAGGAAGTAGAGGTGCTACAGGCCAAAGATAAGAACATACCTCGAGGTCTGGCACCTTTAGAAGACCTTTTTTACTTTGATGATGTAGCAAAAAGGCCCACGATAGAACACATAGACTCTGATGTCAAGGAATGCAACATAGGCATTGAAGATAAACCCAAGATGATTAAATTGGCTAAGTGTTGGGAAAAATACTGAGAGGGGGGGGGTGAATCAGTATTTACTGCATATTCAAAACTTTCAGTCAACAAACATTATAGCATATCAGATTTACATCATTTACTAAGTCCATCAAGTCAAGCATAACTTCATCAGGTGGTTTGCCATCAAGGACAACACATGTCAACAGTCGCATGTCTTCATCTTCATTCGTGGGTTGCCATCAAGGACAACACTCTGCATCATATTTCCAACACTAAGTCCCTGCCTGCAAACATGAAAAAGAAATACATTGACCTATTCAAGGAATTCATTGATGTGTTTTCTTGGAACTATGAGGACTTAAAGGCCTATGACACAAACATCATACAACACAAAATACCTCTGAAAGAAAATCATAAGCCCTTTAGATAGAAACTCCGCAGAATAAACCCAAAAAAATTACCCGCAGTTGAAAAATAGATTAAAAATATGTATGAAGTAGGAATAATAGCCCCCGTGAGGTTCTTTGATTGGGTCTCAAACCTAGTGGCTGTGAGAAAGAAAACATGTGCGATCAGGCTATGCATTGATTTCAGGAATCTTAACAGAGCCTCTCTTAAAGACAATTACCCTTTGCCAAAATGGAACACATCCTACAGAAGGTAGTTGGCTCAAGGTGGATCTCCTTGCTAGATGGTTTTTCAGGTTATAACCAAGTACTAGTTCTCCCAGAAGACCAACTCAAGACAGCTTTTACCACTCCATGGGGCACCTTTATATATGTAAAAATTTCCTTTGGACTGATGAAAGATGGTGCAACCTTCCAACGAGCAATGGACATAGCCTTTTTAGACGAAATAGGACATTTCATTTCCATCTATCTGGATGACATAAAAGTCTATTCCAAGACTGAAGAGGAGCACCTAAAACATCTGAAAAGAGTGTTTGAAAAATGTAGGAAGTTTCGTCTGTCATTGAATCCCAAAAATATTGTATTTGGGCTGCAAGAAGGTAAGCTTCTCGGCCACATTATATCTGAGAAGGGGATTAAGATAGACCCACAAAGAGTTGAGGGAATACTACAAATCACACGCCCGAGGAACATTAAAGAGTTACAGTCCTTCATTGGGAAAATCAACTTCTTGAGGAGGTTGATTCCCAACTTAGCTGAACACCTTAGGAATATGAAAAACATGTTAAGGAAAGGTGTAGGAGTTAAATGGAATGTTGAGGCTAAGAAATATTTTGAATCAGTTAAACTTGCACTCACCTAGGCTCCTGTCATAATCAACCCTGATTTCTCAAAATATTTCCTGATCTTTTCATTTTCTTCTGAGCATACATTGGCTGCAATTCTGCTGCAGAAAAATCCAGAGGGAATGGAATAGCCCATTTCTTTCTTCAGCAAAGCTCTGAGGGACACACCCTTTAAATACAACATAATGGAAAAATAGGCCTATACCCTAGTAAAGGCCTTAAAGGACTTTAGGGTGTACATACTGCATTCTCACACCATAGCCTATGTGCCAAATATAGTGGTTAAAGACATCTTGTCCCAAGACCTAGATGGGAAGAGGGGCAAATGGATTGCTGTGATCTTAGAATATGACCTTGAGATGAAACCCACAATGCTTATCAAAGGTTAGGGCTTAGCTCAACTAATGGTTGAATCAAACTTACAAGCCCTTGACATAAACATGGTAAATGCCTTGGATGAGAAGGAAGGATTGCCTGATCCCACTATTGAAAAGAAGTTTCAGAACTCTCCATGGTATTCTGACATTCTGTATGTGCTTACACACCTCAATGCACCTCCTAAACTGTCAAATACCAAGGCCAGATTCCTAAAATTAAAGGCCAAAAGATATTGCATCCTAAATGAATGCTTATACTGGAAAAATACAAATGGATTATTGCTTAAATTTTTGCTTGAAACTGAAGCAGAGAGGATTAAACAAGAGTTCCATGCAGGGGAATGTGGAGGCCACTTGAACTGGAAATCCACTGCTAAAAAAATACTCAGAGCTGGCTATTATTGGCCTACACTCTTCAATGACATCCATAAGATGATAATTTCCTACCATAAATGCCATATTTTTGAAAGCAAAAGAAAGCTCCTACCTCTACCTCTACAACCCATCACTGTTGAAGATCCCTTTTTGCAATGGGGCCTAGATTTCATAGGAGAAATACACCCTGCTTCTTCTGCACAACACAAGTGGATCCTAATAGCCACAGATTACTTCAATAAGTGGATAGAGGCCATACCTTCTAAGAATGCCACAGATTCAGTCATCATTAGGTTCATAGAAGACTACATCCTCTCTCAGTTTGGCTGCCCAAGGAAAATAATCACCGATAATGCTGCTACTTTTGGATCTAAGAAAATGGTTGAATTTTGTCACAGATATAAAATAGCACTTGATCATTCAACCGCCTATTACCCACAAGGTAATGGCTTAGCTGAATCATCAAACAAGAGCCTGGTCACCATCATCAAAAAGCTACTTGAAGAGAACAAAAAGTCATGGCATAACAATTTAGTGCATGCCCTGTGGGCTGAAAGGCTTACAAAAAAGAAATCTATTGGCATGTCACCATATCAGATTATCTATGGGACAGAGGCAGTATTTCCTACCAGCCTTGGAGTACCAGTAATTAAACTTGTCCAATAAATTCAGACAAAAGAAGATAGCATGGTAAGAAGGATAAACCAGACAATTCATCTCCAACAGACAAGGGAAGAGGTCTACAACAGAGATATGAAAGTCTAGGAAAATATAAAGAAGTTGTTTGACAGAAGAACTAAAGCTTCTGACTTCAAAATTGGAGATAAAGTTCTAAAGTGGGACTCAAGGAGAGAAGACAAAGGAAAGCACGACAAGTTTGACAGTTTGTGGCAGGGTCCATACATCATCCAGGCCACTGTGGGTCCAAACGCCTTTTTTCTACAAGAACCAGATGGTACAAAGCTTTTTAGGGGTCCTGTCAATGGCAGGATGCTCAAACACTACTTTTGCTGATTTCCAATTTCCAGTTTTCATTTCCATTGTAAATACCATGGTTGTGTTATGTTTTCAAGAAAAAAGAGAAAATGTTCCAAAAAATAGAGAGAAAGGAGAGGTTCAGACATGCTCAAAACCTGAACCTTTGAAGTGAAAATATTGGCTCTAATATGATCAAAACATGAGCCAACAAATAAAGAAGGAAAGGATCAGCTCTAACAAGCCCAAAACGAGAGCTGAAATGAAGAGGAGAAAGTGACTCTAACAAGCTGAAAACTTGAGTCACAAAGAAAAGGAGGATGCTCCAGAGTTTCAGATTTCAAGCCTTCAAAATTTTGTTTGCAGTTTTCTGCAAGTTTCTATCCATGTGCAACTATCTTTATGCCTTGGACCCACAACAAAATAGACTGTCTAATCCTAGTTTGACTGTTTTTAAATTTTTGTTGTAGGATGTAGAGAAGAAATCTGCTAGACAGTTTAATCCCAGCATATATTAGATTAGGTAGAGAAACACATGAGGTCAACAGTCTAATCTGGTCTCGTGGAGTAATAAGGGTAGAAATATAATAGGTTTATTTGCCTATTTGTAAAAAATAAATGATGTAAAGGTTCCGCTAGTCCAAACGCACCCAGAAGAAAATATGCTAGGATTGTAGGATGGGTAGGTAGATTGTTTGGGAGAATTGCTCTGCTAATTTGATGTCTTCACAATTTTTGGCAGCCTGAATCAAAGAAGAAATATGGCTCAAGCAGTAGGAATCTGGCCTACCTCAAAGATAATTGTTGGATTCTTGACTCCTTTAAGAAGAAGCCATCCCCATGTGGAGCCACTATTAGCCCCCTATAAATTCCTTGACAAGCAAGCAAGGGGCTAAGTTGTTTTATGAGCCTCCAAGGAATGCATTTCACCTGAAAATACATCATCCTTGAAGTCTCTTCATGCTCTCTTCCCTTTGATTACTACCCTCTTTTGTTCTTAAGTCAATAGGCCTCACTGATTGTGAAAAATTGTGCTCCAAGAGGCTTTCATTTGCCCTTGTACCCTTGCAGAACTTTCCATTTCATCCCTTTTTCCCCTTTTTTCAAAGCCTCCCTTTCACCTGAAAATCCCTCCCCTAGTCCTTCTAAACCATCCCAAAATCCCCTCTAAACCATACACACACCCCTTGTTTGGTTTAAAAACTTTTATTCCCTCTATCGTTACCCTTTTTCTAGCCCCAAATTGCATTAAAAGGGCCGAAAACCCACATTTGAACATATATAAGGCCTAGCCCTTTCAGCCAGCCCCCAAAACCGTTTTCCCACATGACCTGGACACTAGGACCTGGCGCTAGGCCGAAAAGCGTTTATCGCAAATATGTATCAGGAGCGTTTTGAGCCATCGATCTATACAGATCAGATGGTCCTCGCAAGCTCCATAGCGTCCGTCGCCCACCCCTTTGACCGCCCTGATCGCATATCCACCATCCATTTAATCTGAAAATCAACAGTTAGTATTTCATCTGCCCCGTTGGTCCCTGCGCCAAAGCACTACAGAAAACCATCGGTTTCTATCGCACCACCTTTGGAAGGTGTGCAGTATTTCTCATTTCGCAGTGATTCCATTCATCGCATGACACATGTCTTCGCACATTGTTTGAAAACCGCCTCCATCACGCATTAAAGTTTGACATTTGACCCGGTGCGATATCCACGTACACCGTTCGATCTGAAGCAGTTAATCCAACAGCGATTGCGCCACGAAGACGCCTAGGCGATAACCAAAACAAAAAGGGACCCTTGGCCCACCATCCGTCGCCCTCCAATGCATTCTCAACCATCGATCTCCTCCTGAAATCGGACGGCCCAGATCAAATGCACGCCTCGCCATTGACTGGCTCCCACTACATCACCATTCCACGTGCTTTCATCACATTCTCGTCCGTCCCTTTATATATTCCGTTCTAAGGTCAAATTTTAAGGTTTCGCATTTAAATCTCCATCCTCGCCACCTTCCAACTGCATCTCCCGCTGTTCCACGGCATTCATCCACAGTATCCTCTGCATTCATCATCCTGATCCATGTCACGTTTCCATTTTCGCAGTCATCCACAGCATCCGACCCCATGCACAATTCTCTTAATGTATTTACATGTTTTGCAGGGTTACAAGCAGGTGGAAAACCTCCATGGTTCACAGTCACTACTGTAGTGACAAAGAACACAGGGAAGACCTTGTGCAGAGATCGAAATTATGAAGAAAGTCTTGGGAAGGTGTTATGACATAAATTTCATTAAAGGAATAGGGCTAAAATCTGCCAAATCATTCCAGAGGCATTAAAGCTCTATTTTCAAAAATATGGATAGTACAGGAGCAGCAAAAGAGTATCAGTGAAAGATCAGGGAATTTAAGACTGGTAATCAAGGATTTTTGAAGCATTTCAGAGGCATGATATCATATTGAAGATCTCGTAGATCACTCAGGAGATCCAATGCACAGAGAACCACATCATCAGGGCATTTACATCAGAAGAATGTCTCCTCCCGAGACGAGACAAAGTACTCATACGATCTTAATTTACATTGTGTCTATGAGAAGATTTCCCTCCTGAAAACAGTCCTATGATCATCAGAAGCATTTGTTACACAGTATGGATGAACTGAATCATTGATCTGTTTTTTTTCAGATCACCAGAGTTCTACAGAATGCTACATCAAGTACATCAAAGACATACCTATAGTAAATGGAATCCTGACGAAGCCCACTCTTTCATCCAAAGAGTACTAGAGATAAATGCCCAGAATTTAAAATAGAATGGGGCCTCGACCCTCTTCCCCTTCTGAGTTTTAATGTTGCATTTAGTTTTCCACCTACCTCCTCTACTCCTCTTCAGCTATAAAATTCATGAAAGAACTCATTCTAAATGTTTTTGATCGATTATCTGAGAATTGCAAGTTGTTTTGTTTGAGACATAGTCTCTGTGTAAAGTTGTAAGATAGGTTGAGGAAAAAATTTTCAGGCTGAATATCGAGTTGTTGGAAATATTTTACATGACTGGTGTTGCTCTTTAATATGACAAGCACATTTCTTTGGATCCTGATTTAAATTTGTGGTGATGTTTTTCTATCTTTGTATTTGTTTTACCTTGTAGTTCATTTCATTTCATTTCTTTCGGCACGCATCAGAAATCTGGCATAGGATTTACCCTTGTTAGGTACCCTATGTTTCTGCTCTCCCTACCTTCAATATTTTCCACTATATGTGTTATCTGAGGATTGTTTTCAAACTAATTTAACCAGTGTAGTGGACAAAACATATGTTGCTAGCTGATGTATGAATTAATGGAACTATTCTCAGATGTTCTTGCTAGGCTTTAGTTAAATGAAAAGGAATATTAAGAGTTTAGAACTTTGTCTCTATCTCACTAGAGTCTTTTCACTTTATTAAACCTTTCTAAGTTCCCTCAAGCTGGAGGCCGAAGCATTGAGAGTTCAAAGTCTCTCTCCGATCTCAGGTTTTCAACTTTGCGTCCTGAATCTTTAATGTTCCTTGTATGAAGAGTTAACCTTTTAGGATTTGGATCACAGGTGTCCAATGGCATGTCCTGTCCCTGGATCTAATTTCCTAAAGGTCACCTTTGGAGGTTTCCTTTCTTTAAGCCTCTCCCTTACCATTTCATACCACACTATCATCTTTAAGATCCGATGCTTTAGATGACTAGCCCAACTGAAAGCCTACATGTTGAATAGCAAGTAAACCCTTTTCTGACTCCATTTCCCAATGGTCTTGAATTTTCTCTGAATTATCTCTCCTCTGCCTATAACCCTCTTTGCTCAGCCTTGTCTTATATTGAAACCTTCTTTCCTGATTCCCAATAGCCAAACCAAAAATCAAATGAACAAACCCCGAGCCTATAACTAGCCTAATATATTAACTTTGAGCTTGAAAGACATAAAAAAATTTCTAATATAGATAGATCGCTCTCTGGACCCAGGAGGGATAGATCCTGTTAGCCCCCCTATGAAATTTTTGACAAGCAAATAGGGGGCTAAATCATTGTTGAGTCTTCAAGGAATGCCTTTCCCCTGAAAACCCATCCTCCTTGAAGTCTCTCGATTGCTGTGCCTAATAAAATTTCCCCTCTGCTAGTAAATTGCTAAAAAAGGCCTATTATTCCCTCCTTTACCCCTGCAACATACATGAATTCCCCTTCTTTCCCTTTGTCCGAATTCCCTTTCTTTTTCCCTCTTATTTCATCCCCAAATTAGCTTCTATTTTATCCCCCTTGTCTTCCCCTTCTATTCCCCTTCTTACCTCTCAAATCCCCCCAAGTTCCCCTTTAAATTCTACCCTTACACCTTTGTTGGCAATTTTTCCCTTTCATCCCTCTATCGTTTCCCTTTTGACCCCTTAAAATCCTTTAAAATGGGAAAAAAACCCATCTTCCGACCTTATTAAAGGCCTAGCCCCTTTCCCCCTAGCCCCTTTCAAACCACTTCCCCACATGGCTGGGCGCTGGGACCAAGCGCTTAAAGCCCCAGGCGCTAATCGTAATCGGAGCGTCGGGCGAGTGAAATTCCCGTGCATCATTGAAAATCCCCGATGCGACTGTTTTATTAACCAAGTCTCGCGACGTGTTTTGATCCGTTGATCTGTCGTAAAGATCGACGGCGGAGCGCTAATCGCAAGTCTTCCGCCCTGACCCCCGATCAATCACAGGTCTTATCTTCCTGCCCCCGATTGCGATCTCCCAATTCAATCAGGGCCGTTCATCCTTCCCGCGATCAACGGTCATCGCTCAATCGCCAATCCCCTGTCCGATCGCAATTGCAAGTCGCAGCAGTGCCGCCCCGATTACAGTCCTCCGATCGTGTTCTCCACCGTTGATTCCTCCCGCAGATCGACGGTCCAGCGCCAATCGCTCCATCGCAATCGCAACATGTTGTATGCGCCCTCCGATCAATCGCGACCTTGTCTTCCGATCTCCTGATTGCGATCTCCCGATTTAATCCTAGCCGTCTGTCCTCCCGCAGATCCGACGGTCATCGCAACTCCCGATCCCCCGATCGCACTGCCCCTCCGATTACATCCAAGCCGTTGATCTGGCCTTCAGATCTAACGGCCAGCGCTCAATCACATCCTCCGCCCGATCGCTGATCGCAAGTCCTTCTCTCTGTCTTCCGATTCAATCTGGGCCATCCTTTCCCCCCAGATCGACGATCATCGCTCAATCGTAACATCACTCCGATCGCAATCAGAACTTTTTGAATGTGTCACCCCTGCCCCCCCCCAATTTTGATCATCCGATTTGATCCTGACCATCCATTGGATCTGGGATCTAACGGCTCAGATCTAATCGCCCTCCGCCTCCGCTGGGTCCCACTCTTACATTCGTCTCCGTCGCATTTCATGCATTTTGTTTGTTTTTTGTTCGTTTCATGTATTGTTACGCCGGTCAATCTCCGCCGTCGATCTTCATCTCCAGGCCTGAATCCAACGGTCTGCGCTGCATATTTCTACCAAACCCTATTGTCCGCACATTCCACAACTCCACTGCATTTTCATCATGATAGTGTTGTTTCCGCCACCGCCGCACCACCATTTCGTTCACCCTGCGTCCATTGCTCCGTCCATTGTTTTCTTCACAAGCTTGCTGTGTTGTAGAGTTTCTAGGAGATGAGACCGCCACTGTTCAATGTACTACCTCAATGGCGAGCGACGTAGTCAGGATCAAATCTAATGAGCCAGTACCATCAGGAAAGTCAAGGAATGGGGCCGTCAGGACTCACATTAATGGAAAGCAGAGTTCAAATGCCGAAAACCATGCCAGCGCCATTTAAAGCTCAAGCTAACTCGACAGAAGCAGTAATGAAGCAACAAGGATTTTCAGTACAGAGCAGGGGGATTAGTGCACGTCAATGAAGATCTTTAGCTCTGAAACAGAGGTTTAAAGAGGCAAAGCATCATTTTGAAGGACCCGAGGATCGATCTGGAGATCCTGAACATCAATAAGAGGTAATATCAAGGTTTTCTTATCAGCAGAATGTTTTGCCATAAAGGACAGGTCTCCCATACAGTCTTTATTATGCGCCGTGTCCCTGAAGGAGCTTTCCGCCCCAGCTATAGTTCAAAATGATCTAACATCTATGAGGCAGACCTCTCAGCAATTTCTTTCATTTTGATCAAATCACCTGGAGTACTGCAGCCCAAAGGTCAAATCATATCCAAAGCAGATCTTCATTGCACCGGAGAGATGGCAAAGATTAAATATATAGCATATCAAGCAGAATGGGCCTCGGCCCTGCATTCATTGTTGTGTTTAAATGTAACATTTAAAATCCACCTACCTCCTCAGTCGGTCCTCTGTGTCTCTTCTGCTATAAAGCACAGAAGGATATCATTGTAATGTTGTTGATGCATTATCAGTGAATTGCAAGCATTTTTGTCCTGAGCCAAGTTCCCTGTGTAATGATTGTATGATAGGCTGAGAAATATGATGTATTCAGGCTGAATGTAAAAGATTTGGGCAGTGATGTACCTGATTGGTATTGTGTTTAACGTGATAAGCAGTTTTCATTGGATCCTAATCTACAGTAGTTGGTGATGTTTTTCTCCTCTCTGCGTTTACTTCCATTTCATTTCATGTTCTTCTGACTGGTATCTAAATTCATGACATAAGATTTACCCTTGTTAGGTACCTTATGTCCCAGCTCTCTCAGTCTTTAATGATTTATGCTCATATGTGTATCTGAATATTGTTTTTAATTGACTAAACCAGTGTAGTGGATGATTATTGCCTGCTCTCTAATGTGCAAGTTAATAGGATCAATGTTCAAATGTTTTTGTTAAGATTTAATTGAAAGAGGTTAGGAACATTGGGAGGTGTAAAGCCTGTCGCTGCCTCTTCATAACCTACCCCTTCCATATAAACCTTTTCAAGATCCCTCGTGTTGCCTATGGTTTTGTCCAAGCAGGCCTGGAGTTAAATGACCTCTGGCCTGATCTATAGACGGAATCAGATGGTTCTCCATCCTTCATTCTCATCCCTTAATGTTCCATCCCACCAATCAGTCTTTGAGATCCAAATGCTCTAGATGAATAGCCCAACTGAAGCTTACACATTGAACATAAGTAAATCCTTTCTTGACTCCATTTCCCAATGGCCTTAATGTTCTCTGAGTTATTTATCCTTGCCTAGCTTCCTTCTTTACCCATCCTTGTCTTATGGTGAAACCTTCCTTCCTGATTCTCTACAACCAAACTCAAACAATCAAACAAAAAACCTTGAGCATATAACTAGCCTAAAATCACAATTAAGAACTTCAAAGACATATATCCTTTAATAATCATAGAGAGATCCCTCTATGGACCTAGGAGGGCTAGATCCTAAAATCTAAAAGTGGTTCTATGTTGTCTCATCTTTTGGTATTGCCAGCCTTGCCAAACATGGGAACCCCAACATAATGGCGACTCCACTAGGGAAATTTCTGAGTATTTTCATCTAGTTGCATCTCCAAGCCTCAGAAAACCTAGAACCTCTGTTTAGGCTGGCAGTAAAACACTTATCCTTCCTTACCTCTGGTGTGTTTTACCCCTTACTCTCAGACAGAGCCTGGTAAGGGCCAGGTAGCCTCCGGATCTCATCCTCTTTAGGAGGTGACACATCTGGTAAATGCCCACCCAGTCCATCTCTGGTTTGAGTTTGCTGTGTTTTGTGGGATATCCCTGAAAAGGATATTTCCTCATCACTGCGGTGGACAGTGTACCCTCTAGAAACATCCTAAACCTTCCACCTGGCGACTCCATTATTCCCAAATGAAAATACTCCACTGGTGATCAGTAGGCCTGTTGATTACCTTGGTTTCACATAAGACTCCACTGGGAGACCAGATTCAAAACATAATGAAGGCTCCACTGGGAGACCAGCCCTGAGACAACATCAACCACAGCAGAAATAACAAGTAGGGTTAAGCTGCTTGGCTAAAAATAACACTCTGGCTCACAGAACCATTCATACAAGAGCTTTCCCTGATCCAAGCCCACCCGAAATAGTCGATAATCCTGAGAAAATCCTTAAGAGAACACCTGTAAGTAGGAGATCAACTGTTTCCAGCAACATTCATAGAGCCAATTCTGCACCTAAAGATCTTGCAGCTCTATTAGACCCTTTCTTCGTCCTAGACCTTCAAAACATATTTCCTAGAACTAGGTCATTCAGTGTTTTAGACCAGCCGGACCCTAGGGACAGTGAAACCCCTCCTTCCACACCACCTGATCTCCACTTTCTCCAAAACTTAGGGCTTTCTCACCCGAGATCTTCTCAACAGACTTCTGCTAGTCCGAACATCCGTGTCATCCAAATACCAGCTGCTCAAGCCAACCCTATACCCCACCAGAACATCATCATGGCAGCCTGGTATGCACCTCTAGTCCTACCTCAGCCTCTACTTCCCTTACCAAATGATTATCAATCAAAGATCCCGCACTTCTCTGCTAAAGAGCCTACAACAGCACAACAGCGTGTTGATAAAATGGAAGACTCTTTTGACTATATGGAAATTGATGATGAAACAGTCAAAATGAGAATTTTTGCGCAGAGCCTGGGGGGAGAAGTTAAAAAGTGGTTTAAAAACCTACCTGCTGGTAGTATCCAAGATCTCCCTGCTTTATACCAAACTTTCATCAACAAATGGGAAACTAGGGCAAACCCTCGCCAGCTCCTAGCAGAATACATGTCCCTTAAGAGGAACGCGGGAGAGAGTGTTCACGATTACACCACTAGGTTCAACATCATTTACAACGCTCTTCCCCCACACATGAAACCTCCACAAGGTATGGCCCTGGCCAAATATCCTGATGGATTTGATGCTGACATGGCCTATGAGCTTAGAGATAAAGAATATACCACATTGGAGGATATGCAGAAAGGGGCAGTAAACATAGAGGCAAATTTGATTGAGAAAAGGGCCAAACTGAGAGCTGAGAAGAGAGTAACATACAAGGATGACACTATGGCCTCCACTTCAGATCCAAATATTGACAAATTGTCTAAGAATGTGGATAAGCTATACCAAATGATGGAAAATATGGTTGTCACTCCAAACAAGAACCAAAATCAAAACTTTAGAAGAAACAACAACCCTCCCAACAGACAGAAAGAGTCAGATCAACAAATTATTACCCCGTTTCAAAAATTTCTTGATGAGGATGAGGGAATCATTGAGGAGTCTAAAGGGAATACTATTAACATGTTTGAAACAGAGGACTCAATTCTGAACTGTAACTCAGAGGAAGATCAACCCTCATCTTCATGTTGGGATGAGGAAAGATTAGAAACTGAAGAGTACAGACTTGGGTTCCAAAATGCCATGTTACAGGTCAGAGAGCAATATGAGCTCAGGAGCAAAAAGAACCAAGACACTTCCAAAACCAAAACTCCCGAGGTTACCATCAAGAAATGGCCTGAAAAATCTTCTAAATTAACTGCTGTGAACAACAATTCAACAGCCAAGAGTTCTGAGAATAACAAAGAAAAAGGCAACCAAAACAATGAAAGACAAAGTCAACCAACCTGTAGCACTAGCACCTCTGTTAGTGCTCCTGATAAAAATATTCCTACACATGTACATAATGAGAAAACAAAAACTGATTCAGCCACTAAAACAGTGGCAAATAAAACAGAGTTGAACACTTCCAAGAGTCAATCCACTTTCAGTTTAGAAAGTGAGATTGCAAAAATTAAAATCTTTGTACCATTATCTGAGCTGGCCTCTCAGGATGTATATAAAGGCCAAATTTTGAAAGCATTGAATTTAAGGGAAAACACTGATTCTGTAAACTTGAATGATGATCAGCCTGCCCTCTTGTTTGGGCCTAAGATTGAAGGTAAGTTTCAGGAAGGGGTAGTACCGCCTTTCTATATTAGTCTCAACATTCATGATAAAATACTCCATAATGCAATGCACGATTATGGAGCCTCACACAACCTGATGCCTAAGGTAGTTATGGAAAGGTTAGGCCTAGAAATCACCAGACCCTATAAAGACTTGTATTCTTTTGACTCGAGTAGAGTAAAATTTCTTGGCCTGATCAAAGACTTGTGTGTGAGTTTGACTCAGATTCCTGCGAAATGTATGGTCATGGATGTAGTGGTGGCAGACGTGCCACCCAAGTATGGCATGTTATTATCTAGATCATGGGGAGCCAAGCTGCAAGGCACCATGCAGATGGATGGCTCATATGCCACTATTCCTATATTTGGCCAATTAAGAAGACTATATAGAGAATCCCAAATGAAATTCCTAGTCAGCAGCCCTGAGAAACCTGAAAATTCACCATTATATTCTGTACATACCGACCTTGACTCCTTCATCTTTTGTAATAATGAATCCTTAGAAGAGCCAGAGTCCCAGAATAGGCATACAAATGAGAACACTGAGCCTATGGACCTCCACATAATGGCCACTCTCGAAGAATATGATCAGGAAAACCATGGGAAGCACACTGAAAACGAAGAGGAAATCAGCAATGAAGCCTGTAGGATCTGTGGTGGACCTCTCACTCCAAGTGAAACAGAAGCAGAACAAGAACAACCAGCTAACCACCTTCCTGACATCCATGGCTTCTATGAAAAACAAGATAGTTTACAACCTAGTACAGACCTCCCAACTCAACCTAATGGCGAAACCAGCTGTAAGGGAGAAAGTAAGTGGAAGTAAACAAAGAACCCCTGTGGGAAATGAACTTTGATGGGTCCTGTACTAGGCAAAGCGCTGGAGCAGGAGCGTGGCTGCATAACACTGAAAATGACCACACAGAGAGCCACGCTGTCAATCTGCATTTCAAATGCACGAATAACATTGTCGAATATGAGGCTCTAATCTTGGGCTTAAATCTGTTGAAAAAATTAGGAGCCCGTAGGATAGTCGTGAGAGGAGACTCTGAGTTAGTGATCAAACATATGAATGGTGAGTATTCGGCAAAACACCCCAGGCTTAGGGCGTATAGGAATGATACTCTAGATTTGCTGAAAACGTTTGTTGAATATGATTTAGTATCCATTCCTAGGGGTCAAAACGCTATTGCAAATGGACTAGCCTGCCTAGCTAGCTCATATCCTAAGGCCCCAGTTGACCAAAAAATCATCATTCAGACTAAATTCAGGCCTGCAGCGCCAGACAATGAAAAATACTGGCAGGTCTTTGAAGGAGACAAACAGATTGAAGATTTCCTGATGGGCATGAATGAGTTTGAATTTTCTGATTCAGACTCAAAATCTGATGACAGCTTCCCAAGTGAGGATTCCCTAGATGAACTAGAAACACCTTGTAGTATAGAAATAAATTCTTTTTTCTGAAGAAACTGGAGATTCAGCCATAAAACGTGAAAACGAAGATAGAGAAGAAATGGAGGTGCTGCAAGCCAAAGACAAGAACATACCAAGAGTCTTCGCACCCTTAGAGGACCTCTTTGATTTCGATGATGTTGTAAAGAAGCCCACAAAAGAACATGCAGAATCAGATGTAGAAAAATGCAACATAGGCACTGAAGACAAACCCAAAATGATAAAACTGGCTAAGTCTATACCTGCAGACATGAAGAAAAGATACATTGACTTGTTTAAGGAATTCATTGATGTGTTTGCATGGAGTTACGAAGACTTAAAGGCCTATGACACCAACATCATACAACACAAGATACCACTGAAGGAAAATCAGAAACCTTTCAGACAAAAACTCCGTAGGATTAATCCAAAACAATTGCCTGCAGTAGAGAAGGAAATTAAAAAGATGTATGAGGCAGGCATAATTGTCCCTGTAAGGTTTTCTGATTGGGTTTCAAACTTAGTGGCTGTAAGGAAGAAGACAGGGGAGATCAGACTATGCATAGATTTCAGAAACCTGAATAGAGCCTCCCTGAAAGAAAACTACCCCTTGCCTAGAATGGAACATATCTTATAGAAGGTAGTGGGCTCTAAAAGAATCTCCCTGCTTGATGGTTTTTCAGGATACAACCAAGTTCTGGTACTCCCAGAAGATCAACTCAAAACAGCTTTCACCACTCCATGGGGCACCTTCATGTATGTGAAAATGCCTTTTGGATTGATGAATGCTGGAGCTACCTTCCAGAGAGCAATGGATATTGCTTTCTCATATGAGATTGGACACTTCATAGTTATCTACCTGGATGACTTAACCGTCTTTTCTAAAACAGAGTAAGAACACTTGAAACATCTGAGGAAAGTTTTTGAAAAATGTAGAAGGTATGGTGTGTCCCTAAATCCTAAGAAGACTGTTTTCAGGCTGCAAGAAGGTAAGCTTCTTGGCCACATTATATCCAAGAAAGGGGTTAGGATAGACCCCCAGAGAGTTGAGGGAATACTTCAAATTACACATCCAAGAAACATCAAGGAGCTACAATCCTTCATTGGGAAGATCAATTTCCTCAGAAGATTTATCCCCAACCTTGCTGAGCATCTTAGGAAAATGACTGAAATGCTGAAGAAAGATGCTGGAATTAAGTGGATTGTCAAAGCCAAGAAATCGTTTGAGTCAGTAAAGCTTGCACTTACCCAGGCCCGTGTCCCTATCAGCCCTGACTTTTCAAAAGATTTTCTGATCTTTTCATTTGCTTCCCCACACACAGCAGCTGCAGTTTTGCTGCAGAAAAATTCAGAAGGTAATGAACAGCTTATAGCCTTCTTCAGTAAAGCCTTAAGAGATGCACCCTTAAAGTACAACATCATGGAAAAACAGGCCTATGCCCTGATTAAGGCCTTAAAATACTTTAGGGTGTACATTCTGCATTCTCACACCATTGCCTATGTGCCAAATATAGTGGTCAAAGATATCTTGTCCCAAGACCTAGATGGGAAAAGGGGCAAATGGATTGCTACAATTTTAGAATATGACATTGAAATCAAACCCACCAAGCTGATCAAAGGTCAAGGCCTGGCCCAATTGATGGCTGAATCTAATCTGCAGGCCCTTGATATTAACATGATGAATGCCCTGGATGAGCAGGAAGGATTGCCCCATCCAATTGTTGAGGAGCAGTTTCAGAACTCTCCTTGGTACACTGATATCCTTTACATGCTCACACACCTCAATGCCCCTCCAGAACTGTCCAAAACAAAGGCCAGATTCATAAAACTCAAAGCTAGAAATTACTGCATTATGAATGAGAGTCTATATTGGAAAAATCCAAATGGCCTTTTACTGAAATGCTTGTCTGAAATTGAAGCCGAAAGAATCAAACAAGAATTCCATGCTGGGGAGTGTGGAGGCCACCTGAGTTGGAAGGCCACTGCAAATAAGATACTCAGGGCTGGGTACTATTGGCCTACACTCTTTAGTGATGTTCATAAAATGGTCCTTACCTGCCACAAATGCCAAATTTTTAAGGGAAAAATAAAGCTCCTGCCCCTCCCTCTGCAACCTATCACCATAGAAGGTCCCTTCATGCAATGGGGCTTAGAATTCATTGGAGAAATCCACCCCTCTTCTTCTGGGCAACACAAATGGATCCTGACCGCTACTGATTACTTCACTAAGTGGATTGAAGCCATACCCACTAGGAATGCCACTGATTCTGTCATAATTAGGTTCCTAGAAGACTTCATCTTATCTCGGTTTGGCTGCCCAAGGAAAATAATCACTGACAATGCTGCTGCTTTCGGATCCAAAAGAATGATTGATTTCTGTCATAGGTACGATATTGCACTTGGACATTCAACTTCCTATTACCCCCAGGGTAATGGCCTAGCTGAATCATCAAATAAAAGCCTGGTTACAATCATTAAGAAGTTGTTGGTAGAGAACAAAAGGTCATGGCATAAAAAGTTGATACAAGCCTTGTGGGCAGACAGGCTCACTACAAAGAAATCTATTGGCATGTCACCCTTCCAGCTGCTTTATGGGGCAGAAGCAGTTTTTCCTACTAGCCTTGGGATACCAGTGGTAAAGCTTATCCAAGAAATCCAGTCAGAAGAGGACAACATGATAAGGAGAATTAATGAAACAATCCATCTTCAGCAAACAAGGGAGCAGGTTTATAATAGAGTTGTCAAAGTGCAGGAAAACATGAAGAGACAGTTTGACAAAAGAGCCAAAGCAGCAAATTTCAAAGTTGGGGACAAGGTCCTGAAGTGGGATTCAAGAAGAGAGGATAAAGGCAAACATGGCAAATTCGACAGCTTGTGGCAAGGTCCCTTCATCATTCAAGCCACTGTGGGTCCTAATGCATTTTTCTTGCAAGAAATTGATGGTTCTGAGTTGTTTGGGGGTCCTGTCAATGGAAGGATGCTCAAACACTATTTCTGCTAATTCCCCATTTCCAGTTTCATTTCCATTGTATATACCGTTGCAAATTTTCATTTTCGGCAAAAGAGAAGAAATTGTTCCAAAAAACAGAATGAAAGAGAGGTTTAGACATGTTCAAAACATGAACCTCTGAGGCAAAAGGATTGGCTCTAATAAACTCAAAACCTGAGCCAAAAGGAAGCAGAATAGCTAATCCAAACAAGCTCAAAATCTGGATCAACAAAGGAAAGAAGTGACTCAAATATGCTCAAAACTTGAGTCACAAGAAAGAAAGAAGGATGTTTCACAGTTGCAGAATTCCATGCCTTCTTGGTTTTGTTTTCTTCAAGTTTCTGCCCAACAAGTCAGACAGTCTAATCCTGGCTTGGCTGTGTTTAAATTTCCTGTCTTAGGATGTAGGTGAAGAAACCCGTTGGACAGTTTAATCCCAACAGGTAGTAGTTTAGGTAGAGAATCGAATGAGGCTAACAGTCTAATCTGGCCTCATGGAGCAATAAGGGTAGAATTAGAATAGGTTTGTTTTTGTTTTGCAAAATAAAATGTAAAGGGTCTGCTAGTTCAAATGCACCGAAGGGAAAATTGTTAGAGCTCTAGTTTGGGTAGGTAGATTGGTTGGGAAAATGTTTCTGTTGATTTGTGTATCTAATATATTGTGGCAACTAATCTAAGGAAAGAAGGGATGGTTCAAGCAGCAGGCATCTGGCCTACACCAAGAGATCAATTTCTAAATTCTTGACTCCTTCAAGAAGAAGCCATCCCCATGTGGAGCCACTGTTAGCCCCCCTATGAAATTTTTGACAAGCAAATAGGGGGCTAAATCATTGTTGAGTCTTCAAGGAATGCCTTTCCCCTGAAAACCCATCCTCCTTGAATTCTCTTGATTGTTGTTCCTAATACAATTTCCCCTCTGCTAGTAAATTGCTAAAAAAGGCCTATTATTCCATCCTTTACCACTGCAACATACATCAATTCCCCTTCTTTCCCTTTGTATGAATTCCCTTTCTTTTTCCCTCTTATTTCATCCCCAAATTAGCTTCTATTTTATCCCCCTTGTCTTCCCCTTCTATTCCCCTTCTTACCTCTCAAATCCCCCCAAGTTCCCCTTTAAATTCTACCCTTACACCTTCGTTGGTCATTTTTCCCCTTCATCCCTCTATCGTTTCCCTTTTGACCCCTTAAAATCCATTAAAATGGGCAAAAAACCCATCTTCCGACCTTATTAAAGGCCTAGCCCCTTTCCCCCTAGCCCCTTTCAAACCACTTCCCCACATGGCCGGGCGCTGGGACCAAGCGCTTAAAGCCCCAGGCGCTAATCGCAATCGGAGCGTCGGGCGGGTGAAATTCCCGTGCATCATTGAAAATCCCCGATGCGACTGTTTTATTAACCAAGTCTCGCAACGTGTTTTGATCCGTTGATCTGTCGTAAAGATCGACGGCGGAGCGCTAATCACAAGTCTTCCGCCCCGACCGCCGATGAATCGCAGGTCTTATCTTCCTGCCCTCGATTGCGATCTCCCGACTCAATCAGGGCCGTTCATCCTTCTCGCGATCAACAGTCATCGCTCAATCGCCAATCCCCTGTCCGATCGCAATCGCATGTCGCAGCAGTGCCGCTCCGATTACAGTCCTCCGATCGCGTTCTCCACCGTTGATTCATCCCGCAGATCAACGGTCTAGTGCCAATCGCTCCATCGCAATCACAACATGTTGTATGCGCCCTCCGATCAATCGCGACCTTGTCTTCCGATCTCCCGATTGCGATCTCCCAATTTAATCCTAGCCGTCCATCCTCCTGCAGATCCGACGATCATCGCAACTCCCGATCCCCCGATCGCACTGCCCCTCTGATTACATCCGAGTCGTTGATCTGACCTTCAGATCTAACGGCCAGCGTTCAATCACATCCTCCGCCTGATCGTTGATTGCAAGTCCTTCTCTCTGTCTTCCGATTCAATCTGGGTCGTCCTTTCCCCCTAGATCGACGGTCATCGCTCAATCGCAACATCGCTCCGATCGCAATCAGAACTTTTTGAATGTGTCACCCCTGCCCCCCCCCCGATTGCGATCCTCCGATTTGATCCTGACCGTCCATTGGATCTGGGATCTAACGGCTCAGATCTAATCGCCCTCCGCCTTCGCTAGGTCCCACTCTTACATTCGTCTCCATCGCATTTCATGCATTTTGTTTGTTTTTTGTTCATTTCATGTATTGTTACGCTGGTCAATCTCCGCCGTCGATCTTCATCTCCAGGCCTGAATCCAACAGTCTGCGCTGAATATTTCTACCAAACCCTATTGTCCGCACATTCCACCACTCCACTGCATTTTCATCATGATAGCGTTGTTTCTGCCACCGCCGCACCACTATTTCGTTCACCCTGCGTCCATTGCTTCGTCCATTGTTTTCTTCACAAGTTTGCTGTGTTGCAGAGTTTCTAGGAGATGAGACCACCGCTGTTCAATGTACTACCTCAATGGCGAGCGACACAGTTAGGATCAAATCTAATGAGCCAGTACCATCAGGAAAGTCAAGGAATGGGGCCGTCAGGACTCACATGAATGGAAAGCAGAGTTCAAACACCGAAAACCATGCCGGCGCCATTTAAAGCTCAAGCTAACTCGACAGAAGCAGTAATGAAGTAGCAAGGAGTTTCAGTACAGAGCAGGGGGATTAGTGCACGCCAATGAAGATCTTGAGCTCTGAAACAGAGGTTTAAAGAGGCAAAGCATCATTTTGAAGACCCCAAGGATCGATTTGCAGATCCTGAACATCAATAAGAGGTAATATCAAGGTTTTCTTATCAGCAGAATGTTTTGCCATAAAGGACAGGTCTCCCATACAGTCTTTATTATGCGCCGTGTCCCTGAAGGAGCTTTCTTCCCCAGCTATAGTTCAAAACGATCTAACATCTATGAGGCAGACCTCTCAGCAAGTTCTTTCATTTTGATCAAATCACCTGGAGTACTGCAGCCCAAAGGTCAAATCATATCCGAAGCAGATCTTCATTGCACTGGGGAGATGGAAAAGATTAAATATACAGCATATCAAGCGGAATGGGCCTCGGCCCTGCATTCATTGTTGTGTTTAAATGTAACATTTAAAATCCACCTACCTCCTCAGTCGGTCCTCTGTGTCTCTTCTGCTATAAAGCATAGAAGGATATCATTGTAATGTTGTTGATGCAGTATCAGTGAATTGCAAGCATTTTTGTCCTGAGCCAAGTTCCCTGTGTAATGATTGTAT
The DNA here is from genome assembly GCA_034641835.2 of Pinus albicaulis. Lineage (NCBI taxonomy): Eukaryota > Viridiplantae > Streptophyta > Pinopsida > Pinales > Pinaceae > Pinus > Pinus albicaulis. The sequence continues at coordinate 264,520 of JAXQQM020087506.1, forward strand.
GATAGGCTGAGAAATATGATGTATTCAGGCTGAATGTAAAAGCTTTGGGCAGTGATGTACCTGATTGGTATTGTGTTTAACGTGATAAGCAGTTTTCATTGGATCCTGATCTACAGCAGTTGGTGATGTTTTTCTCCTCTCTGCGTTTACTTCCATTTCATTTCATGTTCTTCTGACTGGTATCTGAACACATGACATAAGATTTACCCTTGTTAGGTACCTTATGTCCCAGCTCTCTCAGTCTTTAATGTTTTCTGCTCATATGTGTATCTGAATATTATTTTTAATTGACTAAACCAGTGTAGTGGATGATTATTACCTGCTCTCTGATGTGCAAGTTAATAGGATCAATGTTCAGATGTTTTTGTTAAGATTTAATTGAAAGAGGTTAGGAACATTGGGAGGTGTAAAGCCTGTCACTGCCTCTTCATAACCTACCCCTTCCATATAAACCTTTTCAAGATCCCTCGTGTTTCCTATGGTTTTGTCCAAGCAGGCCTGGAGTTAAATGACCTCTGGCCTAATCTATAGACGGAATCAGATGGTTCTCCATCCTTCATTCTCATCCCTTAATGTTCCATCCCACCAATCAGTCTTTGAGATCCAAATGCTCTAGATGACTAGCCCAACTGAAGCTTATACATTGAACATAAGTAAATCCTTTCTTGACTCCATTTCCCAATGGCCTTAATGTTCTCTGAGTTATCTATCCTTGCCTAGCTTCCTTCTTTACCCATCCTTGTCTTATGGTGAAACCTTCCTTCCTGATTCTCAACAACCAAACTCAAACAATCAAACAAACAACCTTGAGCCTATAACTAGCCTAAAATCACAATTAAGAACTTCAAAGACATATATCCTTTGATAATCATAGAGAGATCCCTCTCTGGACCTAGGAGGGCTAGATCCTAAGGTCTGAAAGTGGTTCTATGTTGTCTCATATTTTGGTATTGCCAGCCTTGCCAAACATGGGAACCCCAACAGATCCTGAGGTTCGAAAGTGGTTCTGATGTTGTTTCATCTTTTGGTCTTTCCAATCTGGCCAAAACATGGGAACCCCAACAGCATCTAAGAAAACCAATAAGGATAAAGAACCTTCAATTGAAAAGACATGCACCTGCAAGTGTGAAGAAAAGGGAGATGATGAAGAAGGTCTTTCAGATGAAGAATATGCTTACTTCATGAGAAAAATACAAATTGGTAAGGGAAAATTCAAAGGTAAACTTTCGTTGATATGTTTCAACTGTAATGAGGTTAGGAATTTTGCAAAAAAATGTCCAAAAAAAAGTAATGGAAACTCAAAAATAAAGAAAGGAATTAAGAAATTCAACAAGCAAGGATCCAAAAGGAATTTTCTCTCTAAAGAAGATAACTCATCATCCGATGAAGACAATGATAGTGAAGAAGAAGCCAATGGGAGATTATTTTTTATGGCCAAGCACAATAAACCCAACCACAATAAGAAAGAGGTATCAAACAACGAAGAAGAAGGATGGACCATAGGCAAATTTTATGAGGAAGAAATCAAGTTTATAAAAGATCTCAAGGCAGAGAAGATCCATTCTAAAACTCTTGAATAACAATTTCAAGGTCTCAAAATTGAAGTTGAAGAACACAAATGCATTGAAGAGTCACTTCAAAAGAAGTTGGAAGAAAGAAACCAAGAAAGGGAAGAATTAGAAGCTGAAGTAGTCTCGTCGCGTGAGGAAGTGAAGAAAGGAAAAACTATGCCAACAACTCAAGAGCATTGGAAGAACTCATCAACAATAAACGATCTTACAATGAAAAAACTGGAATCGGTTACAAAGAAGAAGAATCAGGACCTTCTACAACAAAATATAATGAACCTATGAGATCTGACATGCATGTAGACTTCATTGGACAAGATTCACAAGAACAGCCTTGGAAGACAATTCCTCGGTGAAAATTTCCATCCAGGGACCAACATATTTTTTATGGCTACTGTTATTCATGTGGAAAATTTGGTCATAAAGCTGTAGAATGTCGCACGTACCCTAGGAACAAACACAATTCTAGGAGATCTGTCAAATATGAACCTCCCAGAGCTCAGCGAAACATCAATAGATTTGAACATTTAAGAAATAATATTGAATGTTACAAACGTTGAAAATTTGGACACATAGCCAAAGACTACAGACTTAAAAATCCTCCAGAAGAATCTTCGAAGCCACAGAATGAATGAACATGGAATAAGAAGAAGAATGATAATTGTGCTCTTTCTCTCAAGGTTCAAAAGAACAAAAATGTGTGGTATGTTGATAGCGGTTGCTCAATGCATATGACCGGAGATAGAAATAAATTTTCATCTCTGAAAGAGAAGAAGGATGGAACCGTGTCCTTTGGAAATGATGGATCTTAAAATGTTATAGGATCAGGTATTATCACTCTCGGAGGAAAAGATTCTCTAGCCAATAATGTTCTACTGGTTGAAAACATGAATCACAATCTGCTCAGTGTTGGACAAATGTGTGATCAAGGACGTACAATACTATTCAACTCCACGAAATGTGAAATCAAGAAAGGCGTGTATGCTGAAATTGTGGCTACAGCAAGTCGAGCTCCAAACGACATATATTTTCTGGATGAAGCAACTAAAGAATGTCTAATAGCTAAAGAGGATGATACAATAATTGGTAGCAATGATGATTGACTAAGTAAGAATTTTGCTACATGTTAGCTAGCTATAAAATTTGTTATATCAAATGCTGGCTAAAAAATTTTTGAAGCCTTCAAGAAACAAGTTTTATTGAGAAATTGTTCTCTCTTGAAGCCTTATGAGGGCCTCATGCCTCTGTCCAAATCTTCATTGTTGTTTCCATTTCACACTCTGAAATTGTGCTGATTTCATGAGAAAACACTGCTGCAAAAAACCCCTTTTTCCCCCTCTTCCACTCAAAAAATAACCTTCATTTTGCGCCCCTTTTACCCATAAAACTCCTCTATTTTCATGATTCCCCTTCTTCCATTTATGAAAATCATTTTTACATAGTTTAAAACTCATTTTTAAACTATACTGAAACCCCAAAATCCATTGAAAAACATTGAAAAAATCATAAAAATTACATATTTTTGTATAAAGGCTTAAGCCCCCTTCGGCTAAGTCTTAAACCACTTCCCCTCCACGTGCCCGCACCCTAGAACCAGGTGCTAGACCCACAAAGTGCTTATCGCATCGCAAAGTCTGAGTGCATAAGTCTTTTTGCCATGTTTAAAAAGTTTCGATGTGATTAAGCCCATGTACATATCCCCCGATCGTATTATCATTTCATGTAACCCGTGGGCCCGCAATCGGGTGCTAAATCATTGAAATAATTCATTCCCAATTGTCTCTTTCCTTTGTTAAATCATAAAACCCACTTACCCAAATTTTTGGTCTAATGCGTCAGAGTTATGTTTTTTAATGTAAGAATGGGTAGATTGAAAAGACCACATCAAAACTTCCGATGCGATTAGTCGTTATATTAAACCCTGCCCCCTTCACTTTTCATTCCATATAGCCTACACCCGGGACCAAGAGTTTAAGTCCCAAGGCACTAATCGCATCACAAATTTCAAATGTTTAGATTGAAAGACCGGGCCCGACCTTCTGATGCGATTGGCCCTTTATATATCCCGCCCCGATGCATATAAACTTTGTATATATTAAATTTTTGGGTTTTTCATATGGTTTGAAGAGTTTTTCCGTCAGCACATATCTCAAACCATATTTGTCGTTGATCATTGGGCCGATCAAACGGCCCGTGCAATATTGCATCGCAAACTTTTGTTAAATGTGTTTCCATTTTTATGCCACCTTCGATTAGCGGTCCTCGATCTATCCTCCATCGTCGATCTGATTTGCAGATCGATGGCCCCAAAATCATCGCATCAAAGTTTTTTATGTTGGCTCATTTAAAAAAATTTATTCACAACCGCCGATTGCGATCTCTCGATGCATCTCCCACCATTGATCTGATCTGCAGATCAACGGTCTACATTTGATCGCATCGGATCTTTTCATCGGGTCCGTGTTTAACATTTTTTTTTCCCCCCGCCGATTGCGATCCTCCGATTGGATCTGGACAGTCCACGTGTCCAGATCGGATGGTCCCAAATCTTTTCCCTCATGGTTTCATCGCCTTCCACCTTCCACCAAGAGGATTTTAACGCATAATCCCCACCATTGATCTCTGCGCGATCAATGGTTCTGACTTATTTCTCCCTTTGCTATTCTTTTAACCTCCTCTAATGGATCTACACCATTGGGTGATGCCATCGAACGGCCACGCTCTTCCCCACACCCTCTGAAGAAGTAAAACCAAATAACGCAGGACTTTTTAATTATTTTTGTGTTTTGCAGGTGTTTAATGGTTTATCCATTATGTTAAATAAAAGAGGAAGGATGGGAATGACGATTATCACACCTTTGATTCATTAAAGGGAAACCATTCACAGGGCTCAAACTCCACGTCTCATCAATGTTTCATGAGGCATTGATGCCAATGAGCCCTGCGCAGCCTGCACATAAACAAGACACAGTGTTATTTAAACAAACAAAAGAGTATCAGTGTTGAAGACCTGCCACAATAGAACAGAAGATTGAAGCAAATTTGGGGGATTACGGCTAAGATTGATTATCAAAAGCCTAATCCTCAAAATTAAAATAGAATTAAAGATAAATCAAAAGATCTATCAGATAGAAAGGCCTACACCGCCACATCTGAGGCAAATTGATTCCTCTCAGCTACCACAAAGCCACCTGTAGCCACAAGCATTCAAACAGAGGCCGAAGTTATTGATCAAAAAACAATATTTTCCTCAGCGCAGCCAGAGAGTTAATTCTGCCAAAGAACTTAATGCAAAAATATCAGTAGAGTTAATATTAATAAAGAGGACACATATGTAAAATTCTTTATTGAGCCCCTAAAAGGCTGAGAAGTCATTAGTCTGTATTCATTGCCCTGGGAGATCTTTTATCATATCCCACCTCCTCATTCATCTATAAATACTTCTATAGAAGATGAAACAATGTTGGTTGCTGAACTTTGAAATATACTTGAGCTTGAGACTTTTACTTGTAAATAGTGTTCACTGGCTCATGAAGCTCTGCTTGTGATAGATAAGTTAGTCTGGGAAGAGTAGATGATTGCAAAACTAAAGCATTGGACTTAAAGCTGTAACTGGTTTGAAGCATCAATACAAGTTTATTTATGGGATCCTGGTCTATGTCAATGGTGATGTTTTTCTTATTGTAAATCGTTATTTTACTTCTATTTTCACTTTGTCCATTTTCTCTTATAAAGAACAACATTCATAGAGTTAGGATTTACCGTACATCAATACCCTTCTTTGATTGAAAATCTTTATCTATATGTTTTCCTCCACCTTGTGTTATTTAGGAATGATTTAATTTAGTTCAAGCAGTAGGAATGCTGAAATTCCCTCGTCCTCCTATTTAGCTAAATACTATTCCTGAATGTTATTTTCATTTCATGTTAAGTACAGATGAAGTAAGGAATATATGGTGTGCCCTGGTCCAATTTTTATCCCAAAATACTATCTGAAAGTTTCCCTTGGAATGTGTTAAAAGCTGGCTAGTTTCAAAGTACTTACCAGATCTTAGGCCATTCTATGTTATCTTTGTGTTTGTCTTGAAAGTCACCAAGTAAAGCAGAGCTAGGAGAGGATTTGTGGTGAGCCTGGTGCGCTAGTTTCTTCTCCAAAAGTTGTCTTCAAGTTCCCCCCTATTTTTATATTTTTTCCATTGAAAGTATATCAAAGGCTGGCTAGTTTCGAAGTACTTACTAGATCCTGGATTGCTTCTTTGTCTTTCTTAAGTGTTTGTCAAAGGCTCGCTAGTTTCAAATTAATTACCAGATCCTGGGGTGCTCTTTGTTCTTCATCTGTTTAATTCCCCTTCTTGTTGTATCATTTCATTCCATAAATCAAACTTCAGAGAGATCACATATATGACTTGCCCCATGGACCACTCTTGCCTCTTGTTGTTTCAATTAAACCCTATTATGACTCCATAGCCCAATGGACTAAAACCTGCAATTATCTATCTTTTTGGCCAAAGCTTACTCTGATTTCTTGCAACTTCTCACCTTTGAAACTCTTTCCATTTAGGACTTTCCCTCAAACAATAATCATGCTCAACCATCCAAAAAACAAAACAAAACCTCGGCCTTCATAACTAGCCTAATATCATTACCCGAACTTCAAAGAAAAATCCAATCGTTGCACTTATTGGAGAGATCCCTCTCCAAATTCAAGAGGGCTAGATCCTAGAATCCCAAAGTGGTTGAAACGATGTTTTCCCTGCAGTTGAAATTATTCCAATCTTGTTGATTACAGGGAGCTAACACTACAAAGGTGCAAAGTGATTTTGAGATTTCTTTACATGGTTGGAAATTGAGCATATATGACTCATCTAAGGATGTGGATCAAAGGTTATACAGATCTAAGATTAGTAGTCTTTTATATGTAACAGCCTCCCGACTAGATGTTATGCAAGCAGTTGGACAAGTAGCAAGATTCCAAGCAGCACCAAAAGAATCACATATTAAATATTCGCCAGCATTGGAATATCTTCGCTAGAAGCTTGGGATTCTCCCAAGTTCTCATTACATTTTCCTTTTTCAGAATATAAAGGGGGAGTGGAAGTGTGTATAGGTCTGTAGGACGGTTGTGTGTCAGTGCGAGTGGAAGTGTGTACAAGTCTACAGGATGGTTGTGTTATTTCATCAACGTATTGAAAGTATGCAGCAATGTTGCAATTTTCTTTCATTCTGAGTTGCTCAAATGTTTCTCTATAGATTTGAAGCTTTTCTTCTTTGACATTTGAGTCACTTGCATATATATTCTCAAGCTTGTCCCATACATTTTTGGTGGTTTTACAACCCAACACCTTATGATAAGTAGATTCAATAAGTCCATTGATAATAATATTCTTTGCTTTTGCATCATTTACCAAATTCTTCTTACCTTGTTCATCTGTGGTTGATGTAAATCCATTTTGAACAATGTCCCATACTTCGTAACCTTGCACCAAGAGATAGACCTTCATTCTTCCTTTCCAAAGTGCATAATTATTTTCATTGAATAGAGGTACACCATTCTTGGTATGCTCCATGACCTCCTTCCAACTGTTAAACTGCTATTGAAGGAACCAAGCAGTTACATATAGAAGACTACTAATCATATATCTGTACAACCTTTGATCCACATCCTTAGATGAGTCGTCTATGCTCAATTTGCAACCAAACAAAGAAATCTTGAAATAAATTTGCACCTTTGTAGCAAAATTATTACTTATTCGATCATCATTTCTACCAATTATTGTATCATCCTCTTTAGCTATTAGACATGCTTTAGTTGCTTCATCCAAAACATATACGTCATTTGGAGCTCAACTTGCTGTAGCCACAATTTCACCATACATGCCTTTCCTGATGTCACATTTCGTGGAGTTGAATAGTATTGTGTGTCCTTGATCACACATTTGTCTAACACTGAGTAGATTGTGATTCATGTTTTCAACCAGTAGAACATTATTGGCTAGAGAATCTTTGCTTCCGAGAGTGATAGTACCTGATCCTATAACATTTGAAGATCCATCATTTCCAAAGGACACGGTTCCATCCTTCTTCTCTTTCAGAGATACAAATTTATTTCTATCTCTAGTCATATGCGTTGAGCAACCGCTGTCAACATACCACACATATTTGTTCTTTTGAGCCTTGATAGCAAGAGCGCAATTATCATTCTTCTTCTTCTTCCATTTTCGTTCATTCTGTGGCTTCGAAGATTCTTCTGGAGGATTTTCAAGTCTGCAGTCTTTGGCTATGTGTCCAAAGTTTCGACATTTTTTCAAGAGATAGACCTCCATTATTCCTTTGCAAAGTTCATAATTATTTTCAATGACCCATGCCCCAACCCCATGGGGTTTTAGCCCACTAACTGGGGGTACAAACTTCAAAAATTAATATCTCTCAAACCGTGAAGAATTACATGGTGTGCCATATATCAACGGAAACATCTCGAAAATTAGAAACCATAAAAATAATTATTGACCTATAATATATTAATTTGGCAGGTCAAAAATCCCATGCAATATTGCGTTAGCCCCTGGTGCTGCTTGGGTTGACATCAATGACAATCGCTGATCAACAATCTCCCCCTTTAGCATTGATGGAAACACAAGTACTCCCCCTGCGATCATGACACTTCTTCCAACAAAATTCTCTCCCCCTTTGACATCAATGGCAAAGGGTAACTCCCCCTGAAACACAACCATCTTGCGGACCTGTACACACTTCCACTCACGTTGGCACACAATCGTCCTGTAGACCTGTACACACTTCCACTCCCCCTGACACATAATTGTTCTGCAGACATGTAATCTACTTTCACTCCCCCTTTATATTCTGAAAAAGGAAAATCTAATGAGAACTTGGGAGAATCCCAAGCTTCTAGCGAAGATATTCCAATGCTAGCAAATTTTTAATATGTGATTCTTTTGGTGCTGCTTGGAATCTTGCTACTTGTCCAACTGCTTGTATAACATCTGGTCAGGAGGATGTTACATATAGAAGACTACTAATCATAGATTTGTACAACCTTTGATCCACATCCTTAGATGAGTCGTCTATGTTCAATTTGCAACCTGTTACCATTAGAGTAAGGATGGGTTTGCAATCTTCCATTTTAAATTTCTTGAGCATTTCCTTGATGCACTTGGCTTGAAATATAAATATTCACTTCTCTTGCTGAGATATTTGAATCCCTAAGAAGTATATGAGCTCACCAAGTAAAGACATCTCAAAATCACTTTGCACCTTTGTAGCAAACTTCTTACTTAGTCGATCATCATTGCTTCCAATTATTGTATCATCCACTTTAGCTATTAGACATGATTTAGTTGCTTCATCCAGAACATATATGTTGTGCAGCAGAGGGTAGCATGACAAGAGTAGCAACCAAGGTGCATAACAACAGCAAGAAGTTCATCATATGAAGTCTTCAAGTGGGTAGCACTGCATACAATCATTGTAAAGGTATCATTGTACTTAGTCATTGTAAATACATTATTGTACAGATTGTAATAGTGTCTATCTACTAAGGGTTGAAGAGGCAATGTTGGGATTATGGTCTAGTATATATTCTTCTTCTGCATCATTCTATATCATTGTAAAGTGGACCATTTCCCTAGTACGGGAGTCCATTCTTCTTTTATTCTTCTATAGGGTGGTAGGGTGGTGGTAGGGTGAGTTGTAGCTCATTGGGTGTTGGGGCATCCATTCAGTTGACTACTGAAGAATATTGGGCATTGGAGCGTCCATCCAGTGGGAGCTGGAGAAGAATGCTTTTCTAGATTCTAGGAAGTGGGAGATTTATTTTCAATTGGAGTTGAATATTAAAGAATTATTAGAAAAGCATTAGGTGGCTTTTGTCCCGGAGTGGGTTTCCACCTTAAAAATTGTGTGCATTTGTGTTCCTCTTTTTTGCTGCTATCATTGTACAAAAGCTGATAATAATTGAAGATTAACTAATGCTCTAATTTAAAGATTAATTGAAGATTCACCTCGCCCCCCCTCTCAGTATTTCCAACAATTTTCATTGTCATCCTCCTTGTCCTGTTTGTTCAGACTGTCACAATGCAGTTTTATGGGTTCTGCAACATGTTTGGGTTGGTCTTGTTCCTTAAGGTTTTCATGGAGTTCCGGCCTTTCTTATTGAATCACTTGGTTCTCACTTAGCTGATGGACAGTGGATGTTTCAGAATCTCTACTTTGTTTGCTGTAAATTTCAAAGTGGGAAAACTTTTTGAGAGCTTCTCTCTCCCTCATTTATGTTGTACTGGGTGATTTTTCAATATCAAACTTAGTTCAACAAAGCTTTCATCATTGCAAAGAATGAATGAGTCTAGGTATGTGTGGATAGAATAAAGAGGGGATTTTTCTAAATTTTCTTGACTACGCACCATAAATTTCATGAGTGATTCCCTATAAAGTCTCCTAGGTTGACTGAAAATAGGGATGGAGGCATATGTCATGTCCATTTGCATGGTACCTTGCATCTTAGCACCCCATGATCTCGAAAGAAGCATGCCATATTTGGGGGACACATCAGCCACTACCACATCCATCACCATGCATTTGGCTGGGATTTGAGTCAAGTTTACACACATATCTTTGATCAGGCCTAAGCATTTCACTCTACTGGAGTCAAACGAATACAAGTCTTTGTATGGTCTAGTTATCTCAAGGCCTAATCTCTCCATGATTAATATTGGCATGATATTATGAGAAGCCCCTCAATCATGCATAGCATTGTGAAAAATCTTATCATGGATATTCAAACTGACATAGAAAGGTGGGACCACTCCTTCCTGGAATTTCCCTTCAATTTTAGGACCGAATAAAAGGGCTGGTTGATCATCATTAAGGTTGACAATGTCATTATTTTCTTCTATGTTAAAAGCCTTAAAAAATTGACATTTATATACATCTTGAGTGACTAACTCAGTGAGGGGAACAGATATTTTGATTTTAGCAATTTCACTTTCTAAACTGAGAGGGAACTGACTCTTTGAGAGGTTCAAATCTGCCTTGTTAGTCGCTAATTTACCAGCAAAATCAGCTTGTTGTTTTTCACTACGTACATTAGTTAAAGTAGTTTTTTCAGGGGCACCAACTGAAATACTAGTGCTGCTATGGCCAACACTCTATTTATCAACATTCTGAGTGACTTTTCCCTTGTTTCTATCAGAACTTTCAGCTGTTGTTTTGTTGTTTTCAGTAGCCTTTTTAACCACTTTTTCAGATCTGTTCTTAACAGCCGTTTCAGAGGTTTTTTTTTGTGGAGTATCTTGTTTCTTTTTTATTTTGAGGTCATATTGCTTGTGGACCTCCATGATTGCATTCTCAAAGCCTTTCCTATAATATTCAAATTCTAAACCTTCATTATCAAAATATGTAGATGTGGCTTGGTCATCATATCTAAAAAAGACAGGATCTTCATTGTTAACTCCCAGCATGTTTATAATAGTTCCCTCTGACTCTTCTATCATTCCCTCCTCTTCATCAACATAATTTTCTTGAAATGGAGGTCTGACTTGTTGATCAGAGTCTCTTTGTTTCATCTGAGGGGGGTTTCTCCTAAAGTTCTGGTTCTGATTTTGAGTCTGGCTCTTGTTTTGGGCACTTGTTTGAACTAAACTTTCCATCATTTTTTCTAACCTATCCATGTTCTTGGATAGATGGTCTAATTTTGAGTCAGATGTAGAAGGTGTGGTGTCCTCTCTATATGTCACTTTCTTTTCAGCCCTCATCCTGGCTCTTTTTTCAATCAGATTAGCTTCCACACTAAGATATCCCTTCTTCATGTCTTCTAAAGTTAAGGGATCCATTTATCTAAGCTGATAGGTCATTTCATGATCAAATCCTTCAGGAAATTTGGCTAAGGCTGATCCTTGTGGAGGTTTCAATTCTGGGGGTAGTGCATTATACAAACTGTTGAATCTAGTGCAATAATTATGCACACTCTCCCCAGGGTTTCTCTTTAGGTTTTTGTAATATGAAAGTATTTGGAGTGGATTCTTCCTAATTTCCCATTTATTTGTGAATTTTGGATGTAGAGAAGGGAGATCATTTATACTATGAGGAGTTAAACCGTTAAACCATTTCTTGGCTTCTCCTCCTAAGCTTTGGTCAAATATTTTCATCTTAATGGTCTCATCTTCTATTTCCATATAGTCAAAAGCATCATTCATCTTGTCCACATGTTGTTGAGAAATAGTGGATTCTCTTCCAGTGAAATGGGGAATTTTGGACTGATATTCGTTGGGTAAAGGAACCAAAGGCTATGGTAACACTAGGGGAGCATACCATGCTACCATGATATTATTTTGTGGTAGTAAAGGAGTGGCTTGAAAAACAAGTATATGGATGGAAAAAGTGCTTGGACCAATAAGATATTGTTGAGAAGATTTAGGGTGAGAGAGACCCAAGTTATGAATGAAATGGAGATCAGGAGGTTTGGATGGAGGGGTTTCTCTAATGCTAATATGTTGACCACCATGTGGTGGTGAACTTGGAGGCTCAAAGTATGTCTGATCTATACCACTAAGTTATTTAGTTCTGGGTAAATTACTTGGTAAATCTAAGTCAACTTGAGTGTATAATAAAGCTGTAAGGTTTTCGGGAACAGAGTTATTTATATGAATAGGTCTGACAATAGTTGGATCCCTAGATGCCAGAGACTTCAAAAGAATTCTTCCTATATTATCAACTATTTCAGCAGGATTTGGGTCAGGATAAGCTCTGGTATGAATTATTTTTGAAGCCAGTATTTTAGTTTTAGACACTAAAAGGAAGAAAGTTATCCAAATATAACAATATTTAAGAGACAAACCAGTCTTTAACAAATAAAACGTAATCCTAAAAGTTTCCTAATCACGGATATGAATAATGTTTTAATGGTAGTGTGGGCTACCCCAGTGGAGTCTTCGTGAAACCAGGAATAATCAGCAGGCCTACTGATCACCAGTGGAGTCTTTTTATCTTTTAGGAGTTGTGGAGTCGCCAGGTGGATGATTTCAAATTTGCAAGATGAGTTGTTGTCCACCACAGTAATTAACTACCATTATAAGGTTGTTGTGGGTTTTCTGAGTTCTTAAGGATGTCTAAGATAACAGTTTACTCAGAGTTCCCCAATGGAGTCACCATTATGTTGTGGTCCTAGTGATTTGGAAAACTGGCATACCAAATGACCAGGCAACATTAGACCCACTTTGGAATCCTAGGATCTAGCCCTCCTGGATTCAAAGAGGGATCTCTCTATGTAAATTTTGGTTTTAAAGATATTATTTGCAACTTAGTTATGATGTTAGGCTATTCATGAAGCACAAAGGGTTTGTTTGTTTGTTTTTTTTTGGAATCATTAACTGAGAAGGTCATATGAAGTGAAGAAGGAAGTAAGTGGGAGGATATTTCAGCATGGGAAGATAGGTCAAAAGAGTGTTAAACCATTGGGCTATGGAGTCATAAAAGGGTTTACTCACACATTAACTATCCAAAATATTTCGAAGGGCAAGTCATCTATATCAGAAGATCTTTTAAGCTGAGGTTTTGGTATGAAACATCAAGGAGTGAAATGAAAGAAACAACATGTAAGAAAATGAAGGCAGCCTAAGATCAAGCAAGGACTTTTAACCTAACCTGCTTTTGGCATACTCTTAGGAACAAAAACATATAATAAACAAAGGGCAATCTAGGATCAGGTAAGGACTTTTAACCTAGCCTTCTTTGACATATGTTCAAGGGAGAAACATGTAAGATAAACATAAAAAGAAACCTAGGAACATGTAAGGACTTTAAACCAAACCTGCTTTTGGCATACTTTTAAGGGAAACCTTCAAAACAATTTTTTTAAGACAAAAAAAGGGACAGGGCTAACCATAAACTTCCTTGTTTAAGAATCTACTTAGCATGCAGTGAAAATATCATTCAAGAACAATAAATCAAGTTATGCTTAGCCAGACATGGGCTCACCAAACATTTCTTGAATGGTTATACTCTATTGGAATCATTCCCAAATACACATTTAGTAGAAAACATAAAGATAAAGATTTTCAGTGACAGTTAGGGTAATTTGCAGTATATCCTACTCTATATTTTCTGTTCTTTATCAGATAATATGAACACAATGAAAACATAAGTAAAATAACAATTACAGTGAGAATAACATCACCAATGATTTATATTAGGATCCAGTGAATCTTCTTGTCTATTGATGTGCAAAACCAGTTACATACTGTTAGCTCCCTATAATTTTAGCAGATTGGTGAGATTAAAACCGTGGAGAGGACATTTGAACCACTTTGGGATTCTAGGATCTAGCCCTCTCGAATCCAAAGAGGGATCTCTCTATAAGTGCAAAGTTTGATTTATCTTTAAGGCTTTTATGTGTGATATTAGGCTAGTTATTAAGAACAAGGGTTTTTGTTTGGTTTTTGATGGTTGAGCATGATTTTTAGCTGAGTGTAAAGTCCTAAAATGAAAAATTTCCAAAGGGGTGAAGGTATAAGCAATCAGAACAAGATTTGGCTGATAGGATAGATATGACGCTGGTTTTTAGTCTATTGGGCTATGGAGTCATAAAAGGGTTTAATTGTGCAACAATTTCAAGAGTGGTCCAAGGGGAAAGTCATATATATCACAAGATATCTTAGATAAAATGATGATATGGAACAATAAAAGTGTTGAAAGGTGGAAAAAGACAATAATTTCAACTAGGATTTATCAATATTTCCAAACAAGAAAAGCCTTTTAAGTAACTGTTTAAAACCAACCAAAGGACAGTGCTAACCATAGACTTCTTTGGACAAGATTGTATTAAAGGTAAATTATCAGACACACAATCTAGTAATCCACATAATTACTTTTAGAAGGGATGAAAAACAGATAAGAAGACAAAGTGCAGCCTAAGATCAGATAAGATACTTTTAAATCTAAACTTATTTTAGCATACTCTTAGGGAAACTTTCAGAATTACCTTTGAAGAAAGAACTAGAAGACAGGGAAAACTATAAACTTTCCTAGTCTAAATCTATCGAGAACATAATGAAAATATCGTTCAAGAACTACTTTTCAAGGTTTGCACCTCAAGATAGGGACATACCAACATTCCTTGATAATGTTTACACTTAACTTAAGTCATTCTTAAACACACAATTTGGTGGAAAACAATGAGATAAAGCTTTTCAGTCAGAGAAGGGTGCTGTAAATAGTAAATCCTAACTCTATGCTTGTTGTTCTTTATCAGATAATAAGTGAACAAAATGGCATACATGAAAGGAAAACAATAACACAGAAAGAAGCACTTCACTAGTGATATAGACCAGGATCCAAAGAATCAGCTTGTATATTGATGTCAATCCAGTTACATTCTTCAAGTCCAATGTTTCAGTTCACCGATCATCTTCTCTTCTCAGCCTAACTTATTTGATTACAAATAGAGCTTGAAGAGCCTTTGAACGTCATTAACATGTAGAAAGTTTCGAGCACAAGTATTATATCAAAGTTCAACAACCAAACCTTTACAATGAGCTCCTTAAGAAGATTTTATAGAAATAATGAGGAGGTGGAAGAGTTTCTAGGGTTCAAGTATCATAAATTCTACAGTTAATGCAATTCTCTGCCTTGAAAACCATGAAAGGCATAAGGCAGGAATATATTTGATCTATAGCTCTGTTTCGTAACTCTGTTCTGCTCTCGAGGCTTAGTGGATTAAAATATTTGACTTTAAGGCTATTTCTTATCCTTGTAATAACTCTTCTAATAGTTTGTAATAAGTTTCTTTGATTTGAAATAACTATTCAGCTGTATTGGGACAAATATCTTATGTTCTGGTCATAACTAGGCCTCTTTTAAATGCTTTGAGGCTGCAGGTGGCTTTTGGTAGCTGAGAGGATTCAATTAGCCTCTGATGTGGCAGTGGAGGCTTCTCAAACTGATAGATATTATTGTTTTTCTTTAAACACTATTAATTTGTTTTAATTTTGTGTGTTAGGCTTAATTAGATCTAATTTCTGTTTTATGTTCCTCAAACTGTGTTTAATTGAGAGGGTTAGACTTTTGAATAGTCGATTCAGGCCATAATCCCTCAAAACTTCATAAAACACCTTCAATTCTTCATCTCTACTCTGAATAAATCCTTTAACACTGATACTCTTTTCTTGATTAAACTTTGTTGTGTCTTGTTGATGTGAAGGCGTTACAGAGGTTTTATAATGGCATCAGTGCTCATGAGGCACTAATAAGACATAATTTGGAACCCTGCAGAACGATCTCTTTCATGAATAAAGGTGTGGGGGATCATCATCCTTGACCTTCAATTTTCTTTTAAAATAATGCACAAACCATTAAAACCTGCACAAACAAATGAAAAATTAAGAAAATCCTGTGGGATAAGGCTTAAACTGCTTTGGAGGTTTTAGGTTAGATCACAGTCGTTGGATGAAAGCATCCAATGGCGAGGATTCACTACTGAGGAAAACATGAGAGGCGGTTGGATGAAAGGTGGGGAAATTAAGTCTGGGCCGTTGATCTACAAAGATCAACGGTCGAGATTGGCTAGGAAAAAGCAATGTAGAAGGTCACATTATCGCGAAATGGGAGAATATACAAAGGAAATGAGTAAAAAACCTTTGGCGGAGGAAATAAGGATAAAAGATAAAATTGGGGTTTCGGGAAGAATCTGGGCCATTGGATTGATTTAGACAACAGAGATCAATAGCGAAGAATGATCTAAGAAGTCCTTTGGAGGATGGGTGGAGGGCGATAGTTCAATAGTAGGATGAAATCTGGGTTGTTGGATGAGTGTGATGAACGACAGAGATTAAAATATGAGGAAATATAATATGAAAAGGGAAAGTGGTTTTGCTGAGAAAATCGTTGGTTTCGTGCAATGAAAAGGGAGAAAGGAGGTATTTCCTTTTTGAACGCGATATGCGTTACTAGCAGACATGTGGCCTTTTCAAACTACCCTCATCACGTAATTTTAAATCATTAACCTCCGGACTCAAAATTATGCGAAATTGCACGCTGGCTGTCAGATCTAGGGCCTTAGATTAGACAGTTGGGAGGAGAGCGTGATGGAGAATAGATGCACGGGTGATAAAGGTGGGGCGGGGTCAGGGTGGTTTTAATCTGGACAGTCAAATCAGGAAATGGATGGTGGAGATTTGATCTGGGGAAAGGTAGGACCCAAAGGAGTTGGGCCTATCGGGTTAAATATGAACTATTGGATGAAACAGATCAATGGCTCAGATTTAATCTTGGGTTTAATGGAATAAAATATGAGGCGAGGGTTGGGCGGAGTCTGGGTTAATGCGAGCCATTGATCTGCAGAGATCAACAGTGGATATTCATCAAAAATTTTATACAGTGGGGTTTTGAAAAATAACAAGGGGAAGTGTGGATTTATCTAGATCGTTGGATTAGAAGAATGGATGGCCTAGATCCAATCGAGGGTTTCCAATCAGCGGGGGAGAGAGGAAAGGCACAAATTATTTTTTGCGATGCGATTGAATGAGGGCCATTGATCTGAGGATCAGGTCGACGGCGGAGATTTACTTATGTATGCCGAAGGTAGAAGGATGGGCTTATTAACAGAGCAATGTGGGCCATAGGATCTAGGCCTGGCAGGGGAGATAAATGGCTAGGAAGTCATCACGAGATCGCTAATCGGAGTGGGGCAGTAGATTATTTAAATGCATCTGAAGAAAAACTCTGATGCGAGATCCTGAAGACCGTTTGATCTTTTTTAAATCAATGATTGATAATTTATCAAGGAATGAACTATCGGGTTTTATGCTAACATTGGAAAAATGGGTTTTTTATGAAATACAAAGGAAAATTTGTATCGAGGAGGGGTTTTTATCATTCTTTAGCGCCCAATTGCGAGGCTCAGGGTTATATGTAAAGACAAAGGAATCGGGATTTTAGAAGAAAAAGGGCCAATTGCAATCAGAGATTTAACGTAAAAAAAGAAATGTGTTTCACATGAATACCCTGATTGTGGTAAGCGCCTAGGGCCTTAACGCTTGGTTCCGGCACCAGGTCGCATGGTGGGGAAGTGGTTTAGGGCTTAGCCAAAAGGGGCTTAAGCCTATAATGTGAAAGTGGCTTTTTTATTTTTTTTCAAGGATTTTTAAAGGATTTTGAGGGTTTCGATAAGGTTTTAAAAGAAGTTTTAAACTTGATTAAAGAGGATTTATGAAAGAAAATGGAGAAAAATGAGGAAAAAATGAGGATTTTTATGGGAAAAGGGAATAAAAAGGAGGTTAATTTTGAGTGGAAGAAGGGGTAAAACTAAAGGGGAAAATGAGTTTTTGCAGCAGTATTTTCTTCAGGAAACAACAAATTTTCAGAATTGAGAGGGAAACAACAGTGAAGATTAACTCAAGGATAAGTCATTTTCAAAAGACTTAAAGAACTAACAATGTGGCAATAAAATTGTTTCTTGAAGGCTTTAAAACATGATTTAGCTACCATTTGATATGAAAAATTTTATAGGTGGCTAACAGTGGCTCCACATGGGGATGGCACCTTCTTGAAGGTGTAAAAAACTTCAGACTTGTATTCTCTGGAGGGCTAATCAATGCCTCATCCATTAGGCTGCAACTTTCTTCACTTGGATGATATTCTTCTATTCTAATAATGTTAGCAGCCATGAAAAACAATGGAGCTCTATTAAAAAAGCTTTCTACCTACCCAATCCTACTGATCTAACATTTTCTTCTTCTTTGAGAGTGAATTTGGATTGGCAAAATATTTTTACAAACATTTTATTCTTTTTGAAAACCTAAAACTAGTCTAAGTCTACTTCTTATTTCTCCATGAACTCAGATTAAACAGTTGAGTTCATAAGCTTCTCTACCTAATCCACTATCTGTTAGGATTAGACTATCTAACAGATTTTTATTCTGTAAATTCTGTAACAAGAAATTTAAAAGAATACAAGTCAGGATTGAACAGTCTAACTTGTTGCTGATCTATGGCATAAAAAACAAGATGCACATTTTTATTTGCAGAAAAATAAATCAAAATGGTGAAGGCTTAAGATCTGAAAGTTTTAAGCACATCCTTCTCTTTTCTTCAGCTCTGTTTTTAAATTTGTTTGAGCTGTTCTCTGTTTGTTCTCTGGTTCAAGTTTTGGGCTTATTAGAACCAGTTTACTTCTATTTTTGACTCAAAATTTCAACAGATTAGAGTCATTCTTTCTTTTTGAATCTTAGGTTCTGATTTTGAGCTTGTTTGAACCTTTATTTTTCTATCCTAATCTACCTAACTGATAAGCCAAGATTAAGTTGTTTGGAAAATCTAATTCACTAACCTATCAGCACTAAATTTACAACTAATTAGTCATGATTAGGCTATATGACTAACAAGGAGTGTGTTTTTTAGGAGTGGAATTTGAACTTGCACACTTTCAGATTTTGTTTCTCTTTTTTGGTATGGGGCTGTACCTTTATTGTTTTTAAAATCTGCCCTCTTTTCTCTTTTTATTGTTTTTGTATTTTTTATTTTTCTAACTTTGAATGCAATGATAGATGAAATATTCATAATGAGAAAAAGATAAAAAGGCTTTCCAAACATGATAGGATCAAGAGAAATATTGTTTGAGCATCCTGCCATTGACAGGACCCCCAAACAGTTCAACTCTATTTAATTCCTGCAAGAAATAGGCATTATTACCAGTAGTAGAATGAATGAGATAAGGGCCAAGACATAAGTTATCAAATTTCCCACGCTTGCTCTTGTCTTCTCTCCTTGAATCCCACTTTAACACTTTATCACCAAAGTTGAATTTGTTGGCTTTTGTCCTTCTGTCAAAAATCTTCTTGATGCTCTCATGATTTTGTAATGCTCTATTATAGACCTCCTCCCTAGTTTGCTAAAGATGCATGGTCTGATTTATTCTTCTGATCATGTCATTTTCTTCAAACTGCACTTCTTGAATCAACTTCATAACTGGTACACCAAGGCTGGTTGGAAACATTACATCTATACCATACACAAGTTGGTAGGGTGACATCCCAATAGATTTATTAAGTGTTAATCTGTCAGCCCATAGTGCATGTACCAGCTTTGTGTGCCATGACTTCTTTTTGTCCTCCAACAACTTCTTGATTATGTTTACCAAACTTTTGTTTGAGGATTCTGCCAGCCCATTACCTTGAGGGTAATAAGCAGTAGAATGACCCAATGTAATCTGATATTTGTGATAGAATTCAACCATCTTCTTGGATCCAAATGAAACTGCATTATTAGTGATGATCTTCCTAGGACAGCCAAATCTAGAGAGGATATGAGTCTCAATGAAATTTATGATGACAAAGTCATTGGCTTGCCTAGAAGGGATGGCTTCTATCCATTTGGTAAAGTAGTCTGTTGCAGTGAGAATCCATCTATGTTGGGTAGATGAGGGTGGATGGATTTCTCCTATGAAGTCTAAACCCCATTGTTGAAAAGGAGCTTCAACAGTGATTAGATGCAGAGGTAAGGGTAGAAATTTTCTTTTACCTTCAAAACGTTGGCATTTATTGCAGGCAATTATCATCTTGTGTATATCTAGAAAGACGGTGGGCCAATAGTAACTAGTTGTAAGGATTTTTTTGGCTGTAGTATTCCAGTAGAGGTGGCCTCCACATTCTCCTTCATGGAACTCGTGCTTAACCTTCTCTACATCGTTCTCAGGAAAACATTTAAGTAATATCCCACTTGCATTTTTCCAATAAAGACATTTATCTACAATGCAATAGTTTACAAATTTTAACTTTAAAAACCTTGCCTTTTTTTTCGATAAACCAGGAGGTGTATTCAAATTAAGAAAAACATATATAATATCAGCATACCAAGAGGAATTCATAAAATGGTCTTCAATGATGGGATCTGACAATTCCTCTTGTTTATCTAAATCATTTATCATGTTTATATCAAGAACTTAAAAATTTGATTCAGCCATTAATTTAGCTAGTCCTTGGCTTATAATGAGTTTAGTGGGCTTGATCTCTCAATCATATTCAAGTATCACAGCTATCCACTTACCTCTCTTTCCATCTGGGTCCTGTGTTAGAATGTCTTTCACAACTGAATTTGGAATAAAGGAAATGATGCGGGAGTGCAAAATGTAAACTCTGAAGTCTTTTAAGGCTTTGACTAAGGCAAAGGCTTGTTTTTCCATAATGTTGTACTTCAGAGGAGCATCTCTCAATGCCTTGCTAAAAAATGCAATGGGCTGCTCTTGTCCCTGTGGAGTTTTATACAATGGGACAAAAGCTATTATATGTTCTGATGCAAATGAAAAAATGTAAAAATATTTTGAAAAATAAGGACTTATTAGAACTGGTGTTTTGGTTAATGCTTGTTTTACCAGCTCAAAAGACTTCTTTTCTTCCAAGGTCCACTTAACCCCTTGTTCCTTTTCTAGCATGTTTGTAATGTTTCTAAGGAGCTCAGCTAAGTAGGGTATGAACTTTCTCAAGAAATTAATATTTGCAATGAAAGATTGAAGTTCCTTGATGTTTCTAGGATGAGTGATTTGCAATATAGCCTCAATCCTTTTTGGGTCTATCTTTATCCCCTCTTCTGATATGATGTGCCCAAGAATTTTACCTTCTTGGAGACCAAACAATCTTTTCTTTGGATTTAAATATATCTCAAACTTTCTGCATTTCTCGAATACTTTTCTCAAGTGTTCTAAGTGCTCTTCATCTGTCTTGGAAAAAACAGTGACATCATCAAGGTAAATAATGATGAAGTGGCCCAATTCTTCCGAGAATGCAATATCCATGGCTCTCTGGAATGTAGCACCAACATTTATTAAACCAAAGGGAATTTTCAAATACATGAAAGTAACCCAAGGTGTAGTAAAGGCTGTCTTTAATTGATCATTGGGATGAACTAAAATCTGATTCTACCCTGAGAAGCCATCTAGCAAAGA
Organism: Pinus albicaulis; assembly: GCA_034641835.2. NCBI lineage: Eukaryota > Viridiplantae > Streptophyta > Pinopsida > Pinales > Pinaceae > Pinus > Pinus albicaulis. Next base: position 286,033 of record JAXQQM020087506.1, read on the forward strand.
AATTCTTTTAGAACCAACTACCCTTTGTAAAATACGGTCCATCTTGGGTAGAGGGTAGTTGTCTTTCAATGAGGCTTTGTTTAAGTTTCTAAAGTCAATACAAAGCCTAATCTCTCCGGTTTTCTTCCTAACTGACACTAAATTAGAAACCCATTCTGAATATCTAATAGGAACAATAATACCAACTTCATACATATTCTTGATTTCCTTCTCAACTAAAGGTAACTGAACAGGGTTTATTCTGCACAGTTTTTGTTTAAATGGATTTTGGTTTTCTTTGAGAGGTATCTTGTGATGAATTATTTCAGTTTCATAGGATTTCAGATCCTCATAACTCCATGCAAAAACATTAGAAAATTCTTTAAACAACTCTATATATTTTAACTTGATGTGAGTTGGTAAAGTCTTATACAGTTTGATCATATTTGGTTTAAGTTTACTACCTATGTTACACTCTTCAACTTCAGATTCAACAGGCTCCAGTTTCGGTTTCTTGGCCACATCGTTGAAATCAGACAACTCTTCTAAAGGGACCAGACCCTTTGGCAAACTTTGATTGTTAGACTGCAGAGTTTCCAAGTCTTCTTTTCCTAACTCTGAACTAATTTATGTTGTGTTTTCAAGTTTGTTAGACAACATATTTGCATCAGCCATCTCTAGAGACTCTTCTTCTTCATCAAGTAAATTTTCTTCACTAGGACAGTCTGTTTCATAGTCTGAATCTGAACTTGGTAGTTCAAATTCATTTCTGGACTGCAGGAAGTCTTCTATTTGTTTGTCTCCATCAAACACTTGCCAATATTTCTCATTATCACGGATAGATGGTCTAAATTTAATTTTATTTGTGCACTGTTTGGTTTCAAATGGTGTTAAACATGTTCTAGCAGTGAAAGCTAAACTATGGGCGAGGATATTATTTTCTCTTGGGACAAAAATAAGTTGGGATTCCTCAAAAGTTTTCAACAAATCCATGATGTCGTTCCTATAGGTTCTAAGTCTGGGGTGTTTGGCACTGTATTCCCCATTTACTTGCCTAATTATTAACTCTAAATCCCCATGCACTTTAATTCTCTTGGCTCCTAATTTCTTCAACAAGTGTAAGCCTAAAAGAAGGGATTCATATTCCGCTATGTTATTCGAGCACTAAAAATTTAATCTGTAGGAATGATGTTCAGTGTGATTATTTTCGGTGTTATGTATCCAGACGCCTGCACCGGCATTGCTCCTAGTGCAAGACCCATCAAAGTTCATACTCTAAAGAGGACTAGTTTTAGGTTCAGCAGTTTGGTTACTATCCTCTTCAACTAGTGTGCTTTCAGATTGTTCTTGAGTATCAGCACTTCGTTGAATTTTTTTTAATTCCTCATGTTTTTCATTGTGTTGAGGACTACTTTCTTGATTCTCAAGGTTTAAAATAAATGGATGAATGATTTGTAGCTCTAGACCTGTACTTTGTTTGCTACATTTCTCTGGTTTAGCAAACTATTTTAACACTTCTGTGTTGTCTTTCTCCTCCTCTCTATCTGCCATTAATTCAGTTAGGGTCACTTGTTCACTGAATGTTTCATCATTGAAAAGGATAAATGAGTCAAGGCATGTATTTACAGAATAAAGGGGAGAGTTTTGTGGTCTCTCTTGGATAGTAACCATATATTGCATACGAGACTCCCTGTAAAGTATTCTAGTTTGATTAAATACAGGGATAGTTTCATATGTCATATCCATCTGTATAGTTCCTTGTAACTTAGCCCCCCAATATCTTGATAACAACATACCATACTTTAAAGGTACATCAGCCACTACAATATCCATTACTAAACACTTGGCTAGAATTTGTGCTAAGTTTACATAGAGGTCTTTGATTAAACCTAAACATTTCACTCTGCTTGAGTCAATGGAGTAAAGATCTTTGTATGGTCTAGTGATTTCAAGGCCTAGGATCTCCATTACAGCTTTGGGCATTAAATTGTGGGAGGCCCCTGAGTCATTCATGGCGTTGTGCAAAATTTTGTCGTGAAAATTTAGACTAACATAAAAAGGAGGAACTGGTCCCTCTTGATATATATCCTCAATCTTAGGACCAAATATGAACTTTGGCTAGTCATCATTAAGATTGACAGTGTCATTATTCTCTTATATGTTAAAAGCCTTCAAAATCTGGGATCTATATACATTTTGGGTGGCCAATTCAGTAGTAGGAATAGATATCTTTATCTTGGAAATTTCCTACTCCAAACTGAAAGGTAGCTGAGTTCTTACAATGTTTGTTTCAGCTTTGTTAACCACCATTTTATCAGCAAGATCACCTTGCTAATTTTCTCTATTTACATTGGTTAGAATTGTTTTAACAGGAGCACTAGCTGAGGTACTAGAGATGCTAAGATATGCACTTTGTTTTTCATTGTTTTGAGTGCTTTTCTTTTTACTTTTATCAGAATTTTCAGTCACTGGTTTGTCTTTCTGCTTTGTGACTTTGGGTTTATTTACAGGGCTGTTTTTGCATAATTTTCATAGGTTTTAGTCTTGGGAGTTTCTTGATTGCTTTTACTCCTAAGTTCATATTCCTTTGTGGTTTCTATGACGAAAATTTCCATTTCCTGATAATAAAATTCATCTTTTGTTCTTTTGTCATCATAGGGTGTGTATAGACCTTGTTTCCTATTGTAATGAACTTCAAAATCATCATTGTCTACTCCCAACATGTTTATGTCATCTTCCTCTATTTTTTCTAATGTTTCTTCAACCTCACTTACATAGTTTTGATGAAAAGGAGTAGTAATCTGTTGATCATCCTCCCTTGGTCTATTCTGCGGCTAGTTTCTCCTAAAATTTTGATTTTGGTTTTGATTTCTATTTTGAGGAGCTGTTTGGTTTTGACTTGCTTGTGCTGTCTCAAGTATGCTTATCTTTTTCATCATCTCCTCCATCATTCTTTCCATATTTGAGCTAGATGTGTAAGGTGTAGATTCCTCTCTAAAGGACACTTTCTTCTCATTCCTCATTCTTGCTCTTTTCTCCATTAAATTAACTTCCACAGCAAGAGCTCCTTTTTTCATATCTTCAAGAGTTAAAGGATCTCTCTCTCTCAGCTGATAGGCCATTTCAGGATCAAATCCTTCAGGAAAATTGTTTAAGGCTGAGCCTTGTGGGGGTTTTAAATCTGGGGGTAGGGCATTATAAACACTGTTAAACCTAGTGCAATAAGCTTGTACACTTTCCCCAAGGTTTCTGTGGAGATTCTTGTAGTCCAAAAGTATTTTGAGAGGTTTTTTCCTCACTTCCCATTTTTTTAATAATAACTAAAGGAAGGCCTGGAGATCATTAATAATGTGAGGGGTTAAGCCTTTGAACCATTTTCTTACTTATCCCCCTAAACTCTGAGCAAATAATCTAAGTTTCACAATTTCATCATCAATCTCATTTCTGTCGAAGTAGTCATTCATCTTATCCACATGTTGTGAAGCAGTAGTAGCATCACTAGCATCATACAATGGTATCTTAGACTGATAGTCCTGTGGGAGATTGACTAATGGTAAATGAAGGACTAACGGGGCATACCATGTTGCCATGATAGGGGGTGGAGGTGGATTTACAAGAGGTGGATTAACAAGAGGGAAAATGGGATGAAGTGGAGTGTTTTGGAAAATGGGTGTATGGGTAGCAGAAGTGGATGGACCAAAAATAGATTTTTGAGCTGATCTTGGATGAGAGAAACCAAAATTGTGAAGAAAATGTAAATCTGGTGGTGTATTTTCTCTACTACCAGGATGTTCACTTCTTTCTGGGGATGAAAGTGAAGACTCTGAATCTAGCTGATCTATGTCATCAAGTGACCTAGTTCTAAATGGATTTCTTAAGTCAACTTGTGGATTTTGTAGAGCTGCAAGGTTTTTAGGAACAGAACTAGCTCTAAGGGTTGATCTGAAAACAGTTGAAGATTTAACCTCAGGAGACTTCCTAAGGATTCTTTCAGGGTTATCAACTATCTCAGGAGGGTTCAGGTCAGGGTAGGCTCTAGTATGAATCCTTCTAGGAGCTACTATGTTGTGTTTTTCAGACCCAAATAAACAAGAAAATTTTAACCAAATATGACAATCTTTAAGAGGCTGACTGATCTTTTTGTTATCACCCGATTTGGACCTCAGGCTAAAAAAGGGAAATTAGGGTAACATCTAAACCATGCTCAGCCTTGTAGCTAGCCCTACAAGGTTAGGAGAGGGCTCTCTCCATGAAAATATATTCAACAAAGTACAATTATAAACTAATTTTAGGCTAGGTATAATAATGGGAAAATGTTTTAATAAATGAATGAATTTTTTAGCAATGTGTGGGACAAATCGTATAGTTTGAAACTAGGGAATTAAATCAGGGTACATAGTATTTCATGGTGCAAGGTAGGCAAGAATTCTTAGCAATAAATTTTAAATAAGGATGGAATGGAAAGACTGGTGAGAAGCTGAAAAGGGCATAGAGGATGGATCATTTTCAAACAGAAGAAAACACGGAATATTGAATGATTTCCCAAGGCAGAACATTAAAATGGATTCTACCTTTCTATCTTGAAAGCATTCAACTAGAAATTTTTATGAATGAATGATACACATAACAATTGACATATGAACACAAAGGAAGAAACAGATGCTAAAATTCATACCACATGGATCCCACAAATCAGAGCTGCATCTCTTTATTAATTCCCTGTCCAAAACAATTACAATGGAGTGCATAACGTTCTCCTTGATTTCCACACTATTCCCTTACTTACTGATTTTCAGACTGATTTACAAATGATTTACTATTACATTAAATAGACTGAAATGTGGAAACATAGATCCACAGAAAAAGGGGAGCTTTTTTCCATCTCAAGAACTGAAATCTGAATACGGAAAAGAGAACCAACAATCTGCCTCTGAAAATAAGGAACAATAATACATTTTGAGCCATCTAAAGATTTGGTGTTACACTGGATGAAAGAAAAATAGGAAATCTGAAAAAGAGATTCCTATTTTACTGCTGCTGTAGAAGTCTCTGTCTCATTTAAGCTCCTGGCCCTTTGACTATTTCTTTCCATTATTTCTTTGAAGAAAAATGACTTTTAATAAAATTATTTTGAAATAAAATAAAATGAAATTATGCCTTTAATGAAGGGAGAAACCCATTTCGAATGAGAAAAAGGGAAGGGAAAGGAGGTGGGGTCCATATGGTAATTGCAGTTGGAAGATCGTGCAGGTGGGACATACAGTGGGAAACTGCGATTTAAAAATATACGATGCGATGGTGTAATCACAATCGGGGTCAGAGCGAGAAAGGGAGTAGATGTATTGGGATGAGGCAAAACCTCCGATGCGATTGGAATAGGTACAATAGGGTAATACAATAATAGAACGGGGAAATCCATTTAAAAACAACGAAAATAATTTTTCACTTTATATAAAGGGAAGAATGATTTTTCATTGAAAGGGTGGAGGGCTTTTAAAGTGGGACCCGAGAATGTAAATCACAATCGGAATTAGGAGGGGAGTGGGGCCAAATGTATTACACAACGGGATTTTCCTAATGCAATGGAGAATAAACGATCAGGGGGGAAATCCTTTATAAAATGAATTAAAATGAAATTTTAAGTTTTATAAAGGAAAGGGCCTGTTTATATGAATGGGCAGAAGATTACGTGGTGGGACCCAAATGTCCATCGGAATCGGGAGATCGGAGGAGGGTGGAGGGAAGGTTTATTTAAAAACAAAGATTGCAATGAGTGCGATGACTTGTAGGCCATTCGATCGGATGGATAGATCGACGACGGTGGTGCAATCAGGGTTTTGCAATCAGTAGAACTCAATCGAAGGGGATCAATCGCAAGCACCGATTGGGATAGAGCGATAAAGTATGGGTCGTCCGATCGTCGATCAAATCAATGGTTAGGATATAATCGGGCGGGGTTCAATCAGAAGGGACTTAATACAATTGCATCGGAGTTTTTACCATCGGCCAATCAGGGTGCACATAAATATGGTGTGATTGTGATGGAAAGGGAAGGGAATTGGATCAGCGGTGGTTTTTATAATATGAAACCTTTAAAACTTTGTTATAAAGTTTAAAGGGTATGGAGGGGAAGTGGTTTTATTAAATTGAATTTGTGTTTAAATGATTTTAATAATGCGATTTTACCATCGTATGGGGGAAAAAGGGGTTTATAAAAGAAAATATTAAACTTTAATAACATAAATTTTAAGGGAAAGGTGGGAAAAAGGGGAAGGGTTAGGGCATAGAGGACTTTATTCACTTAGGCATAAATTTCAATCCAGGAGTCAGTTTTGAGAGTGTAGTATACCGTTGGAAAGCGCCTTCCGGGATCTTTCCGATGGAAATACTTGGAACATTATTGGAAACTAAAAATGCTGTGGAAAATTTCTCTGAAAGGCAGGGTGATGACTTTGTGGAGATAACAACTTCTGAAATGTGACTTATTACATATGATGACATAAAATTACATAAATATGATAATTAAAAGTAAAGTATCATGTTTTCACCTCAAAACATGGTTTTGAGGTGAGAATTACATCAAACTAAATAAAACATTTCTTCGATCTTCCCAGGTGCTGTGACTTTGAGTTTATTGACTTCCTCATGACCTTGCTGATATTTATTGACACTTGACTCATTAATTTGACCATGGTGAGATCCTAGAACCTAATGAGCCCCATCCTATGACCTACTAACATGACTCACAAAGAGAAAGTAACTAAAGACTAAAGACCATAGAGAGGAGAATAAAAAAGTTTCACATGAGGGAAAACTGATGAGAAATCACTACCGTCAGTGAATCCATGACCTAGCGGAATGGTGAAAATTTATGGTATGGGAATCCTAATATGCAAATGGAAAAGAGAAATTTTGATCACTGATGGCAGTATGACTATACTGACACTAACATTGGCTCCAATGGGGATGGTAGCTCCTTGGACGTGCCAAGAACACCGTAGACCAAGTAGCCTTATCCTTTGGGCATGGAGTCAAAAAATAATGAGAATTAAGAAAATTCAGACTGAATCTAACTCAAGACTAAGAATGAAAACTGAAATAAAACCAAACCATACACATATCATTTAAGTTTTATAGCCTTCACCTCGGGCCCCAAACTTCAATGACTGCGTACTTGAAATATAACCAAAAATAACATGGTATGTACAATGATGGTGACATAATTTCTGATCCATTATCTTCAATAATGATAGTGCTTGAAAAGCCTACCATTCACTGCTCCTCCAGCGAAATATTGGCCATCCATTTTTGAAAGAAAGAAAGCATTATGTCCCTTGTATGCTGAAATCTTGTATGGTCCTTTCCATAGGTTATCGAACTTACCATGTTTCCCTTTGTCTTCATTTCTTGCATCCCATCTCGACACCACATCATCCAACTGAATCTTTTCTGCTTTGGTCTTTCGGTCATAAATATTCTTTATCTTCTCCTACAACTAAATAGAATTCTGTGATGCTTCCTCTCTTGTTTGCTCAAGGTGGATCATCTGATTGATCCTTCGTTGATTATCATTGTCTTCACTACCAACTTCTTGCAATAATATCATGACTGGAACTTGTTAGCCTCCTATATCAATAGGTTTCATCTTTCATGATTGTCTTGATGGAAGTATGGAATATGTTCAAACCTTCTTACTTGAGCAAAGGTGTTCCATATTCTTGAAAACCAAAAAAAAAAATCAAAAAATTTAAAAAATGTAAAGAGGGTATACCCTAAAAGAAAGATCAAAGGGTAAAAAGAATAAAAATGGTCAAAAAGAGAAAGAAATGAACCCCAAGCAAAAAATAGACCAAGGAAAGTGTGCAAATCTAAATGCCACTACTATTTCATTTTTGTAAATAAGTGATTGTGTGCAGCTTGTCAAATTTTGCCACAATTCATGAATAAGTCAAAATTTTTAAACTTGACTTAGTCATATTTCAATTTCATGTTATAGATTAGAGAATAAATATCTAGCCAAATAGTTTAATCTTGGCAGATAAGTAGCTAGGTAGAGTTAATAAAAGGTGCTCAACAGTTTAATCTGAGCCCTTGGATGTAATAAGGGTAGAAATAGATAGATTTATCATGTAAAAAAGAAAAGATTGAAAAGGGTTTGCAAGTCTAAATGCACCCTAATAAAGAAGAGAAAATGGTAGTGTTAAGTAGATAGGGTAGGTAGATGGTGCTGCAAAGTGTTATCTAATGAATGATGCTGCTACATGTTTTTGATCATTTACTTTCATCACAAGTACTAAAGCAGGAAATACACTGGAAAATCACAGCAAGCAAAGTCAAATTCATTAACCTCCCTCATCATTTTTTTCCCCTCAAGAGTTTTACTAATTTCCCCAAAAGTACTAAGGTAATTTGAGATCAAAGGGGCTCAAGGCATTTCCTTGACTTCTGGAGGGACCGGACCCTCGGCCTAATGATCAAAAAGACCTAAGCACTTGAAATAATCCATCATTGTTATCTTCCATCTTTAACTTTTCCTAAGTAAAATCCTATTTTACTTAGGAAACTGATGCAAAATTCCATAAGAAGTTCCTCAAAATAATTTGTTATTCTAAGTTAAGTGTTGAAGATAAAATGTTGCAATTTACTTCATAAGTTATCACTTTCTTAAATGTACAAAGATGTTTTGATTTTCCTTGTCCTTTACCATATTAACATTTAATTCTACTATATTAAATCCCTAGTGAAATCCCTTTTCCTAAGTTTATAACTCCCTTTTCTATAAATATCCCCAAAACCCTTTATTATAATGTTTTACCAAAGTATTATGTCCCCGCACATTGAAAATAAAACCCCGTCTTATAAACCCTTTGGTGAAATATAGCTTTATAACATTAATCCCGCCCTTATGATGAAATAATTGTATTAATTAATTCATCATATAATAAAAATATAAAACGTTAGACATACAATATGTGTGTTTAATACCAAAAACGCCAATAAAACTTTGAGAAAATTCTCGCGCCACCGTGGTACGTCCACGTGGCATTCCACCTAAGCAAACCCCCGCCACAACCCCTTTCTTTCGCATACAGGATTAATTAAGTCGCCTGGACTAATTAATAACTGTTTCCGCTTATTAAAAAGCCCCCGGAGCAATTAAAAAACATGTAAAAGTGTTTAAATGTACGACGGGGCCCACACGAAACCTCCGCTCATCTTCCCATCACGCTATCCGTTGGATCAGCCCCCCGCAGATCAACGGCCTGCGTTGATCCCGCTGCCCATCCCTTGTCAGCATGTTAACCAGCGGGGGATGGGTGGTTTCAGAATAGTCAACCATCCACGTGGCGACTATCCTATGGAATCGCTCCCCCCGCGATTAATACCGCCCTCGACCAAAAGCGATGCGGGCACTTCCCGCTTACCACTTATCGCCTGACGATGCACACGTCATCCCGTACTACCCTGACGTCACACCTCGAAAAAAACAAAAAACCTTTTAACTTGTAAATAAGCCATTTTTTCGTGTTTTTTAGCTATTTTCATTATTCAGAGAAGAACGTTGCTCCCGCTGCGATTTTCGAAATTCTGCTGTAATTAACCATTTCGCCCCAAAATTCTGCTACGCCCGTGTTGAAGACGTCCCCGCCATTGCTCATTACCTGTTAAAGAACAAGTTTCCGTCTAAAATACAGGTATTTATCATTTCACGCCCCGACTGCTAGTCAAACTTAATTTCCTTTGTTTTTCTCTGAAAAAGTGGTTAAAAAGCATCGCTGAGTCCTCCTTGAAGATTTCAAACCTGTGAATTTGCTTCCCAAACTTGCAAATTGTTTCAACTTCCTCCATTTCAGATATCTCGGTCAGTCTGTAAGGAAAAAACGAAAACCTCCATTTTGAATCCACAAGAACCAAAATGGAGGTCCCTACAGCCCTAAATATCACTCCATTGAATGCTCCTCACCGTGATTTGGACTATCTACCTCTGATAGATGAAGATTTCCAAATAAAAGACCTGGGTTTCGATGAAAGTCCCCGATTGAGCTTTTGTCGCTGCAGAGACGAATTCTCAAAAGGGCAAGACCTTATAGGGTTATGGGAATCCAATCTCCCAAGGTATCTTATTCCTTCAGTCCACATTTTCCCTGAAGTCATTCATTACTGTCATGCAAACTATGACCCTGCACAGAGAGTTGTCTTAACTCCTGATCAAAGTGTTCTATTTCCTATCACACCTCGGGCTATCAATGCTATGTTACACTTTGAGCCAGAGCAAGAATTAGCACCATTATCCATGGAGGGACTGATTGAGAAAACCACACAGTTAACCCCAGAGAAATTAAAATCCATGTGTCAGTATTTCATGCTACCTGAGCATCAGCCAAAAGGGGCTCCCCCCTATGGTTTTTACTATTTCAATACATTGGGAAGGCTAGTTGTTAACATAATATCCTTTGTCCTAGGATTCAATACCAGTGAGTATGTAGACCAGATAACTTTGGCTTTGCTATCCATCTTTACCCCTGGGCAACCTCCCGAGATTAAGTATGATTATGCTTCCTTCATTGCCAACAAAATCCATGATCAATTTTTAAAGCTAGATACTGAAAAAGTTTTCAAGTACTCTTCAGTTATCTATCATCTCATGATCTATTATCAGTCAGACAGGTTCCCCTTCCCTGTTCAGAAACTTGATGCTAAGGGTAATCCCAGGTCTGTCAATTTTTGGTCCCCCATCATTCATTTTTCCTCTGATTCTCCCTACTCCTATTCAGAATTCATTGATCAGTTTGTACAACCTGCCACAACTCTGTTAACAGGAATTTCTCCCCCCAGACTCAGTACTGAAATTAGAAAGACCTTGCAATTATCAAAGAGTTATAAAGTTGCGGATTGGTACTTGTACCAAAACCATACAGTCATCAGGATTTATGGATGTGAATTACGTCCATTCAAGTTACCCAGATATGTACAAATGAGAATTTTTGCTTTGGAATACTTTAGACAGATGAATAATTCAGATGTGATCCATTTCTGCAATGTAAAGAAGAAAGCACAGTTATGGATCAAAAGCCAGTTAGGTCCTTTCATTTGCAATTCTAGGGAAGCTGAGAGAGAAGCAGAACTTTTATTAGAGAGAAAGTTCCAGACATCTTTCTGTTGGGTCCCTTATGACCCCTTTGGTTTCATTTGTGAAAAAAGATTAAAGAATAAGTCATCTCCCTATATACACCACAAAATTCCTGGTTTAGAACAATATGCAAATCAAGATGAATGGGTTGAAGGAACTCTTGTTGAAGAGGAAAGTGGAGCTGACAAATTGAATAAACTTATGAAAGATGTTGAGAAGAATTTTGACCTAGAAACATATGATCAAATGCAGGTACCCTACATTGGCACGTCTTCAGCAACCACTCTACAGCAAGCATTACAGGAAGATAGTCCATCAGTAGCAGCAGAACCCAAGGGTAAAGGAAAAGAACATGTAGTTCAGGTCATTGAAACCCTGGTCATGGCAGAAAAACCACAGAGTTCCAAAGCACCAGAACCATCTCAGGCTTCTCCCACGCCAGCAAAGCAAATCCAAGTTCCAGAGATGCAAACTCCACTGAATGTGGAAATAGGGAAAAAGAGGCTAGCTCCAGATACCACACCTTCAAAAGGAGCCCCACAAGTTTATCAAGCTAAAAAACACAAATCTGATCCACCTCCAGATGTAGAAATTATAGATGAAGTATTTGATGATGGTAGGGAAGATAGTCAGCAAACAGGCACAGCAAGTGAAACAAACATAAGCCAGAAAGGGATACAAAAGCAATTAAGCATTGAAGTATCTTCTTTCAGACCGCCAAAGACAGATACTGGAGACATTAAAAGAACCTTCATTAATATCAAAACAAAGAATGATCCATTAAAAATGAAGGTATATGATCAGTATATGAAGATGGCTCCTCATAATCAAGAAAGACTGATGTCAGCATTTGATCTTTCACAAGGTAAAATGTTGATGAGCCACTTCAAAGCAAAGGTGCCAAAGCCAACTTCAGCAACAGATTACATCAGATCAAATTTTGAAGTTTTAGCAAAGGATATCCATCCCCTGGATCAGATAGAGCTTCATAGAAAAACAGGGGAAATGGTTTATTCTACTCTCACCAACAAAGCCATGGCAGCTTTAACGCTGCAAGATTCCTTGAATAATACTACTGCACAATTGAAGATTGAGAGGGCCTCCTCACAGGCCAAAGACAATAGAATAAAGTCTCTAGAAGAGATCATCATTGGTTTGGGTCACAATCCCAAAGACATTAAAGATATTGAGGCATTGGTAAAAAAGAAAGAGGATGATATAGCTGCACTCAGAAAACAGCTGAAACTACCAGCCTCGAGGCACCCTCAGACACAGGAAGTTAGAAAAGGAAATTCCCAGGAAGAAATGATGGAGTTGCTCTTGAATATGACAGAGCGACTAAATGAAACAGAGAAAGAGTTGGAAAAAGCATTGCAGGAACAGGAAATTATCAAGCAGACTTCAACAACAGGACAGCAGGAACAACCATCTCAGGTGAACATTTCTAATTTGAATTATGAGGATTTAGTTAAACAGATGGAGAGTTTGCAGCTAAAGGTCACAGAACTCCAAGAAACAAAATTGCAATTAACAAAATTGGAGGAAAAATATGACACATCCAAAAAGACAGCTGCTGACAACCTCAGGGAAATAAAAAGATTGGAAAAATTGGTTGAGGCTTTGCAAAAAGATCTTTCACTGGAAAAGCCTCTGAATGAAATAAATGATATTCTTTGGTGCAACATCATTGAATTAATAAGAGATATTTTGCCCTCCATTCAAGCTATTTTTGAGCAAAATGAGTTAGTCAAGATAGCACAAGAAGAAATAAATAAAACCAGACATGAATTAAGAGGCAGGCCGGAGCAGGCCCAGCAGCTCATTCAATTTTTGAATTCCAGAACAAAACAACAACTTGCATTATTAGGAATTGATGACAGGACAGGTGCAGTTTTGGAAGCAAAGAGAGTTTTCACCAAGAGGACTTTCATGCAAAATCTAGAAAGAAAGTGTACAGACATTTTGGTTGATATCAACGTTTTCAGAGAGAAGTTTCAAGCTTTGCTGGATAGTGGATTGCCAAGTCCCATGCTCACAGAAGATCAAATAGTAGACTTGGAAACCTATGAGAAAAGAATAAAAGCTCATGCTAAAAATGCAGCTGTAGGTTCTACTAGCTCATCAGAACCTGCATTACCAACTGGGAAAAGTATTTATGATAAAGTGAGGAATCTATTTCATCTGGAGCATGAAATAAAGTATCTATTTCCGAACGAGCCCACTTTTTATAAACTTACTGAAGCAGATGAAACTTTAAGGAAACTCAGAAGAACAATGATACCAGATGATCAATGGTGGAAGGAAATGCTGGAAGTTTTGTAAAAGTTGTTTTCAGGATGAGATTTTATCTTTACTATCAAGTAAATGGTAAAAACAGAAAAGCAGATGAAAGAGTATCAGATGAAAGGTTAAAGAGTATCCGTGAGAAGAAAGAGTATTCAATAAGTCAAAGAAATACGCAAAGGACAGCACAGAGTCCTATTTTAAGAACTTATCTTTAGCACGTCCATGAAGAAAGGAACAACACATCAGCCGCTACCCATTATTCTATTTACGAGACCATGTGTCTCTTGTTGTTTGTAAATATGCTTTAAGTCAGCCTGGATTATTGGCTAGGATAGCGTAATATTGTTAGGATTATTTTGTGTATAAATAAACCCTCAAAGAGAGTGTTGAGGGTGGATTCTATTACTCTGCTGTAACATTGAGATTTTCGGAATAAAAGCTTTTGGAGAAATTTACTTGTGGCTTACTGGATGACGATTTGAAGCACTGGACTTGTTGCGGGATTCATGTGTTGGACTACAGTTCAATAAGTGTTTCTACCCTTTGTCTGAAATTTTATATTAGTTTATAATACCATCATATCCATTTCTGAATAATTTACATAAAGGATTGAAACATAATTTGCTTAATTGTACTCTGTTTTCAAATGTGATTGTTCCTAAATGTTTTCTTCTAAATTAGCTATAAGCATGAATTCTTAAATGCTCCTGCTTCGCTAATTTAAGCACTATTGATTGCTATAATAAAGAATCCTTTATTGCTCTTTGTTTGTAGTCAATTCACTTCTTTCCTTTGAACATGGTGAAAGATTCTTAGTTGCCTTTCATCCCTTCAAGATCATCCACCCACTTTAAATTTTAAGGATTGTTCTTTGTCTAGCTATCTTGCCCTGTAATACCATCTTGTGCGTAGAATAGAAGTCCAGTAAAGCCATCCTTTGACTCCATAGCCCAATGGACTGAAAGCTCTCAGCCTTGCCCTTAGTTTGCGGATTCCACCATTTTCTCAAAACAAACTTTGAATCTATAACTAGCCTAAAACCTTAAAAGAACAAAGATAAATCATAAAGAGAGAGCCCTCTCTGGATGCAGATTGGCTAGATTCTGCATCTAAAAGGTTGGTTTGTGGTTACCTCGGGTATACTTTCCTCTTACACAACTTCTAGGAAAACCTGAGTGATAACATAGTGGCGACCATACTGGGGAACTGAATCATTTTATTGATACTATCGTTTGATTTGTAAGCTATAGACAGAGTCTGAAAATCAGCCAGGAAGCCTTTGAAATTTCTTTTGCTCTGCAAATGCAAAAGTAAATAAATGTTGTTTCAGTCTATCTCTGATTTAGCTTATATGTTGAATCTTAGTTTCAAAATTTTCAATCAGATTCTCTAGTTTAAACAGATCTTTGAGGAAATCTTAATCACATATCATTATTTCTTAAAGAATTTGTAGAAGTTGTATTTATTTTTCAATTAAAATCCAAAATCCAAAAACACATAGTCTAAGAAAACTGGCTTCAGAAAGGATTTGACATACTAGGTCAAACCCTGACCCCAATCCACCACCAATATTTGAAAATCCAAATCTGATCCCTAGGATTCTTAGAAGACAAGGAAGTCAAGAAAGTTCTGAAAGAGGAAGTCAGGAAAGTACAGGTAGTTCTAGACCACTCTCTAGATCTGCATCTTTTCCTGTGAAAATTATTTATATTGATGACATTCCTTTTGATGCACGATTTGAAACATCTTTGTTTGTGAATTTCTCTGAGACTGAATTATCTAGATTAATTCCAGATCCTTTGTTCTTTGAAGATTTGCAATACAGATTTGTTTCACATCATCTTGACAAAGAATTGCATAACTCCATTCAGTCTGAGCAAACCTTTGAAGAAAGCTCAAACATTTCTGTGATAACTGAAGCATCTCCGAGCTCAGTCACTTTTCAAACACCTGTTAGACCTCCATCTCCTCCCGTGAGACCACCTTCTCCTCCTACTAGACCGGCTACTCCTGTAACTCCACTTTATCTTCCAATGGCTAATCGATACGCCCCTTTACTGTTACCAGCCAACCCTCCAGCTTTACCACAGGACTACCAAAGTAAGATCACACCTTTTGACGGATCAGGTACCTACACAGCTCAACAACACACCAAAATAATGACAGATTACTTTGAGTTTTATGAGATTGATACTGATAATATCCGTATGAGAATTTTTGTACAGAGTCTTACTGGAGAAGTTAGAACTTGGTTTAGGGCTCTCACCCCAAACAGTATTGCTGATCTAGAAGCTTTGTATAGGGCATTTTTGAACAGATGGGAGAAAAAGAAGGATCCTCTCCAGATCCTTTCAGAATTTGAAAAATTAAGAAGAAGACCAAATGAAACCGTACAAGATTACATCATAAGATTCAATGAATCATATAATGCAGTACCTCTAAACCTAAGGCCCCCACCTAATAACGTGTTGGTCAAATTTCCAGATGGTTTTGACTCCGATATAGCTTATTCCCTTAGGGAAAGAGCTCCACAAACACTAGAGGAAATGCAAAGCATAGTGGTGAGTGTAGAAGCAAATCTAATAGAAAAACGAGCCAGAGCTAGGGCAGAGAGAAGAATGCCTATGAATGAAGAACCTTCAGCTTTTGAAAAGAAGTTGGATGTAATCATTAAAGGTATGGAAAGATTAGGTGATAGAGTGGAAACCATTGAAAGAAAGTCTTCTACTGATAACCAGAATGTTGCAAGAAACCCAAACTTTAGGAGGAATCTGAACCAAAATATTGGAAAGAATGTCCCTGATCAAAACATTAGACCACCTTTCCAAGAAAACTTTGTTGAAGGTTCAACCTCTGAAGAACCTACAGAAGATGTAGAAATAAACAATGTCAATGAGGACAAAGATGAACCAGAAGTCTTCCTATCCGAGGATGATCAAGAGAATCATATCCTTGAAACATTCCAAACTCGTTCAGGTGAGACTTTTGATTTCAAAGAAGGCTATGACACAACAATCTACGAGGTTCATAAACAGTACAACTTGAGAAGTAGACGGATAGATGTACCAGAGAAAAATAAACAGAAAACCACAAAACAAAATGTCAAAGGTAAACAAAACATTCCCCCTGTACAAAATATTCCCCCAGTACAAAACATTCCCCAAATACAAATTTTGCCTAGGATAACTCCCAGTTTTTCAAATCCAATAATTGAAGATGTCTCTAACAACCAACCAATCAACAAACAACAATCCAATACATCTCCTCATGTAGGAACTGTAGAAGAAACAGTAGAAGTTAGTCCTGAAACATCTTCAAAACAAAACTTCATTCATGAAAAAGAGAAAAACATTGAAGACCCAATAAACAGAGAAAACCCAACTGTGAAAAACACTAAAGCTCAAACAGAAAAACCCTTTAATCTAGAGGCTGAAATAGGCAAACTCAAGATAGCTGTTCCTTTATCAGAATTGGCTAAACATGATGTCTATAGGAGTCAGATTTCCAAGTCTTTAAACATTAACATTACTGGATTGGATGATTCAGTAAACATTCTTGATGATCAACCCAAACTTCTTTTTGGCCCTGAGGTTAATGGCAAACCAGAAAGTGGAGGAACTCCTCCATTTTATGTAAGCCTAAATGTTCACGACAAGATACTTCATAATGCAATGCTTGATTCGGGAGCATCTCACAATTTGATGCCAAAAGCAGTAATGGAAAGATTGAATCTAGATATTACCAGACCGTACAAAGATTTGTTTTCATTTGATTCCAGTCAGGTAAAATGTTTAGGTTTAATTAAAGATCTGTGTGTCACTTTGGTCCAATACCCTGCTAAGTATGTTTTAATGGACATAGTAGTTGCTGATATTCCACCTAAATATGGTATGTTATTGTCTAGGTCTTGGGGTGCTAAACTTGGAGGATCTATTCAACTAGACATGTCTTATGCAACTATTTCAGTATTTGGTCAGCCTAAAAGATTATATAGAGAAACTTTGATGAAGTACTTAGTAAGTAGCCATGAGAAGCCTGAAAACTTCCCTGTTTATTCTGTACATTCTGACATGGATTCTTTTATTTTATACAATGCTGAGTCAGATCTTCCTACTGAAATAGAAGCTCCTGAAATGGAAATCATAAACAAAACCACGGTTAAAATTGAAGAAATCTCTGAAAACAAAGAAACACGAGATGACCAAGAAATACCTGAAAAAACTAAACAACTAGCTCCTGTCAGAAAATACGTTAAAACAATTGATGAAGATTATGAACATGAAATTCTATGGCATTTAGAGTTTGATGGCTCAGTAAACAGACTAGGGGCAGGAGCTGGGATTTGGTTACACAATGTGGAGAACAATCATGCAGAGGGTCACGCTTATAGGTTAAATTTCAAATGCACTAACAACATGGCAGAGTATGAAGCTCTTTTATTAGGGCTTAAACATGTCAAGAAGTTAGGAGGCATTAGGGTATCAATCATAGGTGACTCTGAACTAATTATCCAACAGATTAAAGGAGAATGTGCAACAAAAGACATGAGACTGAAACAATACCGAGAGACAGTTGTAGAGATTCTCAACACATTTTTACAAGCCCAACTTGCCAAGATTCCCAGGAAACAAAACTTGCATGCTCACCGTTTAGCAATGTTTGCTAGTACATGCAAGTTGCCTTTTGATCCTAATCATCAGTTTTCAGCTGAGATTAGGCACAGGCCTGCAATACCAGACAATCTTTTGAATTGGCAAGTATTTGTGAATAACAATCAAATCAATAATTTTTTGACACTTCAGAATGAGTTTTCTAACTGTAATATAGATGAAGACATAGCTGTTGATAAATTTGATCAAGAAAAAGAACAAAAAATAGAAATTTCAAGAGAAAATACAATTCATATGCTGCATCCAACCACATTCACTGAAAAAGACATGCAAAATTTGAAACAAATGGAATTTGATGAGATCATAGATGAAACAGAAATCATCAATTTAAAAGATAATCAATTACCCAAAGGATTAACACCTTTGGAAGATCTATTCGACTCAAATGATATTCCATTCAAACCTAAAATGGAACCTGTTAAATCTGATATGGAAGAATGCAACTTAGGAACACCAGAACATCCCAAAATAGTTAAGTTGTCCAAATCCCTCCCAAAAGAACAAAAGGTGAAATATGTTGAACTATCAAAAGAATTTCAGGATGTTTTTGCCTGGAGTTATGAAGACCTCAAATCTTATGATACATCCATCATTCAACATACTATACCTTTGAAACCAGACCAGAAACCTTTTAAACAAAAGCTTAGGAGAATTAATCCTGTTTTATTACCCTTAATTGAAAAGGAAATCAAAAGAATGTTTGAAGCAGGGATTATAGCTCCTATCAGATTTTCAGAATGGGTTTCTAACCTGGTACCAACAAGAAAAAAGACGGGAGAAATTAGACTGTGTGTCGACTTAAGAAATTTGAATAAAGTTTCTTTAAAAGACAACTATCCTCTGCCGAAAATGGACCACATTCTGCAAAGGGTAGTAGGATCTTCGAGAATATCATTACTGGATGGATTTTCAGGGTACAACCAGATTCTGGTTCATCCTGATGATCAGGATAAAACAGCATTTACCACACCATGGGGTACGTTTAAATATGTCAAAATGCCATTTGGGCTCAAGAATGCAGGAGCTACATTTCAAAGAGCAATGGAAATTGCTTTTGCTAAAGAGATACATGATTTTCTGGTTATTTACTTAGATGATTTGACTGTTTTTTCTAAAACAGATCAAGAAAATTTAGATCACCTAAGGCAAGTATTTATAAAATGCAGAAAATATGGAATTTCTTTAAACCCTAAGAAGTCATTGTTTGGTTTGGAAGAAGGAAAGCTTTTAGGGCATATCATTTCTAAAGATGGCATTGGGATTGATCCAGAAAGAATTCAAGCAATTTTGCAAATACCCCACCCCAGAAACATAAAAGAATTGCAAGCATTTATAGGAAAAATCAACTTCTTGAGAATATTTATTTCTAGTCTAGCAGAGTTACTTAGATTACTGACTAACATGTTGAGGAAAGATTCGAGCATTGACTGGACTGTAGAAGCCAAACAATCATTTGAGGAAATTAAAATGGCTTTAACAAGGACACCAGTTCTGACCAGTCCTAAATTTGATAGAGACTTTATTATTTTTTCATTTGCTTCTGAACATACTGTTGCAGCTGTTTTACTTCAAAAAGATGACCAAGGGTGTGAAAAGCCAATAGCATTTTTTAGTAAAGCACTGAGAGATGCATCTCTAAAATACAATATTATGGAAAAACAGGCTTTTGCATTGGTAAAAGCAATCAAAGATTTCAGAGTTTACATATTATATTCTCATGTGATAGCATATGTACCTAATGCAGTAGTTAAAGATATTTTGACTCAAGATGGCATTGAAGGTAAACGAGGTAAGTGGATAGCTACCATTTTGGAATATGATATTGAGATTAAGCCAACCAAACTGATAAAAGGCCAAGGTTTAGCACAACTTATGACCGAAACCAATTGCCAAGCCTTAGACATCAATGAACTGGATAACGAGCAGGAGATGGCGACTCCTCAGATCAGTCAAGCTTTCTTAGATTCACCCTGGTACACCGATATAATTCATGTTTTATTAAACCTGCAGGCTCCTCCAGAGTTGTCCAGAACTAAAAGAAGATTTTTAAAAATGACATCTTTGAAATATTGTATTTTAGATAGCACTTTATTTTGGAAAAATCATGAAGGAATCTTGTTGAATTGTCTCTTAAAAGATGAAGCTGATAAAGTGCTTAATGAATTTTATGCAGGGGATTGTGGAGGACATCTCTACTGGAAATCTACTGCAGACAAGATCTTAAGGGCTGGCTTTTACTGGCCAACATTATTTTCTGATGTAAAGAAATTTGTAACAAGTTGTCACAAGTGTCAGATATTTGAGGGTAAAAGAAAGTTGTTACCTCTGCCTTTAAAACTAGTTTCCACAGAAAGACCCTTTCAACAATGGGGATTAGATTTTATTGGAGAAATTCACCCCCCTTCTTCAGGGCAACATAGATGGATTTTAACTGCTACAGACTATTTCACCAAATGGATTGAAGCCATCCCATGCAGACAGTCCAATGATTCTGTAATCATAGGGTTTCTAGAAACCAACATACTTTCAAGATTTGGCTGTCCAGAAAAGATTATAACAGACAATGCTGCTGCATTTAAATCAAAGAAAATGATTAGTTTCTGCCATAAATATCATATTACTTTAGGCCATTCCACAGCCTATTACCCCCAGGGTAATGGACTAGCAGAATCCTCCAATAAGAGTTTGATCAATATCATTAAGAAATTGTTGGAGGAAAATAAAAAGAACTGGCATAAGAAACTGACCAATGCATTATGGGCAGACAGAATTACAACCAAGAAATCCATTGGGACTAGTCCATATGAATTAGTTTATGGTCTGGAAGCAAGATTCCCATCATCTTTAGGAATCCCTGTCATGAAATTACTTCAGGAGGCTCAAGTGGAGCCAAATGACATTCAAAGAAGAATTAATCAAACAACCCACCTGCAACAAACCAGAGAAGAAGTATACCAAAGATCACAAGTCTTACAGGAAAAGCTAAAGAAAATGTTTGATAAAAGGACTAAAGCAGAGGATTTTCAGTTAGGAGACAAGGTCCTAAGATGGGATTCTAGGAGAGAAGAAAAAGGGAAACATGGAAAGTTTGATTTCTTGTGGAAAGGGCCTTATATCATTCATGCCTTACAGGGAAACAACACTTACTTTTTGAAGGACTTGGACAATTCAGAAGTTGAAGAAGGACCAGTCAATGGTCGAATGCTTAAGCATTATTTTGATCCAATTTATTAGAATGTTTGAATGTTTCTAACTTGTACATAATATATTGTTTTCTTGTTTTATTTTTGTTAAATGCAGTTTGGATTGGATGGTGACTTCTTGGAATTGAAGCCCGAAGTGAAGGCCCTAAGTTCCAAAAGTTTCACTATCATATGTAAAATAAAACTACCAGAAGGAGGAAGATTTCATACTTTCAGTTTGAAGACATTTTGAGGCATCTGACCTGCTGTTCTTGACTTTCCACAAGGAAAAGCCATCCCCAAGTGGAGCCAGTGTTAGCCTCCTATATCAATAGGTTTCATCTTTCATGATTGTCTTGATGGAAATATGGAATATGTTCAAACCTTCTTACTTGAGCAAAGGTGTTCCATATTCTTGAAAAACCAAAAAATCAAAAAATTTAAAAAATGTAAAGAGGGTATACCCTAAAAGAAAGATCAAAGGGTAAAAAGAATAAAATGGTCAAAAAAGTGAAAGAAATGAACCCCAAGCAAAAAATAGACCAAGGAAAGTGTGCAAATCCAAATGCCACTACTATTTTCATTTTTGTAAATAAGTGATTGTGTGCAGCTTGTCAAATTTTGCCACAATTCATGAATAAGTCAAAATGTTTAAACTTGACTTACTCATATTTCAATTTCATATTATAGATTAGAGAATAAATATCTGACCAATCAGTTTAATCTTGGCAGATGAGTAGATAGGTAGAGTGAATAAAAGGTGCTCAACAGTTTAATCTGAGCCCTTGGATGTAATAAGGGTAGAAATAGATAGATTTATCATGTAAAAAGAAAAAGATTGAAAAGGGTTTGCAAGTCCAAATGCACCCTAATAAAGAAGAGAAAATGGTAGTGTTAAGTAGATAGGGTAGGTAGATGGTGCTGCAAAGTGTTATCTGATGAATGATACTGCTACATGTTGTTGATCCTTTACTTTCATCACAAGTACTAAAGCAGGAAATACACTGAAAAATCACAGCAAGCAAAGTCAAATTCATTAACCTCCCTCATCATTTTTCCCCCTCAAGAGTTTTACTAATTTCCCCAAAAAAAGTACTAAGGTAATTTGAGATCAAAGGGGCTCAAGGCATTTCCTTGACTTCTGGAGGGACCGGACCCTCGGCCTAATGATCAAAAAGACCTAAGCACTTGAAATAATCCATCATTGTTATCTTCCATCTTTAACTTTTTCCTAAGTAAAATCCTATTTTACTTAGGAAACTGATGCAAAATTCCATAAGAAGTTCCTCAACATAATTTGTTATTCTAAGTTAAGTGTTGAAGATAAAATGTTGCAATTTACTTCATAAGTTATCACTTTCTTAGATGTACAAAGATGTTTTGATTTTCCTTGTTCTTTACCATATTAACATTTAATTCTACTATATTAAATCCCTAGTGAAATCCCTTTTCCTAAGTTTATAACTCCCTTTTCTATAAATATCCCCAAAACCCTTTATTATAATGTTTTACCAAAGTATTATGTCCCCGCACATTGAAAATAAAACCCCGTCTTATAAACCCTTTGGTGAAATATATCTTTATAACATTAATCCCGCCCTTATGATGAAATAATCGTATTAATTAATTCATCATATAATAAAAATATAAAACGTTAGACATACAATATGTGTGTTTAATACCAAAAACGCCAATAAAACTTTGCGAAAATTCTCGCGCCACCGTGGTACGTCCACGTGGCATTCCACCTAAGCAAACCCCCGCCACAACCCCTTTCTTTCGCATACAGGATTAATTAAGTCGCCTGGACTAATTAATAACTGTCTCCGCCTATTAAAAAGCCCCCGGAGCAATTAAAAAACATGTAAAAGTGTTTAAATGAACGACGGGACCCACACGAAACCTCCGCTCATCTTCACATCGCGCTAGCCGTTGGATCAGCCTCCCGCAGATCAACGACTAGCATTGATCCCGTTGCCCATCCCTTGTCAGCAACTTAACCAGCGGGGGATGGGTGGTTTCTGAATAGTCAACCATCCACGTGGCGATTATCCTATGGAATCGCTGCCC